>OAMR01001035.1:113473-138306 GCA_900205405.1 Echinochloa crus-galli
TCTTTCCCCGGGCCCAAGCCCACGCGTGCCGCCGCCCCCGAGCAGCGCCGCCGTGAAGCCCTTCCCCGCCGGCGACCCCCTCTCTCGCCCGATCCAACCAGGGGCGTTGGATCTAAATCCAACGGCCCACACTCCTCCCCCCACCCGAGTCAAACTCCTTTGTAACGGTTAGCGCCGCCATTTTGCAAAAGAACCCCTTCAAGTTTTGATTTAGAACTCGCAGTCCACGCCTATTCAAAGTTAATTACATCTAGGCCCAAATTTTCTCAGAAAGCCCCCTGCCCTTTTAAAAAATATAACCCGCCGTCCTTTTTGGTTGGTTTTGCATGCAAGCCCTTGTAGTTTTATACAAAATTACGCATAGATCCTCGGTCTTTCACAAATAAGTCCCTGGAACTTTTGAAAACTTGCCAGCAGGTCCCTAATACTTAGAAAACCCGTATCTTCTCCGTTTTAGCTCCGATTCGACCCGTTCAAGTTGCGTTAGATTCGTATAAACCCAAACTACTCGTTAGTACTCATATTTACTATTTCACATGTTTCTAAATTTTATTTAAATATTAATTTGACTAAAGAATATTTAAATATGTTTTCTATTCTAAAATATAATTAAGATTTATACTCGGCTTTTAAATGCTAAAATAAATTTGATTAATATTTATTCAATTAGATTTATAAATAAAAGTCGACTAGGTTATATCTCGGTTTTTCATAAATGAATCTTAATTTGATTAATGTTTACTTAAACAATCTTTTCTAATTAAAAGCTACTTAGAGTTAAACTTCGAGTTTTCATGAATAATTATCAATATTGATTAATATCAACATGAATATGTTTTTAGTATAATATCAACGGAATATCTTATTAGATGCTCCACATATTCTTATTACTTAAATTTAAATGTTTAATTGTATAAATTCTACATAAACATTTATAAATAAAATATAATTATTTTATTCCCGGCTTTTACAAATTCAAATAAAATTTGAATTAATACCAACATAAAATGTTTCTCTGAAATATCTTTTATATTATTTATTCAATTAAAATAAATTCTAATCTTCCGATAGATGAATCTTCTCAACCGTTAATCCGTTTTCAGCGATTCTTGCGCTCACGTGACCGTAGCCTCGAGCCACATCCTTTAGCACGCTCTTTTAAAGCTTTTATTTTGATTGGTGTACTGTTCTTAGTTGTTTGTTATTTGCTTGCTTGTTTAGCTGCATGCTGTGCTCGATGGTTGCTGCAAGTAGAGGAACGTCATCGAGGGATTTCAAGCAGAAGAGTTTGAAGATCAAGATTTGAAGACTATGAGTAATTATAACGGATTTGAGGCAAGTTATAACACGAACAATCCTTGCTACCTAAACCCACTTTTTATATTCACATACTTTCATATGGATGTGTCTAAATTGATGTCCCATTAAGGTTGTACCTAGCTAGCTTGTGAGTAACCTGTCTCTTATACACATCTAGATGTGTATAAGAGACAGGCACAGTCCCGTGCTTGGAGTCCCTGCGATGGGGAACTCCACACGTTGCGCATGGATGGGTGTGATGCCCGCGCTCTGGACGCCATCGACCCCCCCTATGGTGTGACTCCGTAGGCTTACGTCGATCTCGGTGCCTATGGTCTCACCGCCTTGTATTACCGCAGCGGCCACTGTCTTGTTAGGGTGTCTTGTGAAAAACCGCGTAGCGTCCCTATGCAATCACACCTCGGAAAGTGTTGATGTGCGTGGTTGGGTGCAAAGTTTCTTTGAACTTTTACGCGACTGGTGGGTAAAGGGCGAAACCTCTGCAGAGTGTAAAATCTATCATGATAGCCTTGCTCAGGGTCACGAGCGGCCTGGATCCTTTTTTATTAGAAGATGATGTTTATTTATGCTTAATGTCTCTTATACTTTATTAATCGGGTTGTAACCGGGAACTTCATTCACTTGTAGTAACTTGGTTAATGCTAAAATGAATCCACTAAAAGTGTTAATGCAGTTCAGCCGTGTCAAGCCTTCTTTTAAGCCTTCATACGTCGTGTTATACTTGCTAAGTAAATGTTTTACTTACACTTGCCATTATTCAACAAAATCCCGGATGGGTAACAGATGAATCAGAAGTGAGTCTGCTGCTATTGAGTTTTCTGAAGATCTTTTGTACTTCTAAGCTGTGGTCAACCAGTCGGTATCCCTGTGGACTTGAGGCTCTACCTGTCAAGAGAGTTAATACATAGACTTCCGCTGTGCTTTATTTAGGTAAACTCTGATCTAAAATGTTTTATTCAAGCATATATACTCTGATTTTCTATATTTGTAAGCTATATGTGTTCTGTGGACTTCCTGGGCACACATATGGCAGCATTCGAGTTTATGTGAAAACCCGGGTGTGACAGATGGTGATGCCCGATAAGCGGGATTGTTGTGTTGCGTGGTAGGGATCGACTTTGTGCGATATTGTAACACCCTAAAATTCATCACAATTAAATTGTAGCAACTCCTGAATTTTTCTAGTATTTATTAAGGCTTAAATAAATTTTCTATGGTTTAATTGGAATTTCTAGCCTTTTATCAATTTAAATATAAAATTAAATAATTTTAGTCAAAATAAGTTGTTGATGCATTCATGATGTTGCATTTGTCTTTTGCTTGCTGTTCAATTAAGTTAGAATTTAAATTCTGTTTAAATTCGAATTTAATTTAAATTTGTTTGGTGTTTAGAATAGTTGTTGTGTGTCGAGTTCGCTTTTGCCCCTCCAATTCTTGGCAGGTCCATGTTTCCTCCCTCAACTCTTTTCTCTCGGACAGCCGGCCTGCTTCCCTTCCCGGCCCAAGCCTTCACTTCGGCCCATCTCCTCGCGCTGGCCCGTTCCCTCTTCTCCCGCCGGTCGGGGCCGTCTTCTCCGCGACGAATTCGAACTCGAGTCCGACTCGAGCCGCGTCCGGTGTCGGGCACGGACGCCAAGGGTGGGCCAGCCCCCTCTTATCCGTGCGCCGATGATCATCGACTGCCCCGCTCTCCTCGCGCGTCGCCAACCGAACCCGCAAACCCTAGCCGCATGTTTGCGCCGCCGCCGAGTCGAGCTCCGGCCGCCGCCGTCGATCTCTCTCTCTCTCTATTCTTCTAGGACAATTGTTACAATCTTAGAGTCTGCATACCTGTCGTTTTGCTGCACGCCGGCTTCATCTTCAGTTCATGTTATTAACAAGATCAGAGACAATCAGCTAATTTTCCTTCCCACCGTGAGAGCAAAGAATGAGCTGCCTCTTTGGTCTTTTTATCTTCATATTATTTTAGTCCCTAATTAATCAGCAGGCATCAATTATACGCCACCCATGTAAACATCAAGCAATATTATTATAAGCTACTGGTCCACATGCCGGTCTAAGTTCGAGTTGGAGTCGAACGCTGACCCAGAACAAACGCCCGTGCTCAGGGTGAGCCCAAGCCTGACGCTATGCTGCCGGCCTATAAATAGATGTGCACCAAATCTTATTCTCCGATTTGCAACTAATATCTTTGCCCCGTCCTCCTCCGTAGTGCGCAGCTCTCGGTGCCCTAGTTGGTGCCCTGCGCACCAGTCCTTCGTCCGAGCAGCCGCCGCCTGGTCTGCCTTCTTCGTCGCTGCAGGCGAGCACCGCCACACCACCTCGAGCGCGCACCTCCACGTCTTCCCAAATCTCATCTGCTGGGGCACAACATCGAACCATCGCTAGGGAATTTCGGCACACAATGCAAGATTGGTCTGCAGTCTCCGGCCGTCACATTGGGTCACAGGACATCGTGTTCGCCGTCGTCGTTCATCAGATGCCCTAGGTGAGATATCAATATATCATCATGTTTCTCCTTCAGTTCTGTTTCTATATTTGTATCTCAACCGTGTCTCAAGTTTTCAGCCCGTCGGCCATCCTGATGCCTCTCTTCCTTGTTTTGCTAGCCTACGTATAATTGTTTTAGTTTGCCGCCGCGCGATAGATCGCTTGACCATCTGGTCCAACTCCGGCAACTGCTCCGCTTCACGTCTGCCTTCGTTGCATCTCGCCGACGCAAGAGCCTGACCACCGGTCACAAGCACACAGCGCGCGGCCGCCGGCGAGACATCCAGGCCAATTACATCTCGGTCCCCTAAGTTATCTGAAGTCGGACTCGTGTTCAAGCTGCATCCGCATCCAATCTGACGCGTACGAGGCATCAACAATGCAGCGTGGTGTGCAACATATAAAATCATCCCGCCGCCGTCGTCATCTCGACGCCTGCCGCCACCAATGTTTGATAATATCCAACGACGAGCCCTAGTTTCTGCTGACCGTCAGGAGCATAACAGCGACACAAGGAGGCCGTCTGTCTGCGACAACGTCATCGTTGATCTGCTGCCGGAGCACGCCGTCCACTTGAAGATCGGATCCTCCCCAACGTACAACTCTGTTGTGATTTTTCTCTATTGGTGACTTGATCCAGGGGGCCCAGCTTCTGCCGTGTGCTGCTGCTTGCTGACGTACGCCTTGTTGTTCCGGCGAGCCATCTACTGAGCCGCTGCCTCCTGTCTCTCTGCTACTGCAACGGCAAGCCATAAGCCCATAGGGAGCAAGATCTCTGCCGGCGAAGGAAGAAGCCATGTACGTACAGATGCATGCATGTCATGAGATCGTGCGTATACAATAAATTAGCTTTTACATTAGAGCAAAACAATTACGTTAGTTGTGTACTCGTCCCAGAATATTCAAGTTTCAGAAACCTTGTGGCCATCCCTATCTTTGATCAATAGACCAATCAACTATTTTCATGTAATCCAATCCTTGCACAATATTTAATTAATCCATCGTTGTCTTGATTGTTGTGTCATGCTCATGTCACTCCGCCTCAGTAACTCTTAATTCCCCTTTCATTCTAAAATTCCGAAATATCTATACCCATGAATTTGTTTAGTTCATGTCTTTCTCGTTTTAACTCCGATTTTAGCGATTCTCGCGCTCACGCGTTCGTGGTAACGCGTAGAATAGTTTTGTGCTGTTGTTTACTTCTGTTGGAATTGTTTGGTGTACTGTTTCTTATTTATTGTATTGTTTCCTTGTATGTGTATGTGTGATGCGTATAGGAAACACGTCGTTCGAGGAAGTGTCTGAAGAACCAGCTGTTGAAGAGTTTGAGCAGCAGCAGGGTTGGGAAGAAGGCAAGTATTCCTTGATCATGCCTGATATACCTAAATGACATGCATTTTAATTACACTATTTATTTATTGCTTGCATTAATATTGCTGGGTCCCATTAAGGATTTCCTAGTCTGTTTTACCATACCTTTCAGCTGGGTTATATAACTAATTTTGACTGGTAGATAATGCTTAGTTGCTCAACTGGGATTGGTCTAATGAAACCCCTACTCTATGTTCTATACTATTATCTTTTAATTAATTAATGGACAAGATCATCTCTTTTAATTGACATGGAGCGACCACTCAGGAAAATAGTGCAACCATAAGTGCTATGTGGCTCTGGCTTTGACTGACTAATTAGGTATTCTGGTTTGGGATAGTTTTACCCGAAAGGGGCAAGAGGTGCGGCAGTTGACTAGGTATAGCCCGGTCCTCTTGAGCGGTAGGCTTTGCTAAGATACGCGACTCACTAGGGAGGGTTATGCCTTGCTCCTGAACCGGAAGCCTTAGCGAACTATCCCTTATTAGAGTATCTTTGTAAAGGTCTCGTAGTGAAACCCAGTATTCGGTCCACGTGGTGTGGGAAGGGTACATGCTTTCGGGCAATGGGAATCACGACTTATGGTGAATGTGTACAACCTCTGCAGAGTGTAAAACTGTATAAAAGCCGGGCTCACGGTCATGAGCGGCCTGGACCCTCACATGATTAATCTATCAGACTATGATCTAAATTGTGGTTACCTGAATTTGGTGGGTTTATGTTATCATTTAATTATGGTCGGTATATACTTATATTTGCTAGTAAATAGATGCTTAATAAAATTTGACAAACTAAAAGTGCTTAATGCAGTTATCATTTCAGCCTTCCACTTTATAAAGCCTAGCATGTCATTTATTTCCATACTTTGCTGAGTACGACATGTGCTCACGCTTGTTTATTTATATTGCATCGACCACACTCGGACTGCTGCTCAGATTGGGAGAATTTTGAGGATTTTACTACTGACTTTGAGGAATTCTAGGCGAGTCATTCAGTCAACTGTCTGTGGAGATGGAGTTATTTCGTTTTGTTTAGTTAAACATTTATTTAAGTCTTCAGCTATGACATTTGTGTCAACTCTGAGATTGTAATAAATATACTTTAATACTCTTTCGTATGCATGATTATGGATATTCACTTGTGACGTCTACCATATGTGTGTAAACTTGATCCTAGCGCACATATGAGATGCATCTGGTTTTATTCCTAAAACCGGGTGTGACAGATATCTATGTAACAAGAGATCATCAGGACCAAAGCAAGGATGAAGAAAGATCATAGAAGAAGTTTGAAGCTTAGTCTTTTTAGCTTGCTTTTTTTTAGTCTTCTTTTCTTGTCTTTTGTGTTCCTCATTTTTTTTAGATTGGAGTCTAAGTACTTGTGTATCTCCTGACTATATGGTCAGAATAGCTTATCTATGGTTGTAGACATTCACATGTGAATGTTAAAGACCGCAATTTTTTTCTTAATCTAAAAAAAGTCAAGCTTGGCGTGAGTACGGAGGATGGGACCTAGGCGCGTCCCCTCGCGATGGCGCCTCTAGCGGCCACCTGCGACGTCCCGACTGGTGCTGCCGCCGCCTGCTATACCACCCTTGCTGGCCGTTGGCTCCTTCATCGTTGCTTTCAAACTCGCCTCTCGACAGCTCAGCTTGGTGGTTTAATTTGTTCCTCCTCTGGCTCCTCTGCTCCTCCATCGCGTGCAGCGGCGCAGCCGTGGCTGAGAGGGGAAGCATGCGGATGCCACTGGCCGCCCTAATCTATGATGTTTTCTTCTCTCTAAACTCACTTGTGTACTAAAATGTGTGCCCTATTTTTACTGAGAATCATTTGTGTCTAAATTTCAGATCAAGACTTGCAATCATCAGTACTGCAAAATGAAGAGGAGTAGATTTTTGACATATTATTTCACTCGTGTTCCTATCACAAAAAAAGAAACCTAACAGATATGATCCTAAAAGATGCTACTAATACTTCCGAAAAATATATGGAGAGAATCTGGATAGTTCCTAAGGCTAAGGACAGTGCACAGATATACGCACTTGATTATGTAGACAAATTCCTAGTTAACATTATCGATATGAACCGTACTTTGTACCTCACGAGGCATGCATGCGTGCAGGGGCCTAAGTGTTGTAGTGATTATTATGTTTTGTACTTACTAGTAATTACGAGACTTGATCTATGCTATCTATGTAAACTTATTAATAGTGTGTAATACATCGAAGATCTTAACACTAAATTTATATTGGTTTCACACATTTTCACCTCCATCGAGAACTATATAAATGAACATAGACCAACCTAAAAGAAATGACAAACTTAGGTCCTATTTGACACAACTCCAACTCCAGAAAATCCATGAACTTTTTGGAGCTGGGTACGAGGAGCTCCCGAAAAGAGTTGGAGATTAGATTACATAAAGAAGTATTGAGATAAATCATTTTGTTTATAACTTGTACTAAATATTAATATTTAAATTATATTAATTTAGCATAGAAAGTGTAAATCTGAACTGGAGTTTGGAGCTGGAGCTATGTCAAACATGCTCTTAATATTAGGACTGACTTTCCGGTACGAATTCAATAAAAGTTAAAACAAAAAACAAAAGAAATATTGAGAAAACAAAAAAAGAAAGAAAAAAGAACCATTTAGTACCGGTTAACCAATCAGTACCAAACTGACGCCCGCAACAGCAACGTAGCGAGAAGTTTAGTACCGCCTAGTGTTAATAACTTGTTGTATTTAGTACAAGTTGAGCTGTGTCCGGTCGAATACGTGGTACCCATCGGAAAACGAATACTAACCGGGGTTTCTTAACCTGTAGTAATATTCAGTTTTCTAGCAGTAAAAAGATACAAAATACAATTTAATTTATTCTAAAAAATACAATTTAATTTATTCTAAAAAAATACAATTTAATTTATTGCTCAACGCATGTAGAAACGGGAAACCATAAGTGGAAACCAATGTTTCAGACTTCGTACTGTTCCGCTTCCGTCGAGCTGCACACACGTACGTGCTTGACTGCATCCGTTTTATTTTACAATTTACATACATTAAGCTAAACACAAGTAGATCAAAGAGGTAACGTTGCTTCTCTCCACGCATGCTTTATTTACTTAATCTGGAAACCTCCACTCTGAGGTCTGAGCAACAACATACGGACGCAGTGGATCTGAAACTGTTTATTTATGACCAAAACCAAAGCAAGTAACTTTGGCCGGCACGCCGTCGATACGGCCGTGCCCGGCGCGACGACGCTGGCCGGGGCCCCGGGAGGAACGCGCTTACTCAGTAGATTGGATGCCGTCGCTGATCGCCTTCTTCAGCGCCTTCGCTTCACACCACTTCTGGTCGATAAATTTGATGCATTGGCAGCCAAAACGGTCAGAGCACCAGCAGCCTGAACCGCCGGAGCAGAAGCTGGGACAAGAAGTAAAGGTGTCGTCGCACGCGCAGCCACCATTCAAGGAACACATGCACTCCTTGCAGACCTCGTTCGGCGGCTCCGGTTCCTCCCCTGCATATGCTGCATTTCAGGAGATGAATCAATGGGCAGATGGATCAGCTAGCGTGTATATGTGTGGGATAGCATCATGCTCTGATGCTGCCCATGCCACCACACGTACGCGTGCAATGTTTGTACACTAGCTACCTCCTTGGACGAGACTGGGCAAGTCAATGGAGCTCCGTGCAGAGGACTGGCCGGCGAAGAAGGCCAAGGCCACCACCAAGGCCAGGATCGTAGCAAGTGCACTGCCCTTGACGCCCATGTCTGCTCGATCTCTCCGGTGAGCTATTTGCTTCGATCAGTGCTTGTCTGCCTGAACGGTGTGCGTGCTCCCCGGCCGCTCACCTTGCTCCGCCAGGACCTTCTCCCTATTTATAGGATAGTTTCAACCATGGGAAATTCTTGATTTACCAATTACAAGTAGTACTCCTGCCATGCTGCTTGTGTTTTGATCCCTCAACAACATCCACACATTTGCACACGTGGACCTTAAATATCTTCCTTATCCCTTTCCCACTCTCGCCCACCACCACCTGCCATCCTGTTCCCCAGTCACTAACTTGTCTCCCGATCATTGCCGTCTATTTGTCCTTTTTTTCGTTTAATCTTGTGTTAAGAGTCTCCAAGCTAATATGATTGTCTATATTAAGGTGGTGTTTGGATCCGGTGCTAAAGTTTAGCGCTTTAAATAAGTGATAATTAGATGCATTAAACATAAACTAATTATAAAACTAATTACATAACTCAGGTCTATTTTGCGAGACGAACCTAACAAGCCTAATTTTGCTATAATTAATACATAATTATCATACGTTTACTGTAGCATTACATTGTCTAATCATGGTGTAATTAGTCTTAATAGATTCGTCTCGTAAATTACTCCTCGTTTATGTAATGAGTTTTTAAATTAATCTATATTTAATACTTATAATTAACATATTTATATCCGATGTGACGGCGCTAAAGTTTAGCGCGTGGGAGACAAACTGGATCCACCCTAACTAAAGTTTAGCTAGCTAATTTGTAGTGGTTTATTTTAGCTAGCTAAAGAGTACCTACCTAAACTTTAGCTGGGGGTGTTTGGATCCATCAGCTAATTGAATTAATTGGACTATCCTAACCTTCATTAATTATGGACAGAATCATGTGATGGTGGGAAATTTTCATAATCATGTGGGGTATTTGGGTCTTTACACTTGTTTAGCTACGTTTAGCTAGGCTCAAACAGCTAAAAGATTCGTGTACCTTTTGACATGCAACTAAAGTTTAGCTGAGTTTTAGCTGCTCCTGTTTGGATCCCTAGCAGCTAAACTTTAGCCGGTCAGGATCCCTAGCAGCTAAACTTCAGCCGGTGGATCCAAATAGGGCCTAAAAACTTTCTCATGCGGTAGTAGAAAAAACACAACCTCCACCAGTAATTAATTAATTAATAGACAATACACTGTTGTGCACGTATTGCGACACCTAACACTTAACATGTAAACTTCATATGGATTTTAGTATGGTCTAGACAGGATGCTGTCTATTATGTTACGCAGCTATAGAAATTTATCTCCTCTGTTTGATCCCAATAAGTTCATCTGGGTTTGGCCTAAATTGTGTTTACATTTGAATATCAATATCTAAAAATTTAAATTGTTTGACAACACAAAATTGCATAACTAGATTTATTATGAAAAATACTTTTATAATATCTATCTTATTTAAGATAATATGTTTTTATTTATAATGCTAAGTCGAAGCTCTACGTTACAGACGATGTTGGTATCCTAATAAACCCGTATTTCAGATGGTAGGAGAAAATATAATAGGGGATGATATTCATAGCTCGCATTATAAGTGTAGCCATGTGCCCGTGTCCTCTAATCTCTGTTCGCGGCTGATGGATACGAAGGATAGACAAGATGTTCATAAGCCAACCACCCACCAGGATGACACATTGACACCTAGCTAGGAGAATCATTGCGACACACACGGGGATTGATAGTAACTTGCTAGGGGAATCGTCACGAAGGAGCTAGTTAACCTCTTATTATGTAAATTTTATTATATTGGAAATGGTATCATTTTTTAAAATATTTTTTATTGTTATTGCTACAAAACATTATAGTATAAGAGAACTTAAGGGTCAAAAAAATATTTTTGAAGAGCGTCTCGAGTCAAAATATGCCTTATATTTTACAAATGCCGAGTATAGCATTTGTAGCGGTTGGTAATTACTTTCTCTATGGGAAATAGTAGCCTTTATTCTTCGTTGCACATAGAAAAGAAACTACTAAAGATAACTAAAATACCTCTCGTTGTTATTACTACCTCCGGTTTCGTATAGATGATAGTAAAATACTATATTGAATGAGTCCATATAAGCATGCAAAGCTAGAGGTGAAGAAGCTATTAGGTGTATAGGGAAGAGAATACAATTTTCACTAGGTATGAAATAAGACTTGTATTGGTATACAAAGCATACCTTGTATATTTTTAAAACGAAAGAAGTATCATTTTGCTAGATTGTTGGCTACAGGCGAGTGTTGAAGGCTGTTTAAATCTGTACATGTTCTTTTAGAGTGAGGAGTTTAAATATACTAGCAAATATGTCCGCGCGTGTCCGCGCGTGTCCGCGCGACACGCGCGTGCTACCTTCGTTATGTCGACGATCACGACACTGCTGTTTTGACGATGAAGAGTTCTGGGTTCATAATTCATAGGGATGTCATTTTTTGTTCCTGTATATTTTGACGATAAGTAGTCCTGGGTTCGGACTGTTTTGTCAAGCGTGTTTGACGGAAAACGAGCCTGTTAGATTAGGGTCGTAGGGGATAATGTTTCGATGACTTACTTACGGTACGAGTGACGACCAGAATTTTGAACAACCAAATTCATATGTCTTATTATAAGTTGCGATTAGCTACATACCGAGTGGCTGCAACTTCTCCACGCCGCCCTTTTCTTGATCTAGTACGCGAGAATATATAAACCAATTCAGTGGGGAGAGAACAAACCAAGGCCCAAGGTTACTGGAGTCCTCCACGGAGTTATGTTTATACCGGTTTAGGTAACTTGAGATCAGGTCGCAGTGGATTCGAGAAGCAACAGCGAGAAATGACACGATCGGACTCCGATCGGTGTAAGCAGAGGGCGTATTGGTTTTTTCTCGACTCCAATTCAACCTAGTGGGTCGTTTTAGACTATTTGGTTGGTGGTACGTGGGGTGGGTAAAAAAATTTATGGTGAGAAAAGTAATGTCAAAATGGCAAAAACTCTCGAAACATCGTTTTGTTCTCGTTTGTGAAAACTTTTCACGTCTCTTCCACCATTAGATCTGACATGTAGGTACTCTGTGAGGGTGAGTAGAAATACTCTGTGAGGGGTGGTTAAAAATTATTCGATGAGAAGTGTTTATAAAAGAACTGGATTCTTATTTAAATCTATATATGTAATAGCTTAGAAAATATGGCTCGTCATTGCTGCATCCGCTCCATGGCTAGGCCTGCTAATGGGCTAAGACCTGCTCCCAAACCCACCCCGCCCTATTTCTAGGTAGTTGTATGTGTCAACCCAACCCTATCCAAAAATCTAGCTAATAAACCCGCCCCACCCCGCTCAATGAGATGCATTTGGACCTTAATATCAACACCCATGGAGTACCCATGGGTCTTAGTTTTAGGGTCCGACTTCTGATGTGGGGCCCACCTATATGTCTAGTCACGCTACTTTGCACAAAGTTGATGCTTATCATATCGAGTCATCTCCAATAAATTTCGGTTATTTTTTTAAAAATTTATAGTGTGAACGCGAGGTTTTAGTTTTAGGGTACGACTCTTGATGTGGGGTCCACCTGTAGGTCTAGTCACGCTACTTTGCACAAAGTTGCTGCTTATCATACCAAGTCATCTCCAACAAATTTGGGTCAATTTTGTTAAAATTTTAAAATGTGAACGCGGGGTTTTAATTTTAGGGTCCGACTTCTGATGTGGGGCCACCTGTAGGTCTAGCCACGTTAATTTGCACAAAGTTGCTGCTTATCATACTGAGTCATCTCCAACAAATTTCAATCATTTTATTTTAAAAAAAAATTATAGTATGAATGTGTGGTTTTAATTTTAAGGTCCGACTCATGACGTGGGACCCACTTGTAGATCTAGTCATATAGTACATGTAAACTCTATTGAGGAAACGACCCATTTTAACCCATTCCAACTCGCACCGACCAACATTTACACTACACTCCCCTAGTTGATACAACCCATTTTAACCCATCCAAACGCAACCCATATCAAAACGCAACCCATAAAACTCACAATAACCCGGCCCATTAGCAGGCCTATCAATGGCCCAGAGATTCAGCCCATTGCGGCCCAATACTGCTGCTAGGGTGGGCCTCGCGGCCGGGCTGCCACCGGCCACCAAAAACTGTCGCCAAAACTCGTCCATCAGGCCGATAACCCATCCTTGACTAGTTTTCTGTCTAATTCGTCGGTTTTGATTGCGTTGATAAACCAGAGCATAGTAGATTGGTTGAGTAAATGTACACCGACAATGTTAGTTGCGGTGCAAAAAAAAAACGCATCTGAATTCATTCGAATTCTCTGGGTGTGGAGCTGAAAAAAAGCTAGCCAGAGAATAACTCCTGACGCTGATAAAAGATAATAAAAACGCCAGGGAAGCAATGTTATTTCATAAAGCACGTCCATTAGCTGTTATTTTTATTTCTCTCCTCCTTTTGAGAAGATACGACCAGATGGCGCACGTCCTCTGCTCCTCAGTCCTCTCAGAAGAACAAGATATCTATCTACTCGGGAAGTTGGGATTAATTTGTCACCTGATCTGAACACCCTACCCTGCACGTACTGAAGCTATCTTGGACGCCTGAAGAAGTTCGTTACTCGTGCTGTTACATCACTTTTCCTTCCTTTTGACGCATCAGGGAAAGGTGCATACATTGTCGGCAGAGGCAGCAGAAAACCTTGAGCTACCAACGCAACACCCACGGGATTCCGGAGCCGTATTGTTCCCGACACACTCCACTGGAGCTCAAAAGAAAGATATCGACGGCACGCAGGTCCTGATATGAGGTCTCGACGCCGCCTGACTTCCCAAGCATTGAAGCATATCAGGTTTCCCAAGGGATTCTTTTTCTCCCGGCCTGAATCCAGTTAGTTGAGACGACCACATCAGTGGATCCAAACTATCCAACAATATCATCCACCTGATCAGCTGCAGCTGTCACCTGTCAGGCCAAAGAAATACTGTTCCCAAAAAAAAAGGCCAAAGAAATACTCCTACCAGAATGCTGACGCAGCACAAACTAATAGGTAATGCCACCAGCAGATGATCTGGCCGGTGTGAAGTGTGAACTGCTGTCTGACCGGCATCTTCAGTCTTCCACACGATCACATAAACAAACCGCCCCGCGCTAGTTTATCCCGGTCAACTTGCAATCATGCGCCCATGCTTCAGTTCCAGCCACACGAGCTGCAGGGATTATCTTTCTCTAATCAGCTCCGGTACGCGAGAGTGCTTCTCAAGTCATCGTCTTCGTCTAGATGGGCGCAGCAGATCGACTTGTCTTGCCCCGGCCAGAGTCGGCTGGAGTGACGCGAGATCGACCGGGATTATTCTTCCGTGCTGGCGCTGGGATTTCCAACGGATTACGCCACCGGGAAGCCGAAAACGCGCGTGGATTAAGAATTCTGCTGGATAGCCAATCATGGTCGGGGCTGTCAGATGCGGCTTTTTTGGCTTCCTTTTCTTTTGTAGTAGGTAAGCCGTATGCTTCCAAGAGTTGAATTCAGAAAAGATATCCTCGCACTGAAACTCCCACCACGTCGCTGTCCACTTGTAAAACTCGCCTTCTAAGACTGAACATCCCTTGCGTTCAAGTCTCCTTCACATGCTGTAATTCTACCGCGCAAAGCCATCCACTTAAATTTGCGAGATGAAATTACTCGCTTTTGCAATTGCAAAGAAAATTATTGACTTGATAGATTAGACGTGATAAAAGTGGGCAATTTTAGTAGCTACTCCAGCCAAAAGCTTAAACTTGATTAAGAAAATGGGGGTGATAATACCTCAAAACTCCATCAGGTTTGTTATATTTTTATTCTGATTGTGGCCATTTTGGCAAAAGCTTAATGGTCTGTGGAAAGATCGAAATCGTGCACTCTTAGGTGGTGTTTGGATCCAGGTGCTAAAGTTTAGCGTTTTAAATAAGTGATAATTAGATGTATTAAACATAAACTAATTATAAAATTAATTACATAAGTCATGTCTATTCATGAGACAAACCTAACAAGCCTAATTTCGCTATAATTAATACATAATTACCATACGTTTACCGTAGCATTACATTATCTAATCATGGTGTAATTAAGCTTAATAGATTCGTCTCGTAAATTACTCTACGTTTATGTAATGTGTTTTTAAATTAATCTATATTTAATACTTCTAATTAACATATTTATATCCGATGTGACGGCGTTAAAGTTTAGCGCGTAGGAAACAAACAGGACCTTAGACTAAAAACCAAGAAGGCACATTTGAGTGCCTTGACATGACACATTCAAGTTAGAGTTACTCTCAAGCTGTCAGGGAACGATAATTACTATCAGTACCATCCTAGTAGCAACAGTTAGATCCTTGACAAGCACCCCATTTGGTCTCTATCCGCTTCAAGTGTCCAAATCATTCTTCTATGTCTCCCTTTTTAAGCTCGCCCTCCCCTCCTTAGCCGCCCAGCGAGGAAACCTCTCCCAAGTGTCGTTACCACTTCTCCTTCCTTCATCCTCTTCCTCTCTTCCAGTTCCAGCCTCCTGAGCTTCTCTCCACCAGGTTATCGGCCATGGAAGGCCTCATCCCGTTCATCTACAGGGCCGTCGTGCAGTACAGGAAGGAAGGGCAGGTCTCCTTCACCGACCTCATCTTCGACGAGCCGTCGCCGACGTCTTACTTCCGCCTCCCTGGCGACTCCGGCCGGTACCAGATGACGGCGAACGATCTGTTCGCCCGGACGGATGTGGACTCCGGTTCTGCCACCGCTATGCGGCGGTCTCCGGTGAGGTGCCCGATGCAGCGCCGGCGTGCCCTGGGCCGTGAATCGTGATCATGGAAGTGCATGATGCTGGAACTGGGAGCCAAGAAACGAAAAGCAAGCCAAAAGGCATGTTCCTTGCAAGTAAGTGGAGGTAGGTAGGTAGCGAGTGAAAAATATGAGTGTGTATGCATATGATGATGCTGAGCAACTGTGAATATTAACCTAAGTTGCCGTGGTGTAAGTGTACATAATCTTTCTCCGTTTTAATTAGCTTGTTAGTGTGATCTGCTATGCAATATGCATGGGTGCAGATCCTCCCAAGGAGGCTTTGCACCTTAGACTGGAGTGAGAATTGTGTATTATCCGTTGGAATAAAATGCCACGCAAATGATGGGATGTATGAAAAATTCATGCGTTCCAAACTTGTGGCACGTATATTTATACATGTTGCCTTACATGTTCTAGACTTGAGCAAAAACTTAGACGCGTGGATGCATACCAAGTGGCTATTATATTGTCAGAACTCGAGGGGTTCATCTAGTTTGTTCACGATAAATGAGAAAATGATTCGGCCTAGTTCTACAGTAGGATTAGTTCGTTCTCCTATTGTAAAAGGATGCTTTAGCACCCTCTCCGTGACTCCGTCAATCGACTAAGATATTTCAAAGAATCCCGGAAATTTTGTTTCAGTAACTTGTGTCACAAAGTGCTAAGATTTCAAGAAATACTTCGAACGATAGAAAGTAGAGGCAATTCAGAATTTAGGGACAGTGCAGAGAGAATTGATGTTCTTCATGCAAGCAATACACATCTCCAACGAACGAAACTCGGCAGAAAATTGTTCATCTCGTCGCTCCACGTCACGGTGACATTGCAGCCGTCCGAGAAAGTCCCATTTGGAAGTCTTGGCCGTCGGATCTGCTAAGGACGGCAATCCCTGTTCCAAACATTACCCGACGGGAGCTAGAGTCCTCCAGAAGCCTCGCAAGTCCACGTCGGCGACGGCGTTGTCCGCTCTGCCTCATCGCCGTCGCGGGTGCCGGGTGGTGATCTCTTCTTCCCCGCACACATACGTAACCGACAAAACAGTAGCTGCGCCGGCTTGGCCATCCGCTTTGCCACCGCACCGAGCGAGGCCACCATCTCGACGAGAGGATCAGGCAAAGCGATGTGAGGGGAACACGGATGTAGAGGAAGATAAGGCCCTCCGGCCTCCAGTTCTCACTGCCCCTTCCGCTTCCTGATCACATGGTGGCGGAAGCCCGAATCGCGCATGAAAACGTCGGTGCACAGCCATAGCATGGCCAACGTTGAGATGACCGCAATACAGCAGCAGAAACGCTGGCTGCCTTTTGGCCCTGTCGTCGCCACCAGCATCGGTTGTATGGAGGAGGCGGTCCAGCTCCTTGGGGTTGAGGAGACGGTGGCTCTGTCCAAGGAGTGGGAGGCCAACGCAGTGCTCCTGACGTTGGGACATCGAGCCCTTGCTAGCTGGTGGCCTTCACACACCAGCAACCCTTCACATGTATGCAAGTTGTTCTGATCTAAGTGCCACATCAAAGGTGGTCGATGCAATGCTTCAGAGGAACAAGGTACATGGCCATGCCTAGGTTGCTACAAAAGTTCAAATAAGGTTCTCAAGCAAGGTTTTATCCAATATCATATGCAAGATCAGACCTGATAAGATATAGCATGGCTTAAAGTTAAGAGGTGGTAAATTGCTTAGAGAACACAATTGGTTGTTCACATGCTGTAGTTTACATGCCTGTGATGTATATATGTGCACTTGGAAGACCAGTATAGGTTCTTCAGCTCAATTAGAAGGCAAACGATGCTGTAATTCCATCGCCAACTCCATTCTGTTATGGAAATATAGGTGGTCTGTCCGATAATTCCAGTGGTTTTGTATTTATACACAAGAGAATTAAATAAATTATAATATATCAATGACCAGGTTTAATTTAAGGCTACAAATTGAACCAATTTAGCAGCTACCTCAATCATGAATTGCACTTACATTTTTTTAAACTTACTGCTGCATTTAAGGCAATCAATTGAAATTTAGGATTTCTTCCATTTTCTTTCTGCAGCTTATATGGGTACCATACATGATGACACATTTGGTAGTCGGACCTCTGTATCTCAAGGTGCAGGCTGAAGTCCTGTGCAAAAATATGATGGCAGGATCATTTCCACAGATGGTCCATGCAACAATCCAACAAAAACATGTTGCAAGTTGAGCCAGATAATAAGATAAATAAATTTAGCTGATACAATAAAAAAATCAGATAATTGTTCAGGTCACATGTGATCGCAAGATGATTGAAATTAGTGAAAGAAATAAAACAATTATCTCTAAAGAGAAACCTGGCAGGATTTTGTTTGACAAGTCCCTAAACTCTGATAGCATACTCAACGGTCAATTAATGCGCACGCATATGAACGGACTCGTTCCTTTTTTTTCTAGTGTATTCCATTTTTCTTCTCTCCCCTTTCTCCTTTTTAGTTTTCTGTTTCCTGCTTCATTCACATAAAGATTAAATTTAGGTTATATCCATATAAAAGGTTAATTACCCTAAACAGAAATTTCCCCAAGCATTAAAAAGGTTAATTACCCTACTGATATTTATTCTTCTTTGTGCTAATAAAACTCGTTTTATGTATTACGTACTATATTGCAATCCTCCTTTTAGACAAACTTTATACATTATTATGCATATCAGTGCTACAATACTTGTAAACTAAAATTTTTATTATCTTTGACTATGTAGTATGTAGTGCCCTCAAAGATTTCATGTGTTTAATTCTACTTCTGAACAAATACCGAGTTCTACGCTGGCCCAATCCAGTGTCCATCTATCCCATATATATACTTCATTTTTTTAGCACACCATATCTATCTATCTATCTCTATCTCTACCTCTCTCTCTCTATATATATATTATATTATTTTACTATAAGGATCCAGTTCTTTTGAAAACACTTTTCACCAAAATAATTCCTACCTACTCCTCACAGAGGACCCACATGTCAGGTCCAACGGTGAAAAATACGTGGAAAGTTTTTCAAAAACGATGTTTCTAAAGAGTTTTTGCTGTTTTGGCATTACTTTTTTCACCGTACAATTTCCTTACCCATCCAATGTACCCACCAATCAAATAGTCTAAAATAACCCCATAATAAAGAGTAAATTGCATCCATGATACAACAACTTGTTATGTGGTTGTAAATTAGTCTAAGAACTTCCAAAATACTCAATTTAGTACAATAACTTGACATGTGGGTGCAAATTAGTCCAACAACTTATACAATGCTCAAGTTGGTACGATAAGTTGACACGTGGGGTGCAAATTGGTCCAACAACTTATGAAATGCTCAATTTAGTGCAATAACTTGGCAAATAGGTGCATCTATAGTCCAAGCTTTACAACGGCGATAAGTATAGTAGATGGACATGTGAATACCTTTTGTCTATTATATTTATATAACTTATTTGTTCATCGGTCCAAATTCAATAAATTCTAGAATAACACTATTAATTAATATTATCGAAAGACTAAAGTACATAAGAGAGACTTTAAGATCTAAGGTTTGTTTTCGGCTTCTTCTCATGCATTCAACAATTATGTAGAAAACAATTTTGTTTATGTCCTTTTAGCTACTTTTCCATTACGAAACAAGTATTGGAGGCTTTAAAAATATTTATGCCAAACTACTAAAGCACATATATCGGTTTCCTTTTGAAGCTTAAAAATACATACAATCAAATATGTAGAAAACAACAAGGACAAACTATTCAATAATGAATATGAAAATTAATATTCTTAATCAAAATTAAACCACTATATAAAAAATAATGAATTTGAAGACACAACGTTACTTCCCTATGCATAGAAAGTTCAAATCTTAGCCAAATACATTGCCATCGCGATGCGAACATCAATAGCAAATTAATACGTGAGCATACTATGTATTACAGTCCGATGTTAGGAAAAAACTTACGGTTGTCACGTTTGGACTATAGATGCACCAATTTACCAAGTTATTGCACTAAAATAAGCATTTTACAAGTTGTTGTACTAATTTGCTCTCACCTATCAAGTTATTGCACTAAACTGAACATTTTACAAGTTGTTGGACTAATTTGCACCCACCCACCAAGTTGTTGTATGGTGAGTACAATTTACTCCATAATAAAGGTAGACGCAACTACCGAAAACTCTCGATGATAATCGAATTGTAACGGTACACGTTTTGCATCTGTCGGTCAATCAAAAAAGAAAGATTCAGAGCCCAGTTCTTAAAAAGGGTCAAGTATGTCGTACTATGTATATCAATTTTGGGCATGGCGAGGACCTTTTCCCTTATTCTAAACATTTGCCATTATTTTCTTTGCAACCAAGAGGAAAAGGTAACACCCGAACAGCCAAACATTTTGTTTTCCGTATACATGTACTCCCTCCGTATCACAATTAGATGACGTTTAAGACAGCAACACGGTCTCCAAAGCATAACTTTAACTCATATTTTCTATAAAAAATATTTATTAGAAAGTTATATATGTATACTTTTATGAAAGTAATTTTCAAGACAAATCTATTGATATGATTTTCACATTTCTAAACTCAACGGCTTAAAAGTTATTCATGATTTATATTCCCAAGGTTTGACCCAAACCTTGTCCAAAATGTCATCTAATTGTGATGCGGAGGGAGTATTTGAGAACTTTACCTTCCCATATGAATGAACATTATAGATTTTTCTAGGAATTGTTAATGGGCCAAACTCATATAACATATTTTTTTAATCAAAAGACAGTATCTATAGAGAACAAAAACATTTAAAACATTCTTTATTAAGATTAGCAAGAACGCACGTGTGACACACACGTTTAATAGAAAATAAAATTGCATAATAGATAGTTGGTTGGATACCGTGTTGGTTACGAACTCGATAATTCCATACTATACAGGCGCACGAGAGAGGTGGAGAGTTTGACGAAAAAATGGTTTGACATGTGGGGTCACTGGGAGGGGTAGTGTTTCAATGACTGGTGGATCCGTCGTTCGTCAAAAGTTTGACGAAAAAAGGCCTGACAGGTGGGGTCGCTAGGAGAGGTAATATTCCAATGACTTGTGGGTCCGTCGGTCATTAAAAATTTTGGATCTTTATAGTATAATAAAATATCTATCTATCCTCTATCTATACTATAAAGATCCAGTTCTTTTGAAAACACTTATTACCAAAATAATTCCTACCCACCCCTAATAGAGGACCCCAATTGTCAGATCTAACGGTGGAAAAGACGTGGAAAGTTTTGACAGATGCGAAAAAAAAATAATGTTTCTAGAGAGTTTTTACCGTTTTGGCATTACTTTTCTCATCATAGAATTTCTTTACCCATTCAATTGTGGGATATGGGTACCATTGGGCCCACTGTCAGAGGAGACTACGCCGGCCTGGGCCCACGCCTGGCAAGGTTGAGGTCGGCCCACAAGGAATCCCCAACTTGATGAACAAGCTTGATGAAGACATGGCCGGCGGCGCGGCCGGATATTTCAGGATATCTTGTTGTAACCGACTCGGATATATTCCTTAGTCGTAATCCGATAAGTTTAGATTCAAACCGACTTGTAAACCCTAGTCCGTCATCCTATATAAGGCGGCCTAGGGCAACCCCATGAGGGACAATCCTACATCTCATCCCGTAACCCTTTGCTCGTCCTTACTTCCTGAAGCTTGGCCGAGTTCCAGCAATACAAACACAACAACCTATACAGGACGTAGGGTGTTATACCTTCGGGTAGCCCGAACCTGTCTAAATCAGTGCCTCCTGTGTACCATCAAGCTACTCACTCAATGATTCCTCGCCTACAAATCAACCACTCGGGTACCCCCAGATGGATTGGCGGTCCTAAGGTCCGACAGTTGGCACGCCAGGTAGGGGTGATTGTTGAGCTTTTTCGATTCGAAAACCCGACTAGCTTGATGGCGGATCAATCTCGCGTCGTCTTCTCGCATGCGTGGAGGCACGCCCTAAGAAAATCTCAGATCCGATCTGAGGACACGCCCAAACCCACTCAGTTTTCGGACCGCGGCGAGTTTTGGATCTCGCGGGACGACTGCGTCAACTCGGCCACGAATCGAACTAAGTATTTATTTATTTGTTTGTTTGTTTCGGGTCCCATAAATTATCATGTGCGTAGCTTTTTCTCCATGTCCATGTGACAGTTGCCGACATGCTCGATGCACGCTAGTGCCTTTTTTCACACAGTTCCGGCTATCATGTTATTTTCTTTACGTCTACATCTTCTCCTAACGGTTATTAAAAGTACTCGGGTAGCACACACTTTAATCTATGAAACCTCGATCTTGTGTGCCGCCTACAACTAAGCCTCCGTGAGAGCATTGTAGTCGTGGTAAGCCGTCCTCTCCGTGAGCAGTGGTCACCAAGACTAGGTGCTTAAACGTAATATGCTAACTGCCTGGGGAAATTAAACGGTCTGACAAGAACAGGACACACAAAGAGCTAATTTTGACGTCGATAAATCTCCTAGTTATTCTATATCATACTACATAATATTTGTTATGTTCCTTTACAGTTGAAGATTCGGCGACCGCTCCGCACGCTTCGGCCGACCTCACGTGCTCGGGGGCTGGCACGCGCGGCGACTTGACGTTCGTCCGTCGTGCGGCCGACCTCGCATTCTCGGGGGCTGGCACGTGCGGCGACTCGACGTTTGTCCCGTCACGCGGCCGACCTCGCATGCTCAGGGCTGGCATGCGCGGCGACTCAGCGTTCGTCCCGTCGGGCGACCGCGGCGACTCGGCGTTTTCTCGCGTCGCTCGGCCGACCTCGCATGCTCGGGGCTGGCACGGGCAATGACTCGGCGTTCCACGCGTCGTTCGGCCAACCTCGCATGCTCGGGGGCTGGCACGCGCGGCGACTCGGCGTTACCTCGCATCGCTCAGCCGACCTCGCACGCTCGGGGCCTGGTGCGAGCGGCAACTCGGCGTTCGTCCTGTTGCGCGACCGACCTTGTATGTTCGGGGGCTGGCGCGCGCGGTAACTCGGCGTTACCTTGCGTTGCGCGGCCGACCTTTTTTATGACAATATATTGTCCGATTTTTCAGTCATAACCTTTTTTGGTGACAAACGTGTTTTCACCTCCTTTTTCGACAACATGTTGTCCGACTTCTATTTTGGAGCCTTGGCCCGCTTATACTAACCACGCTCGGGGCTACTCCATATAGAGTTCTCCTAATTGTCGTCCTCCATCCAGTACTTATGAGTACTGGTCGACTCCTTCGTGGGAGTATTGGTCGACTCCTTCGTGGTACTCGGCGTCGCGTGGGGATGCTTCTTCTTTCTGGAGCACCGGCCACCCTTGCACCGACCAAGTGTTGAAGCACCTTCACCAACTACGATGGCCCCGTTCCTTCACCAACAGTTCGTCACGCGTTTGAATGTTGCTCGGGGGCTTGTGGGATATGTGGGTACCCTAGGGCCCATCACCAAAAGGGGCGGCGGACGGCCCAAAGAAGACCGAGTCCTAGTACACTCCTACTAGGACTCTCATATTGTAAATATTCCCATATTATAACCTTACCTTCTGGATATATAAAGGAGGGCAGGGTCCCTAGAGAGACCGTCGGGAACAACCATCGGATCTCATCCTGTAACTCATTCGCTCGTTCTTGCTTCCTAAAGCTTGGCCGAGTTCCAGCAATATAAACTCAATCACCGACACAGGACGTAGGTTATTATATCTCCGGGTAGCCCAAACCTATCTAAATCAGTACCTCCTGTGTACCATCAAGCTACTCGCTCGACGATCCCTCGCCTACAAATCAACCACTCGGGTACCCCTTGGTGGATTGCCGGGCCTAAAGTCCGACACCTATATATCCACCAACCAAATAGTCTAAAATAACCCCCATAATAAAGGTAGCACGCGCGTGTCTTTCTAGTACTCCATGAAAGATGACAAGCTAGCCTGAAGCACGGTGACCATGTGGCAAGCCACGCGTCTCAGCACCGGGCCGCTGGAGGAAAGGAAGAAGAATTCCTCATCAATGTTCTTGGTCGTCTCCTGGGCCGTAATGGGAGGATCGATCTCCATGTCAGCAGTGTTGATTTTTGAGAGGAAAAAATCCATTTTACGTCCCTCACATTCAGTCGTTGTCCGCATTTCGTTCTCAATGTATAAAACCAGGAATCTTTCGTCCTCCTTGTTTCAAAACCGTTTGTTTAGCATCCTTACCCGGTATACGCTTTGACCGTGGTTTTGACCGACGTGGTGCCTAATCATCATACTCCCGCTCCTACGCCACACCGAGCGCGCCAGCAGCTTCTCCACCCTCCTCTCCGCCTCCGTTGCCGACTCCTTCACCTGCGGCGCCCTCTCCGTGGTGTCCCGCAGCCTCGCCGCCGCCGTCTTGACTACCCTACCGCCGCGCCCCTCGTCCACCACCACTGCCACTGGCGAGAACCTCACCACGCGCCTCGCCGGGGTCAGGATCCCTCCCGCCACCGCCAACTCCCACCGGGATGCCCACAACGAGAGGATCGACCGGGTGGACGCTGGCTCCGCCGCCGCCCTTGGGAACGCAACTGCCGCCGTCTCTTTCTCATGAACAGGACAGAGGGAACGGGGGAGGGGGTGTGGCGGCCGACGATGGTGGCCGTGTCGGCATTCTGGGCTGTCGGGAATAGGGGGAAAGAGAGGGGAGTGAGGTGAGTTCGCTCCCGTCCTCACCTCGAGCGGGGGCGGCTCAGGGAAGGCTGCCATGCCGACGTGTAGGCGGTGGCGGCACTGGCTGAGGCGACGACGTTATGGTGGCAGGGAGGCGAGCTAGGGTGGTAGGCGAGCGTGGTGGTGCGGCGGAGGCGTTGTGGGGCCTATTTATAGGCTGGGGAAGGGATAGGATGAGGGACGGCCGGCGTGGTGGCTCTCGGGCGGAGATTAATGGCGCGGGAGCTCATGGCGCGACGTGGCATGTGCACTCGCGCAAGTGGTGTGGCGCAGCGGCGGGGTGTGCGGCGAGGCAGTGGCGTGGCAGCGTGGCGTGGGCCGGGCATGCGTCGCGCTGTCTCTTATACACATCT
>OAMR01001035.1:160621-174917 GCA_900205405.1 Echinochloa crus-galli
GCTGCGGACTTGATACAATTACGCCCAACTGCATACCATACAACCTCCCCGCTGCAATTGGTACGTGGTGATCCTCCTTGTATTTCCCATCTGCAGAAATTCGGTTGCGCTGTGTACGTACCGATATCACCACCTAAGACTACTATGGGCCCTCACAGGAAAATGGGGATCTATGTGGGCTATTTATCTCCGTCGATCATTAAATACCTGGAACCCCTTACAGGGGATTTACTCACAGCCCGGTACGCTGATTGTATCTTCAATGAAGATCATTTCCCGCCATTAGGGGGAGAATTCAAGTATCACACTGAATGCCAAGAAATTAATTGGGATGCTAAAGACGTCCTAAAGGAGGATCCTCGTACCCAAGAATCTGAACTTCAAGTTCAGAGAATCATAAATTTGCATAATGCTGCGAATAACCTGCCAGATGCATTTACTTGTGGAAAGAGTGTCACAAAATCCTATATTCCCGCAAGAAATGTGCCGGAATGAATAGAGGTACCAAATAAAACTATTCATCCTCCATCTTCTAGTAAAGATGGAGGAAGTACGGCCATTCCAGCAGGTACGACTTCTCGTAAGCGTACTAGGAAACAGAGGAAAGGAACGTCCTCTACTCCAGTAAATGCAGTTCAACATCATGTTGAAAGGCACTCAGTGGATCTTCGTGATTCACATCCCGCATCGACAGTGCACTCAATTTCTGATGCTGGGATATTGGAACGCCCTGATGGTATTGTATTGGGAAATACCGAACCATCAGCATGAATACAAGAAGTTTCTATCAATTATATTGATTCTGGAGAATCATTTGATCGTAAGACTACAATTGTCGACACATATTTCGCTGCATCAATCGCTATTAATCTCCAAGATGATCCAGATCCTAAATCCATGGCAGAGTGTAAGAAACGCTCGGATTGGGTCAAATGGAAGGAGGCGATTGAAGCCGAATTGGCCTCCCTCAATAAAAGAGAGGTATTCTCATCTGTAATACCTACACCCCCAAAGACCTTCCCTGTGGGGTTCAAATGGGTTTTTGTCCGGAAACGGAATGAAAACAATGAGGTGGTGAGATATAAGGCGAGGCTTGTAGCACAAGGGTTCACGCAGAGACCCGGCGTTGATTTCAATGAAACATATTCTCCAGTTATGAGTGGAATAACGTTCCGATATTTAATATCATTGGCAGTTCAAAAGCGTCTATCTATGCAGTTGATGGATGTCGTGACTGCATATCTTTATGGGTCACTAGATTCGGATATTTATATGAAGGTCCCCGATGGGATCTCTATACCGAATACCGGGGCTAATCGCAATATGTATTGTGTAAAACTAAAAAGATCACTATATGGTCTTAAGCAGTCGGGAAGAATGTGGTACAATCGACTGAGTGAGTATCTTCTGCAGAAGGGTTACTCCAACAATGATGATTGTCCGTGCGTCTTCATCAAGAAATCCTCTACAGGATTTTGTATAATATCAGTTAATGTAGATGATTTAAATATCATTGGCAATACACAAGATATTGATGAAGCTCGCGAACATCTTAAGACGGAATTTGAGATGAAGGATTTGGGTAAAACCAAATTTTGTTTGGGTCTACAGATCGAGCACCTTCCATCTGGAATATTTGTGCACCAATCTGCTTATGTCCAAAAATTATTGGAGAAATTCAATATGGACAAAGCATATCCATCCAAAGCTCCTATGGTCGTTAGATCAATTGATCTTAAGAAAGATGTTTTCCGACCTAAAGATGAGGGAGAAGAGATATTGGGATCAGAGTTCCCATATCTTAATCTCATTGGAGCACTTATGTATCTTGCAAACAGTACCAGACCAGATATTGTTTTTGCAGTAAATCTGTTAGCAAGACATAGTGCTGCTCCAACAAAACGCCATTGGGTCGGGGGTAAACAAATTCTTAGATACCTGATTGGCACAAAGTACTTGGGCTTGTTTTATCAGAAGAACCAAGATCCTGCTTTGGTTGGATATACAGATGCTGGCTATATGTCTGATCCCCACAATGCCAGATCACAGACAGGTTTTGTATTCCTATATGGAGGAACAGTCGTTTCATGGAAATCGTCTAAACAGACATTAGTGGCTACCTCCACAAATCATTCTGAAATTATTGCACTATACGAGGCCTCGCGTGAATGCGTGTGGCTACGCAGAATGATCAACCACATTGAGCAATCGTGTGGGATTGGTCCTATGGAATTACCAACCATTATATATGAAGATAATGCTGCTTGTGTTACACAGATGCAAACTGGATATATAAAGAGCAACATTACGAAACATATTGCTCCTAAATTATTTTATCCCCGTGAGCTTCAGCAACAGGGGGAGATAAACATCTTGCAAACCAAATCTTGTGATAACCTCGCAGATTTATTCACTAAATCTCTCCCTGCCTCCACATTTGAAAAATGTGTTCAAGGCATCGGGATGAGGCGACTTAGAGATTTGCAAGGAATAGGGGGAGAATCCTCCTAACTAATATCCTGTTAACACATCACATTGTACTCTTTTCTTTAATGAGTTTTTACCTCTCAAGGTTTTTCTCATATAAAGTTTTTAATGAGGCAATGTTAACATAAACTTATGTCTTTCTCTGTTTTTCCCCACAGGGGTTTTTTGAGAGGAATAATAGACATAAATCACTCCTTGGATTTATGAGAATTCATAATAGAATAATCACAATTCAAGAATATCCCTCTTTTTCCCACAGGGTTTTTGAGGTGTAAATAAATATTGATCTAAAGGTTGGATTCGATCGAGGGGGAGTGTTACGAATAAATTATTTATAGTGATCTCATCTACCAATACTCCAGTCATTGCATGCTGGTTACTGCCCGTGTGTGCATATGCAGTTGCTAATACGCGCCCGCTCCTGGGCAGTTGTCCCTTCCCCGCGCCCCCTCGCGTTGGAAGAACTGATACCAGCAACTGCTACTCAATCCTACCCTATATATATACTATTTATTGATCAATAAAGAATATACAGAGTTCATTTGCTTCTACTGTTCATCTACTTTACATTATACTCTAACAAATTAGAAACGGGATTGATTGATTGAAAGTTACTAGACGGTTTGAGTTTTTCTTTTGATGGGCAACAGACGGTTTCAGTTGGAAGTGATCTTTTTCTACGGGCTCAATTCATTAGGAAATGGAATCTCAACCACATCTGGGCTGGGCCGTAATGTGGTGGGCTTTCGAACTTGGACAATTTTTTTGCAGGAAAAAGTCCTTTTGGCGTCCTCCAATTATTGCCTAAGTATGATTCCCATCCCTCATCTCTAAAACATATTCATGGTCCTGAACTTTGAAAACTAATTGTTTTTCATCCTCAGCGGTTTTAAGAGTAGTTTTGAAGGGGTAAATTGAGCTCCGGTTGAAAGTTTGAGGGCGTAAAATGGTCTTTTCAAAAAAAAGTTATGCAAATATTTTTTCTAAGAAATATTATTAAAAAATTCTAAAATCTGATTTAATCTTATAAATTTCAAAGAAAAAATGTTTTAGATCAGAAGAATATGAGACTAGTTTTATATTTTCTCCGAAATCATTTTTTCAGACCCTGGTATACCTAGAAACTAGTATGGCTCCAAACTAGACATCAAAAGAAAAACATTATTTTAGGGAAAATTTTTTTATCCCCATGAGCTTCAGCAACAGGGGGAGATAAACATCTTGCAAACCAAATCTTGTGATAACCTCGCAGATTTATTCACTAAATCTCTCCCTGCCTCCACATTTGAAAAATGTGTTCAAGGCATCGGGATGAGGCGACTTAGAGATTTGCAAGGAATAGGGGGAGAATCCTCCTAACTAATATCCTGTTAACACATCACATTGTACTCTTTTCTTTAATGAGTTTTTACCTCTCAAGGTTTTTCTCATATAAAGTTTTTAATGAGGCAATGTTAACATAAACTTATGTCTTTCTCTGTTTTTCCCCACAGGGGTTTTTTGAGAGGAATAATAGACATAAATCACTCCTTGGATTTATGAGAATTCATAATAGAATAATCACAATTCAAGAATATCCCTCTTTTTCCCACAGGGTTTTTGAGGTGTAAATAAATATTGATCTAAAGGTTGGATTCGATCGAGGGGGAGTGTTACGAATAAATTATTTATAGTGATCTCATCTACCAATACTCCAGTCATTGCATGCTGGTTACTGCCCGTGTGTGCATATGCAGTTGCTAATACGCGCCCGCTCCTGGGCAGTTGTCCCTTCCCCGCGCCCCCTCGCGTTGGAAGAACTGATACCAGCAACTGCTACTCAATCCTACCCTATATATATACTATTTATTGATCAATAAAGAATATACAGAGTTCATTTGCTTCTACTGTTCATCTACTTTACATTATACTCTAACAAATTAGAAACGGGATTGATTGATTGAAAGTTACTAGACGGTTTGAGTTTTTCTTTTGATGGGCAACAGACGGTTTCAGTTGGAAGTGATCTTTTTCTACGGGCTCAATTCATTAGGAAATGGAATCTCAACCACATCTGGGCTGGGCCGTAATGTGGTGGGCTTTCGAACTTGGACAATTTTTTTGCAGGAAAAAGTCCTTTTGGCGTCCTCCAATTATTGCCTAAGTATGATTCCCATCCCTCATCTCTAAAACATATTCATGGTCCTGAACTTTGAAAACTAATTGTTTTTCATCCTCAGCGGTTTTAAGAGTAGTTTTGAAGGGGTAAATTGAGCTCCGGTTGAAAGTTTGAGGGCGTAAAATGGTCTTTTCAAAAAAAAGTTATGCAAATATTTTTTCTAAGAAATATTATTAAAAAATTCTAAAATCTGATTTAATCTTATAAATTTCAAAGAAAAAATGTTTTAGATCAGAAGAATATGAGACTAGTTTTATATTTTCTCCGAAATCATTTTTTCAGACCCTGGTATACCTAGAAACTAGTATGGCTCCAAACTAGACATCAAAAGAAAAACATTATTTTAGGGAAAATTTAGAAATACTTTTATATTTTCTAGTCTAAAACAAAATTTCTATAACTTTTTAAGTTAAACCATATTTTAGAATTTTTATATTTTTTCTAAGAAAAAATATTTGTATAACCTTTTTTCTAAAAAAGACCCATTTTATACCTTGATAAAAGTCCAATGTACCCCTCTGAAACCACCCTCAAGACTGCTGAGGATGAAAAACAGACCACAAACATTCGGTTTTCGAGATGAGGGATGGAAGTCGGGTAATAGTTAAGGGACTCTAAAAAGGCTTTTTCCTTTTTTGCGTGATCGTGATTGAGGATTGTAGCAAAACCTCCGACGCCCTCTCTCTCTCTCTCTCAAGTCTCGACATCCAACCACCGCCCCCGTGCCGCGACGAGGCCGCCCCAGCCGCCCATAACTCGCCGTCGGGGACCACCGCGTCGGCATCACCGACAATGCGAAGCTTGTCGCCGGGCCCGGGCTATCAGTCCGGCACGACGTGGAGGCTGCTCTCTCACCTCACCGTCTGACGCGACTGGTTTCCATTCGTCACTGTCGAGGGTCGAGGCAGATATTTCTTGGGCTCCGGGAGAGCTCGTACGGCAGCGGATAGCAGCAGATGGCTAGCTACTTCGTCCTCAACACCGGCGCCAAGATCCCGTCGGTCGGGCTCGGCACCTGGCAGGCCGAATGTGCCGTCGTCGGCGACGCCGTCTACGCCGCCGTGAAGGTGAGTCCATTGTGATCCTTGCGCCCCTGTGTTCGTGGTTTGCTGTCAGGCCGTGTGGCTGTTCGTGGCTTCATGATGGATGAGTGCTCATATAAAATAGCCCTAGTAAATTGGGGTGCTTGTTGATGGAACGAGCTGATGATCACGACTCATTTCTTTGTGTTCATCGCCTACTTATTCTACTATAGTTTCTTTTTCATTGAAATGTGCGGCATGAGTGTCGCAATGCCTGAACTTATCCACCGCGTAACGTGCAGGCAGGCTACAGGCACATCGACTGTGCTCAAGCATACAACAATGAGAAAGAGGTGGTTTTCTCCGATCCTCATGTATACTCTTTTCAATCAGGAGGTGGTTAACTTTTCCATTTTGGTGGCTGTGATTTTGCACGGGAGGCTGATTAGCGGGGCCTTTTTTGTGCACCCGGAAGGCGTGTTCAAGTCCGTCGAGGAGTTTTGGGATGGCGAGATCTGAGTGACTGTCCGGGCTGCTCACACGGAACTAAATTTCAAAAAAAAATTCTTTTAAACTTGGCCAGGCGTACAAGAATAAGTTTGTCTGAACTGTGAGAGAATGAAGTATATGTGTAATCGGCAGTCCAATAAAATTTCTCGCTTTCGCTCGCATCGGCATTCTTAGACTGAAATCAGGTCTGTTCCCCGTGCAGAGTTTATAATTTGTTCCCGGTGAAGGCCTTGTTTAGATATACATTAAAGTTGGGATTTTATCACGACCTCTTTTACGGTGCACAATACTAGGCCTGAAAAGGACTAGTATATAAACATCTGATGGCTGAGATTAATTGTATACTACCGAAGACTTTACTTATAGTATAAGTAGTATACGTGAGTAGTAGTATATGTGGTACGAGGATATTATAGGAAAAAAAGAGAAATAGTATATCTGTAATATATTTTCCTCTTCGAGATGGTAATGTATTTTTCATTCGCTAAAGTTACGGGGCATTCATTTCTCATATCAAGTTGACCTGTATACGCGTCCGCCGGGAGGACGGCGAGCGGCAAGGAGGACAGGCCAACAACGGCAACCTTGCTTGCATGAGCTGCGGCCAACTACGGGGAAGACAGCATGTGGGGCCGGGCAAGGACAGCCAGGGAGGGGCACCAGGGTGCCCCGGGGATGCGCCCTTGTGCGGCGGCGGCCGTGCACAGGCAGCTCGTGCGCCGGGGAAGATGGCGGCAGGATGGATCGTGCAGAATCAGATCGGAAAAAACTAATCAGATCTTAATGAATAATTTACTAATAATTACCATATTACCCTTACTCTATACTATATACTACTAGGTAGTAGTATGGAGCACCGTAAAAGACATCTTTATCAAAGTAGTGTCACTGTAACATTTCGTTTGTATTTATAAATAATTATTCAAACATTGATTAATTAGGTTTAAAATGTTTGTCTCGCAAAGTACAACAAAACTATGCAGTTAGTTTTTAATTTTATCTATATTTAATACTCCAGGCATGTGTTGATATTTTTATGTGATGAAAATCTTAGTGGAATTTGGAGGTGAAATCTGCAAACTAAACGAGCGCGAAGACGAGTATGTACCCAAGATTAGCGTGGAACGAATCTGATTCCGGTTCTGCGAATCGGTTCCCTGCGTCTCTTTCCCAGATTCTTACCGGTGGTCCCTGCGTCTCTGCAGGCCTCTGCTTTATCGAAATCCGTATGCTTCACCCGTGTCGAGTCTGCTCAGGCTTGCGTCTCCAGAGTTCATTCCAGCACCGACGCTGCCTACTTCCCACTCTATATAAACACCACCGGCGGCGGTGACGCTGGCAACAAAACATAAGCCCAAGGATCGCCGCCGCCGAAGGCCGAGCAGCTCGATCCCTTGCCGTAGATGCCCTCCTGCTTGCTCATTTCGTAGGCGTCGTCCTCGAATCTCTTGCGGCAGCTACCGGCGGTCCGGCGCTCTGGGCCTGGGCAGCAGGCTAACCGACAGCGCCGGCAGAAATTCGAGGGAGACGTCTACGAAAGAAAGAGCTAGCTGGGCGGGCACATACAGCGTCGAACTCGACCAAGCATCTGCCACCTCCTGCGATCCTGGTATGCAATGCTGCTGTGCTTTTTCTGAAAGGTTCTTGACTCTGTCTGGTGCCATGCATAGGCGGTTCAGTCGCCGTTGTGCTACGGTTGGCATGATCATCCCAGATGGGGACGGCGTGCTGCCGATCGAAGAGCATCGATAGCGCACAGCTGCCAGGGCAAACCAGTCACCAGTGTGTATTTTTAAATGGTCTTTTGGAAGAACTACTTTTATCTTTGGGCCCGGCGAAATAGCCTGGAGATCGCGTCCCACGCTTGTTTCGGTACCATTCTACGGTAGTTCAGTTGTCACAATCACAAAAGCCATGCGTGCTGCTAGGTCTGGAGTGTCGAGTCGCGTGACATGCCATATCGTACAAGAACCGTTGCACCGAGTACCGAGTCCTGACAAAAGTAACCCAAAGTTCACTATGAAACAAAATTCTCATCACATCAAAATCAAAATATCGGTAGATACATAGAGTATTAAATGTAGATGAAATTTAAAACTAATCGCACAGTTTTGTTGTACTCGGCGAGACAAATATTTTGAGCCTAATTAATCAATTTTTGGACAATTTTTCACAAATACAAATGAAATGCTACGGTGCATTTATAGTGAAGTGACATCTTTTCTCCAATTCCACACCCCTATTTTGCATCTAAACCGGGGCTTACTCCCTCCGTCCCTTTTTATGTGTCGTTTACGGTTCCCGAGAAACAACTTTGACTGAATATAAAAAATATATATTAATATTTATAGTACACAATAAATATCATTAGATAGATATTTGAATCTAGTTTTTTAATAAATTTTTTAGAGATTAAAATATTACACATATTTTCTATCGATCGAATCTAAATCGTGACACCGACGACGATAAATAATAAAATAATAAGGGACAGAGGTACTTGCGATCTCTCTCGTCTTGTCGGGCCCTTTCCTTCGACCACGCACTACCTGGGGATCACAGCCATGGCTGCATCCGTCCTCCTCGACACCGGCGCATTGATCCCGTCCGTTGGCCTCGGCACATGGCACGCAGGGCCAGGGTTCGTCCTTCCATCATCCAGCGTACTCCTCCTGGACAGCTGGACCTGGACCTGGACCGCTCCTTCTGACCGATACTGTAATTCGTTCTCGGGGGCACCCAAATTTTCTTGCGAAAGTTACGAGAATGGCGGCGTAAAACTTGCAGTACTGCAGGCCGGTTTATCGGCACATCGACTGCGCTTCTTCTTACGGCAACTAGAAATGAGGTAAGTAGCAGATGGCTAGCTTTGTGGAACACTCCTACTACTGTTGAGTACACTGGTAAGGTTGGCCTTCAATTTTCGGTCCCGCTATTTTACAACATTAAATATATTAGAAAAAATAACAACATCAGATATCATGAGATTCTTATAAAAAAATAAATCCGCTACAACAAACGTTGATGTTTCATACAACAACCGACTCAAATCTCATTTTCTTTAGAAACAACGAGGACTTCGAAATCCAGTTATTGAAACATCTAAGAACACCTCATGCAACACCACGAAATTACAATTGCAACAGCATCAAACGATTGCAACATCACAGATCGCGGAACATATGCAACGATAAAAAAACTAAATTACAACATCATAAATCTCTTATTGCAACATCCAAAATCCACGCTTCTCCTACCGTATCAGCCGCCGCACGGAGAAAACGGCAACGGCCCATGAACGAAGACAATAGCGACACCATGGGGAGAAGCGGGGAGGGATAGGCGGCGGCGGTGCGGGGAGGGGAGGCGGCGGTGGCAGCGGTGTGTGGAAGGGAGGCAGCGGCGGCGGCGGTGCGGGGAGGGGAGGCGGCGGTGGCAGCGGTGTGTGGAAGGGAGGCAGCGGCGGCGGCGGTGCGGAGAGGAGCGAGGCAAGGCGACGTCGGCGCGCGGAGGAGCGACCAAGGGAAGGCGACTATGGCGCGCGCGGAGGAGCGAGGAGCGGGACGGCAGCAGCGCGCGTAGAGAGGAGTGCGGAGGGGCGGCGTCGCGCACGAAGAAACAGGGTGGCAGCAGCGTGTGCTGAGTAGCGGGCCGGTGCCGCGGCGCGGTTCGAAGAAAAGGTAGGGAGAAAGACAAAATGGTAGGAAGCCGCGCCCGATCTATCAGACGTCTTAATGGAAACATTACCGTTCAATTTTTACAACATTCCTATCCCGTTTTCAGGGCCTTGTTTAGTTCCTAAATTCCACTATACAAAAAGAAGATTTCCATCACGTCAAAATGTTAGGACGTATATGGAGTACTAAATGTAGATGAAATCAAAAACTAACTGCACCGTTTTATTGTACTTTGCAAGACGAATATTTTGAGCCTAATTAATCAATGTTTGAACAATTATTCATAAATACAAATAAAATATTACAGTGTCGTATTTATGGCAATGGAAACTAAACAAGCCCAGGTCAGATTGCCTGTGAAGAGGCTGTTCCGGGACGGGGTCGTTGAGCGTGAAGATCTGTTCATCACGTCCAAGCTGTGGTTAGGCCTGACCTTACCAACCTTTGTTGCAATCCTGTGTCGATCGGACGAGAATGTAACGTGGCTATCGCTTGTTGGGGACATTCTGATTCATTTTTTCTTCAGGTATAGTAATAATGCACCTCACTATGTGCCAGAGGCAATCCAAACTACTCTTGATGACCTGCAGCTAGAGTACCTAGATCTATACCTTGTAGGTTCCTGAAGAAATAATCCATTCTTTATAGAGTGTTGTTCCATAACATGTACGTATCCTTAAGCACTATTTTGAAACGAACCGGCAGGGTAGCTGCCTGCTATATTAAAAAGGAGAAGATATCCAAAATAGGTAGAGTACAATGAAACTATACATATTCCTTGAGCACTATGAACGGGTCAATACTCTGACAGTCTACAATCTGCCTCTTTTTTTTAACGAACCAGGCAGGAGAATGCCGATTAGATTAAAAAGAAAAAGTTCAGACAGGACAATACACCAAAGTAAAAAAAACAAACTCAACAAAGTATAAAAACCGGCGCCTCAACTCGCGCCGATGACAACTCAACTCAGGCCGATCGGATTGGGACATCGACGTGTGACTCTATCCGGTCGGATTGGGGCATCGATACAGAGCACAACAACAACTCCTCCTCATCAGAAGCGGCACCCACCAACATACAAACCCAAATAATCGTCGAGAATCTGCAAACATGACCCTGTGTCGATAGAAAACCGACAGAAGCATACCGCACCACACTAAGAGAGCCACCGCCATACGGGACCCTCCGTCGTAGTGCCGTTGCAACACCACACTTCACCTGATGGGGTGATACCACTGAATTCGGACCTCTCACAGGCTGCCTCGCAGTCACCACCACGAAACACAACGCGCGGGGGCCTCGCCACATCCGTCGTTGGACTCCACCTCTCTCGGGGCCTTGAAGAAACACCGCACGCGGGGGCCACATCACGCCCGCCTCAGACTCCACATCTCGGATCCGTTTCTTAAATCGCCGTCATGGCGGTGAGAAGTTGCCCCGCCTCCCCGGATCTCAATCATACCACCAAGACATCGCTCCAAGCCGACCTCATGTCCTTGCTTCACCCCCGCACATAGCCTCTGCTGCCATGCCAGCAAACCGAAGTAGTCGCTTGCGCCATCATTCGACGATGTGCCGCATCGGATAGCCCAGCCAAGCTGAAACAATCCGCCGCAACCCGCTGCAAGCCAAGTCATCCCACGATGCCGATGCCACAAGCGTAGTCCTTTGACGCAGTCCCACACCGCACTGACCATTGCCATGCAACGCCAGCCGCCGCGGTCCGCTGCAAGTAGCTCAACCGGCAACCCTGCGACGACCTACAACCCCTGCCACGACTACAAATGCCTCCACGTGGGCTCAACAACACCCATACAGCTTGCCACGTGGCGAGATTGCCGCCACCGGTAGCAGCCGCCAATGACCAATGAACCGGAGATGTCAAGAGTTGAGACGGGTCACTAGAGGTGATGCCTCCAAGGAGGGTACGACGTCATTGGCACCACCATCACTCATCTAGGATCTGGACCGGGTTTTCACCCAGATAACCCCGTGCAGCAGGGTTGAAGCTCCCAAATGATGCCCCCAGCGGGGAGAACGATGCCCTAAGGTGCCGCCGTCATTTCCACCGACAAGAGAGCCAATGAGGGCTTTACACCCGGAGTATCTCCACCCCACTCTGCACACTCAATCTCAGCACTCCCGGAACATGGCAAAAGCAGCTCGACCATGACGGCGGCACCGCCGCTCCTCCACCCTCCCAGCCGCATCTCCCACTGCGGTGCGCCAGGGCCCATGTCTGACACCACGCCATTCCGGGTTGCGTCGCTGCCGAGCTTAGCCTCCGCGTGGTCGCCGGCCTCGACCACAGTATGCGACCCTCTCCTTGACGTGGCCGTCACATCGCTATCGTGCGCCCCTGGCCGCTGGCCACGTTGGCCTGCGCGCTTGGCTGCCGAGCGCCGCTGGGCCGCGCCGCCGCTTGGACGCGTTGTAGTCGGCCGCCGCATGGCCGCGCCGTGCGCTACCTAGCCATTGGGCAGCGCGTTGCCCAGTCCGCATGCTGCCCCCACTCCTACGCGTCGGCCGCTGGCCACCGAAGGCCCTGCTCGCCCCGGCGGCCGCCGCTCTTGCCGTCGGTGCTCCAGATCCGCTTGGGTTCGCTTTTTTTTTAACATTTGAGAAACCTAACATCATTTAAGCCTAAAAATGACTTAATGATGTATCTATTAACCATAAAAAAAAGATCATACTAACATAGAGCAATAGTGTTTTGACATAAAAAGGAAAGAAATATATATACTATATAACCCTTTGAATTGTCTTATGAGTTGCAATATATAGAATTTCTAACATATTTTAGGTAGATCGGGTTATTCGGGTAACGTGGGCTCAAACCCGAATTACCCTAATTTAATTCGGGTTACGGGATTTCAAACCCGATCTAACTTCGGGTTTTCTAGATTTTGGGTTTTTCGGGTTCGGGGTCGGGTTTTTCGAGTTCGAACTTCAGGTAGTTTTGTGTCCAGCCCTATTTGGTCCTATTTGGCTGGTCCATTTTTGAAGAAGTGATGGCCGAGTTCTCTGAAATCGAACAGGCATGTTCTCTGCATCTTTGCACCTGATGTTCTTGTTTGTTCGTTCTTGTTCATGTTGTTTGTTCTGATTTGTTCCCTGGTCTGAAGAGTGAAGTTCGATACGTCTTGCAGGTTAAGCTGCTCAGAGCGGAGTTTGGAGTGAACCCGGTGAATGGTTACAAGACGCCGGATGATCCGTGGGATGGTGAAATTTGAACCTAGAGATAGTTTGGTTTGCATTTTTTTGTACTTCGAGTGAGAGGACAGGCGCACATCATCACCACCTGTGCAAAACGTATGTCCCCGGACCCCGGTTACATTTCTTGGAGCCTCTTTACAAAGTCCAACGTAAAAATTCCTATTGAACCGCTGAGAACCGGTCCCACGCCTCCAGTGCAGTGTCCAGGGCAAGTGGCGGCTCCCGAATCCCAGCAGGGGAACGAGGCGGCCCTGTTAGTTTGGTCTTCTCAGCCACCCGCCGGCGTTACTTTTCTTTCGGAACAAATGAGCCACCAGCTAGCAGTACTTTCTTGTCTGTCATAACAAATCAACTACCAGCCGGCAGTACTAACAAATCAGCATCAACCACCAACCACCAGCCAAACGAACAGACTTGAAAGAAGATTCCTATCATATAAAAATATCGGCACATGCATGGAGTACTAAATGCAGATGAAATTAAAAATTAATTATACAATTTTGTTATACAATATTTAAATAATTATTTATAAATATAAATAAAATGCTGAAGTGACGCAATTATTACCCACTCGTATGTCCAAGTTGAGAACCGAAGCCCGAGACGTCCGAGGGAAAAAAACAGTAGGCAGAGCAGTCTGAGGCTCTGAGCAGAGCAGAGGAATATGTGCTGCGCGGCGAGCAGCGTGTAGGCGCATCACATGCGCCGGCAAGCAAGGCTTGTTTAGCCCCAAATTTCACTATGCAAAAAAAGAAGATTTCAATCACGTCAAAATATCGACACATACATAAAGTACTAAATGTAGGTAAAATCAAAAACTAATTGTACAATTTTATTATACTCTGCAAGATGAACATTTTGATCCTAATTAATCAGTTTTTAGATAATTTTTCACATATACAAATGAAATGCTACAATAACGTATTTATTACCAACTCCAAACTTTGCCTAAAGTTTGTCCAAAGTTTGGATCCAAATTTTGGATCTAAAGGGCCTTGTTTAGATGGAGAATAGGGGGTGGGGAATTGGGGGTTTGGGGTCACTTCGTAATCATTGCGCCATTGTAGTATTTCGTTTGTATGTGTGAAAAATTATCCAAAAATTGATTAATTAGGCTCAAAATGTTCGTCTCGCAGAGTACAACAAAACTGTATAATTAGTTTTTGATTTCATCTACATTTAGTACTCCATACATATTATGACATTTTGATGTAATGAGAATCTT
>OAMR01001035.1:183371-209277 GCA_900205405.1 Echinochloa crus-galli
TGCACCACCAGCAAGCGCCCGCGCCTCTGCCCGCCCGGCGTCGTCGTCACTGCCCGTATCCGTAGCCGCGCCGGCTGTGCGAAGAGGCCCAAGGAGGTGGAGACTCGGACGCGGCTCCTCGACGAGGAGGCCTGCGGGAAGAGGAGGGGAGTGGAGGTCTAGGCGAGGGAGGCCATGGCGGGCGGGGCAGAGTGAGCGGGTGGAGGGGGCCGGCCGGGGGAGATGAGAGGGAGAGAGAGAGGATAGAGAAAGGTTAAAAAAGGATTTACTCGTGGGCTCCCTGTGGTGGTGGTTGGTATAGAGAGTGAAATAGAGTATGACGAGTGCGGGAGAAAAGAATTTAGAGTAGAAAATATCGATGATTAGGACAAAATATTCTGTTTTAGAGGGTAGAGTAAAGGTCCACCAGGGCGAGCAGCCTAAAGGAACCTGTTCTATTTCGGAAAAAGTCTACGTTAACCCTTCACCTATAGTGGTCGGATTACATAACCTTTCGACCTATAAAACGGTCTATATCAACCCTCGAGCTTTCTAAAACCGATCAAATTACCCATAAAGTAATTTTAAAAAATCATAGTAAATCACAGAAAAATTATAAAATAGAAAATCCAATTGTCTTGGACTCTAAATGAGTATATCTACGCAACGAACATATAATATTGTATGCTTCAATACATTTTTTTGTAGCTTTAGATCTATGCTTTTCTTCGTAGCTGTAAAAATAATGTACTGAAACATATCATATTACATGTTCACTATGTAGATATACTAATTTGGAGTCCAATACAATTGGATTTTCCATTTTACGATTCTTCAAAATTGCTTTGGGAGGGTAATTTGACCGGTTTTAGAAAGTTTAAGGGTGATATAGACCGTTTTATAGGTCGAGGGGTTATGTAGTCCAACCACGTAGGTGAGAGGGTGACGTAGACTTTTGTCTTCTATTCGTGATACAATAGCTGAGGGATGATGTAGACTTTTTCCTTCCATTCGTGATACAAAGTAAAATTGAATATAGCCAACCACCCAAGGATGCCAACCTGGTTACCTCAGCAGCACCAGCAGATCCATGGCTCTAATGGGTATTTATCTTTTATCTAGATAATGGAATAAAATCCCGGCTTCGCTCTCCTCAACTCTGAAGAGAGATCAGTCCAAACTTATTACATGGGTAATCATGAAACTAAATGAGCACATATAGTTCTGCATAAAAAATGAACTCAAGCACCAATCCGTAAATTAAAAGGCCATCCATTCGAAGTAAAGAAATACAGTGCAGTCATCTCCGGTGAACGATACAATGCGACTAGGATCTTCTGCTCGCTTTCGTTTCGCTGCAACATGATGGGTATTTATCTATTCGACCCAATCCACGTGTTATTTTGATTTTGTGGTGTGGATGGGTCTTAGACAGGCCTAGTCGCTGCAGCAAACAATTCCACGGCTCCACTACCTCCACACCCATCGCCCCTGCCAAGCCTGCTTCTTTGATAGCTTTCCTCTGCATTCTCTACGATCCTGCTCCGGTTTCCCTGACCAAAGATGGCCGAATCCTTTGTTCTCAACACCGGCGTGAGGATCCCATCGGTTGGCCTTGGCTTATGGCAGATACAGCCTGACGCCGTCGGCAACGCCATCTATGCTGCTGTCAAGGTCTTTCTCGATTGCTCCTTCCGTTCTGTTCTTTTCGAAAGCTCGCCGGCGACTGTATGTGTTGAGCTTGAATTACGAGTTCACTTCATTAGGTTACTAGGATAGGATCTGCTTGTTTTATCTTGGGATTGCGCAATTTGTATTCTGTAAAATGAGGTCTTTGACAGAACACTTTATGGTCAAGCTGGAATTTTTTGTTGAGGCAGTTACCTCAGATTATAACCTAACTAATACTAGTAACATCTATTACAAAGGAACCGGCAAAGTCAAAATATCTTGCTCTTGAAGTGTTTATATGCTCCATGGGATCATCATGTTAATTTGAACATAGAAGAACGTGGCAGAATTTTATCTGCTTTGAAGTCGTACCTTTTTTAAGAGAAAAAGAAGTGCTCTTAGTTATTCTTTGAACTTGGTTTTTGGACACAGGCTGGGTATCGGCACATCGATTGTGCTGCAGCGTACAGCAATGAGAAGGAGGTAAATAGTAGCGATTACTCCCACCACCGCTTTCTATTGATTTTCTGTTCCATGTCCGCGCCGCTATTTCTTTATCGTAACTGATTAGGCTGTATTGGTTGCTGGCCATTTATCAACTTAGTTTAGTTGACCCACCATAACATGATTGTTATATCTTAACCTTAATTTTGTCTTTTGTGTCTTTTTATATCACGCATAATGTTCTTGTGAGAAAATTGGATTCATTTCTTTTTCAAAACAATATAAGGAGAAGAATTATATCCAGATATACTGATAATAATTCAATTATCTTATTTCACAATTAGTTAAAAGTGATAAAATAACAATACAAGGCGTAATGGTAGCACAACTGTTATAAATAGTTAAATAAAGATAACATTGGAAGAAAAATCTTCCACGGTTTCACTTCCGTTTGATTTGATTTGAAAACATAATATACAATTTTGCTAAGTAAATTTAAAGCTATTCCCTTTCATAGGTGGGCTTGGCTTTGAAGAAATTATTTGAGGATGGAGTGGTTAAGCGTGAAGATATGTTTATCACCTCTAAGCTGTGGTTAGCCTCCATTTCTGGAGCTCAGTTGTAACAACTTTGGATAAGTAGCTTATGGAACTTACATCCCTGAGTAAAGTAGTATTAAATAAATTCTCTGAATTTGCAGGTCTGCTTATCATGCACCTGAAGATGTGCCGGAGGCAATTGACGGCACACTTCAAAATTTGCAGCTCGACTACTTGGACTTGTACCTTGTAATTCTTTAATTCTTATGTTTGACAGTCTATCCAGTTAATAGCTTGCATTACTGTTATGTGCAAAGATATGCCTGTGGTGAATCGAGCACTACAAGTTCAAGTTATATTGCACAAGTAAATAGTTGGTTGGTTTTGATCACAAAAAAAAGTAAATAGTTGGTTTCAGTAACTTTTGTGCCTGTGTAAACTTTGTGCTAATGAGGTGCAGTCGCCATTAGGTCTTGTTATTAGTTGAATGACAAAAACAAGTGCTAACACTAGGGCCATCAAAGGGAATGGCAAGATAAGATTACTTGAATTTAAATGCTTTTGTTTCCATCTTACCATGATTTCCAGCACATGAGAGTATGATGAAGGCTAAAGAATTGCATCTCGCAAAAAAAGAGGCTAAAGAATTGCAAGATACAACTCTCACTTGAACTGAATAAATGAATCACCAAGCATGTGTCTGCCATTTCTTTCATGACTCGATTGCTGAAAAGACCTTATCTTGCAGATTCATGGTCCAATCCGTATTAAGAAAGGAGCTACGATGAGCCCTGAAAATCTCATACCTACTGATATCCCTGCTACATGGGGAGAAATGGAGAAGCTATACGACACTGGCAAAGCTCGTGCTATCGGTGTGAGTAATTTTTCGTGTAAGAAGCTGGAGGATTTGTTCGCCGTCGCACGTGTACCTCCAGCAGTCAACCAGGTTGAGTCTCATCCGGTTTGGCAGCAAGACAAGCTCCGAAAACTTTGCCAGTCGAAGGGTGTTCATCTTTCTGTAAGCTTGACATAACATAACCAAATACTCCTGCATTTTAATTGTTTTCAGTCACATTGATTAGATCTTTTTGGTCTGTAAACTCTTAGTGTTGTTGTTACAGGCCTTTTCGCCCTTAGGTTCACCTGGATCACCTGGGGTCAATGGTCCAAGCGTCCTCAGCAACCCCATTGTGGTCTCTGTTGCTGAGAAGTTGCAGAAAACACCTGCCCAGGTCGCTCTACGCTGGGGAATACATATGGGCCACAGTGTACTCCCCAAAAGCACCAATGAAGCAAGGATTCAGGAGAACATTGACATATTTGACTGGTCTGTTCCTGAAGATTTGCTGGCGAAGTTCTCGGAAATCAAACAGGCATGCCCTAAGTAGCCTTTCTCTGCTAGTTGCATTCATTGGCTTCTTGTCTATGATGTTGGTTGTTGCAACGGTTCATCTAGAAGAACAAATGCATATTGCAATCTAACACACCGTTCTTTTCTTGTACAAATGTAACATCTAATAGTTCATGTACTACTTTCATTTTTCCCATCTGATATTGCTCGGACTTGTAACATGCAGGTTAGGCTGCTGAGAGCCGAGTTTGCAGTTCACCCTAACAGCGGCTACAATACATTGGAGGATCTTTGGGATGGCGAGATATAAAGCATACAGATATGTCCAGCATAAAAGAGCAGGGCAAGGGAAATATTCTTATATGCAGATGGCAAATGATTTGCTTGTAATGATTGCCTTCACTTGGAAAAAACCTGTGAATACTTTCCCTATGCTGTTCTTGTAGACACTATGTGCTTTCATTGTATCCAAAGATGACTGTGTTCCAACTCCATGATCAATTTAGTCAACTTGAAGCTTTAGAATGTTACAAACCGCCACAACTTCAGCATACAACATGTAGAGACAATGTTTTGCATAACCAATTAGCTAACTGGCTTCCAAATTGGTGAAATTAGGAGCTGCACATCACAAAAAGGATTTGCTATTAGCTACAGCCCTGAAAATGCAGGACTGTCTGACACACATGAGTAAAGGAAGGTCGACATTTCAATGGCCAACAGTAAAGAAATAATAATGTGAGAAGATAGTGATATTAAAGAAAGTTCTGTCCTTGTTATTTTCTGCATCAGCATCACTACTTTCAGCTTCAATTTTATCAGATTCTGCTAGTGCCTTCTCCATTCATTCTTTAACAGAATCTTCAAGCAACTGCAAAACATAACTTTTATCTTAATTAAAGGAGTGCATGAGATCATATTGAGCAGAATATATTAACTTGGCTGCAAAACACATCGAACACAAACTGTTTAATCTGCAATGTTGACTAAAACAACTTAAGTGGAAAACATAACCCCATTGTATATGCTTCTGATTCATCTGTTTTGCTAAGATCTTACTAGCTCCAATCAGAGCAACAGCGTCTGCATCATCAGAAATTAATGGAGGCCGCCCAAAAGATATTGCCAGTGTTGCATAAATAGAAGTGGTAGAGATCCTTTTTTGAGGGAAATACAGCATGGGAGACCTCTGGTGCTGTATAATATACGGTATGGAATATTCTCAGAAGTAGAAAATGCAATCACAATATACATCAGTAATACTAATTTCAATATATTCCAAATTGTACTTCAAAAGTTATGTGCTCATTGATTAATCCAAGCACCATAGGAGCAGATATTGGAGAAGCAATTCATACTAATACTGCAATTGCAAAAAAAAAGATTTTTCTTTTCCAAATAGCAACATCGAAGCTCCCAATAAATCATGCAATGGCTATCATGAATACAGGAAAAAAGAATAATGGCGCGCTGCAATACAAAATATGAAACCTTTAGCTCAGGACAGTGAGCTTGTTCGTGCTTATAAAATCCAAAACATGGATCAGCTATGGGCCTATGGCATCCAATATGATAATCATAGCATGATCCCTGTTACTCTGTTAGCTATCTTACCGTCCAACAAGGCAACAGATACAGCATTACAAACTGAAATAACACTTCCATTTTCGTGGATGTCCATAAGATGAAGGAACAGAAGGAAGAACAGAAACAGATCCTAAGGTGCCTATTCTCATGTGTCTAAACACTTAACAATATACAGGTGTGAATTTGAAAATTAAGGTAGATGCATGAAAAAGCATTATACACAATTTTTATGCTGTGAGCAATACTTTATGTCCATTAAGTGATATAAATCTAAGTAAAAGAGCATGGTGAACTAACAAGCATAGTTCAAGGATAGATTACAAACAACAAATGTCAAGGATTAGAAATGCAGTTACCTTGCATAGTTCAAGGATTAGAAATGCAGTTACCTTGCATAATTTAACTTAATTTATATCACCTTAAAGATCGGTACCTCCAAATGTCAAGGAGAGAGGACACCTTCCAGCTTCTGGAGATCCTTTGAATGCATCACTTTGTGATCTGCTCGAAGCGTTGGATAGCCATCATGACAAATGCACCAACTCATCATTATCATGTATAAACTCATGGATTTCAAATAGACAAGTCAAATGCATTTTATTGTATAGAAATCTATTAGCAAACACATTCTAGTTTACAAAGATAACGAATCAGTAACTGTTAAGGAGTTACAGTTGATAATTGATGTTATAGATGTGAGATCCTAAAGTCAGCAATTTTGACAGAAATTAGCTGAAGCAGCAAGACCATTGTCAAAGCTACTCATGTAGAACCCAATGCATGGCATCAACTGCAAGGTGAGTATACAGGCTTGAGAAGGAAAGGCTTCTCAAGATCAATATCCAAAATCATCACAATTACACAACACAGGCAAATGTATGATTATCCAATACTGCAGCACCAGGCCAAGACTCTGGCCAATCCATGTCCTCTGCATATGGCTAAGCTCAATGAATGGGTGGATGGATGAACATGCAGCATCGCTCCATGTTCTCCACATCACCAGATAGACAGAAAGGGACCACTGATATTCGCAAGGTCGGCAAGTGATAGAAGAAATTTGACTAGATAATATCTCAGAGACATAGGACACTTATTGGTTTCCTCACATTCATCTGGGTAATTCTATCCCATCATTACCCGTGAAATTGGAGCAAGCAAGATAACAATAGTACTATTAGACGACAACAGAAGGAGAGCAACAAAAATTAGCACGAGAGCTGCTTTGCTCTGCTTTTCTTGTTCATTTCCTTCTTCACTGGAATGACAGGATCTTGGCAGCTTATTAGCATCATGTCGCATCACCAGATTATTTCTTGTTCATGATGGTGACAGTGCCGTCCTTGTTGGCGATGATGACGGTGGTAGCCATGCCGAGGAACATGCCATGCTCGATGACACCGGTGATCCGCAGGAGTTGGTCACTGATGTCACGGAGGTCGCCGTGGATGCCGTCCTCGAAGAACATCTCCACAATGTAGTTTCCGTTGTCAGTCACGAACGGCGTGTCCTGTTCAGCATCTTCGATAACCGTCCTGAGCCTAGCGTGGAAGCCCGGCAATCCGTCGAACACCTTGCGGATAAGTCCCAGAGTGTGTGGCGCGCCGAAGGGAATGACCTCGACGGGCACCGCGCCCGTGCAACCGAGGCGGGGTACCAGCTTGGACTCATCGACGATGACGACGAACTTCTCCCCCGCCCCCTCGATCATCTTCTCCCGGAGAAGCGAGCCGCCGCGGCCCTTGACGAGGTTGAGGTCCGGATCGACCTCGTCGGCGCCGTCGATGGAGAGGTGGATCCTGGAGGGCCCGCCATCGCCCCCGAGCGGGAGGAGCGGGATCCCCACGCGGGCCGCGTGGAGCTCCGTCTTGAGGGAGGTGGGCACGCCCGCCACGCCCGGGAGTGCGCCCGCGCGGAGGAGGTCGCCCAGGCGGTCCAGCGCGTGCGCGGCCGTGGAACCCGTGCCGAGACCCAGCGCCATGCCGGGCTCCACGAACTCTACCGCGCGGTGCGCCGCCACGCGCTTCAGGTCCTCCTGCGACAGCTTCCCGGACGGCGGCGGCGAGGCAGCGGCGCTGCCCATGTGCGCCGCCACGCGCTTCAAGTCCTCCTGCGCCAGGTTCCCGGACGGCGGCGGCGAGGTGGCGGCGCTGCCCATGGCGACGGGTTGTGGAGGGAGAGAGGTTTTCGGTGGCGTTGGGGATTGGATTGAGAACGGGAGGCGGCGGCGCGGCGGAGGGTTTTGGAGGAGGGGGAGGAGATATTTATTACTAGGTCGGAAAGGGAGAATGGGAGGCGGGAAAGAAAGGGGAGGGAATCGGCCGGTCGCTAGTGGACGCGTCGGCCACTTGAAGGCCTTGGGATGCGTGTAGGAAGAAATTATTTGGGTCTACTGCTCGTAGATGTGGTTTTTAAAAATATTTTTCCTCCAAACAAGAATAGGATTATTCGAGGGGTGTCGTTGGTTACCTGGACTACAGATCAAAAGGTCCCAACAATATGGTTTTAGGGTATTTATAAGAAACTATTGGAAAATATTTCTGTCCACCAATAGCCCCTAAAACATGTTAAAAATAATTTAATTTGCAACACGTGAGCGTCAGCTGGTCCAGAAAATATCGATAAGCATTTTGAGAAGTATTGAAGATCGATTTTGGTGGGAAAACAATGGATTGAGGCTATGTGGACGTTCACTGTATCTATATCTGCCAAGGTGGTTTTTGGTTTCCCAAAACATTGGACATGCAGTTTGAGAACTGTTATGCTCTTCACACTCAAATTTCGGTTTTAGAGAAGGTGTATTTGGAATTGTTAAGAGATTGTTCTAAATGGTTCACTTACGGCTCAAACGTGTCCCGTTCGTTTGGCTTATCAGCCATCACTATTTTTTTCTCAGAACAAATCAGCTACCAGCCAGCAGTACTTTTCTCTCAGAATAAATCAGCACCAGCCATTAGTCAAACAAACATGGCGCTACTCTATATGACCATAACATTTTTTTTGCAAAATCTAACGGTTAAAAAATGCCAAGGTAAAAAGAATAATAATGTAAGACCTCTAGCACTCCTTTTCGTGGGACAAAGAGGAAACCAAGCAAGAAATAAAGCAGTGCACGTGTGATTCATGGCGTCTCGACAGAGGCCACGCATGAAAGTGTGTGATAGCCTGATAGGACGATCCTGCACAGCAGCGTGGTTCATGCTTCATTTTTTTTAAATACTTGGTTCATGCTTCATTTGAGCACCCGTTGCCGATCTCTTTAATCGGACGGTCTAAACCACGCTGCCCAAGAAGCTTATGAGTACTTTAGTTACGGAGTATATAGCAGTGTGATAGTGATATCCCGGGAGTCCAACTGCAGGTCTGCAGCGTTTCAGAAAAAAACAAAACCTGCACTATTGAACGGGAACCGCATCGTGGAGATTGTTCTTCGAGGACGGGCCACCTGCGTGACGTCAGCTACCAACTCCTCCGGATCACCGGCGTCTTCGAGCACCGCATGTTCCTTGGAATGGCTACCACCGTCATCGTCGACAAGGAGGACGGCAAGTCAAGCTGAGAGTCCAGGAACCAAACCAAATCCACACTCATCCATACTAATTCTAACATATTTACGAATCAATCCAATCTCATCCACTTAGCATTCGAACCGAACCAATCCAAACCATTTAGCTTTTCTCCCCTAACCAAACCAAAATAATTGGTTTCAACCCAAATATTGAAACCGGTTTTCACTAACTACTATATGTCCTATGGTGTGGGGCCCACATATTGATATAGTTCAACCAATTTGCACAGAGTAGCTAACTCTTATTCTGAGACATCTCAAACAAATTTCAGTAAAATTCGCTAAAATTTTATAGTGTGAACGCGAGGTTTAAGTTTTAGGGTCCAGCTTTTGATGTGGGGCCCACATGTGGATCTCATCACATAATTTTGCACAAAGTAGCGGACCGTCGTTTTGAGTCATTTGCAACAAATTTCAGCCAAATCCGCTAAAATTTTGTAGTGTGAACGCGATGTTTAAGTTTTAGGGTCCGGCTTTTGACATGGGGCCCACATGTCGATCTCATCACATAATTTTGAGTCGTTTTGAGTCACTTGCAATAAATTTCAACCAAATTCGCTAAAATTTTATAGTGTGAACGCGAGGTTTAAGTTTTAGGGTCCGGCTTTTGACGTGGGGCCCACAGGTGGATCTCATCACGTAATTTTACACAAAGTAGCCGATCGTTGTTTTGAGTCATTTGCAACAAATTTTTTCAGCTAAATTCGCTAAAATTTTATAGTGTGAACGCGAGGTTTAAGTTTTAGGGTCCGGCTTTTGACGTGGGGCCCACATGTCGATCTCATCCCATAATTTTATACAAAGTAGTCGACTGTCATTTTGAGTCACTTGCAATAAATTTCAATCAAGTTCGCTAAAATTTCATAGTGTGAACGCAAGGTTTAGTTTTAGTCAAACTAATTCCGAACTGATCCAAACTGGTTTAAACCATTATAATTGTTAAACCAAACCAAACCAAACCATTAGATATCTCGACCCATTATACACCAAACTAATTAATCCAATTAGAAAACCAAACCATAAAAACCGGTTTCAACCCAAACCATTCTCAGCTTGAACGGCAAGTAATCTGGTGGCGCCATACGATGCTAATAAGCTGCCTCAAGATCTCATCATTCAAGCGGAGACGAATGAAAATATCAAGAAAAGCATAGCAAAGCTACTCATCTCACATCTTACACTAATGAAAAAATAGTCATAAATCCCGGTCCCCAACCCCTTTTATCTTGGGTTAAAACTTAACCGGGACTAAATGTAGGGATGAAAAGTCATTTTTCCACTAGTGTTATTTTAGATGTGGTGTAGAAACTATATCTCCTTTTTATTTAATTATTTATCACATCATCTTTTATTCTATGTGGCAGCTCATCTAATTCTATGAACATCGTTCTAGTTATTGGATTGGATCTGTCTTTATCTTGTAATCTTTCCAAAAGAAAAGACGCGCCCTTTTTGGCATTTTTCTGGTGATACGGTGAATATGGAGTCATGGACCTGTGGTTCGTTCATCCATCCACCCCATTCGTTGAACCGTTGTACCATGGAGTCATGGATGGGCCAGGTGCTGCTGTCATCAAGGACGAATCAGTTGTCTGAATTAGAAGCCATTAGAAATATGCAGCGAAAACATTGTTGTGTCTTTGAAACGTGCAAAGTTTTGCATAAATTTTGTAGAACAAGATGAGATATTCCAATGAGAGCATATATATATATATATATATATCTGTCTCTTATACACATCTATGTATGATCAGTCATACTTCCATGTATAATGTTTACTAAAGAACGTTGCAATACAATCACTTTGGTGTTTATACTTTCACATTTCACTTTAAAATTTTGTTTAACAAATTCCCGCAGCAACGCGCGGGGTATCACATAGTATAATTGATGTTCCTCTCAAGTTATTTGCAATTTCCCCTCAAAACAGAAAACAACTATAAATTGCACTATAACAACAGTAAAAAGGATATTGGTGGAGGGGGAAATTCCTACAAGATATTCATATTCGCTTTGTTTAAGCGTTATCACCCTAAGAAGAAGCAATCGAGCAGCTTAGAAAAATATTTTATAAATTAATTTAATGGCTAACTTATGCATTTAACCTCCCTTGGGTTTTTGTGGAATGACCTCATGGTTCTTGCTGTTTTGGACCTCGTCCTTGTGGTTACTTTACCTACTTCTATAGTTCTATCCCTTCGTGCCATGATCAGCGCTCCAACTTGGCTAGGAGGGGGCTGCTTGGTACTTCACATACTTATACTTCCCAGGATGATTTTATATTCTGCTGGTAACTGTTTAAGCCGTACCGTTTGGCACTTCCCGGAATTGTTTTTGACATATTTTTTAGTTGTAAATTTGAGGACATCATTTTTCAAAACAACTAGCCAAATTGTCGGTGCACAAGTATATACTAGATCCGGATCTAGTATATACTATACGTAACACCCCGCCCTCCAAAGTCATACCGCACACATTCCAAGGGGCGTGCACGCGTACACGTAGCATCTCTCTTACACTTTTATCCTCGCTTCACGTAAAAGGGTTAACCTGAATATGCTACGGCTGGAAGACAATGGCTTGTAAGTTGATTTCACCTTTGCTAAACTAGCAAACGACTGTACATTCAGTCTCGATGCCATATACCGTGTTGTGTGCCCTATCCGGGCCACACGCTAATCCGTGGCTTTGATAACATGTATAACACCCCGCCTATAAGTCGCACCGCACAATCTTTTCGAGGAGCGTGCACGCGTACACATAACACTCTAATTACACTTTCATCCTCGTTTCGTATAAAAGGGTTAACCTGAAGGTGCTATGTATGTAAGACAAGGGCTTTTAAGTTGGCTTCACCCTTGTGAAACTAGCAAGGTGACACTAAATATGTGCATCCCGCACTCATGGGGCACTACTGGGCCATCCAAACTAGGCCAGATGTCACACTATATAGGTACATATTATAGTTGCACATACTTTGTTAAACAATAAAAAATTTGGTTCTAAAAATGTTCAACAACTACAGCAATTCTAATACCTATGGATATATCTTATCAATACTCATGTTTATTATCTAGTGCCACCAAAAATAGTTCTCTTCAATTTCTCTTGATTGTTAAATGACTTGATTATTTTAACCTTTTTCCTTTTATGGATTAACATGGGAATTATAAGCCATCATAATTAAGCCACTTTGCCCTACAACTTGACCTGTTACATCTGTATATAAACGAGAACTGCATCAAGGGAACAAAGAAGGATGTGAACTCCCACGACTCACTGCACATGGCATAAATAATCCGTTATTTCCCAATATTGAAATATGTTCTCTTTCATAGGTTGGATTGGCTTTGAAGAAATTATTGGAGGATCGCGTGGTTAAGTGTGAGATTTGTTTATCACCTCTAAGCTATGGTTAGTCTTCACTTCTCAACCTTATCCGAAGCAATGGCTTATGTTCTGAAATTAAAAAAACTCTGAATTTGTAGGCCTAGTTTGGATGATGTTATGACCTTATTTCACAAATCCATGGACCAATCTGTATCAAGAAAGGAACTATACTTATCCCGGAAAACCTTATCCCTATTGATAGTCCTGCTACATGGGGAGCAATGGAGAAGTTATATGGTTCCCGACAAGCTCATGCAATTGGTGTGAGTAACTTTTCTCGTACAAATGTGGAGGATTTTCTTTCCATTGCACGTGTGCCTCCAGCAGTTAACCAAGTTGAACGCCATCCAGTTTGGCAGCAAGCCAAGCTCCGTAACCTATGCCAGTCAAGGGGAATTCATCTTTCTGTAAGCTTCATAGCACACAGCAATACTGCATCACTTTTTTTTCAGTTTTCACCGGCTAAAATTCTGTTTTTATACCTCTAGTCTTGTTTTCAAAGGCATTTTCACCCTTAGGTTCATCAGGATCACCTGGATACTATTGGCCAAGCGTCCTTAGCAACCTATTGTCATCTTTGTTGCTGAAAAGTTGCAGAAAGCACCTGCCCAGGTTGTTCTATGCTGGGCCTGTTAGCAAATAATGCGAAAAACAAGATCGAACACGAGACACGATTTAACGTGGAAAAACCGTTACGGAAAAAAACCATGGAAGACAATCACTATTGAGGAGAGTTTACAAGTAGGGATGATACATGTCTCATCTAAGATGTCTTATCTGTCATACCCTACCGTCTACATAGGGCTTACATATATATAGTCGGCTCACGCGCCCGTGCTTGGTTGCGTTGCCGAGGTGGGACTAAACCTTGTGCAATGAATTTAGATCACATCACAACAAACTCCACCTTGAGACAAATTTCCTCCTGTAGACGAATAATAAACCTCCATATTCAATTCTTGAATGCTAATATCCACCGGACTAACCAATGAGTAAGATCACATGAGTATTCTCCCAACACTTCACAGGAAGCAAAAATTTGAGCAAAGGTCCAAACACACAGCTATCAACAAAGCATACGAAAAATCTGGGTCTTCAACAAATTCATAATCCCAGCAAAAGTCTGAGTCTGTGCAACTGACCTCAAAAGAAAATGGCAGTAATGCCCAATCATCAAACGACATAAAGTCGCAATATCACCCGTGGTATTAAAGTAAATATCCAGTGAAGAACTCATCTCATGGAATAATATATGCTCCATCAGGAACACTAAACTTTGTCAAAACAACACTCTTGCAAGAGCAACTAGCACGTGTATCCATCACGTACCATAAACTTGTCAATTGTAGAAGAAACTAAATTCCATGACATGGTCAATCACTGCTCCATTCAAACATGGTTCAGTTGTAGGCATAAATGTGCAACCAACGGAGTTAAACCTTTGAACTAAACCCCTCAACATGAGCAAAGACAACAATAAATGTACTGCTCCCGCAATACAAAACGTTGTAGTATCTAGTCAAACAAACCTCCTCTGTTGCACTTGGAATCCTGCTCCTCGAACTCAATTCAGAGCAAAACCTTCAATTTAAATTAACCAACTCCATAGGAGTAAAAGAAACCACTAGGGTGACATGAACGATGTTGTCAAAACATCAAGAAGAATTAACTCAAAGTGATCTAATAATAATCCCAATATCTCCTCAAAATCTTAATATATTTCGGCAGCGGAAATCATATCATATATCAAAGAAACCATATGAAAGAAATAACCAGAAAAAAATAATCTGCAGTAATAATCTAGGTATGTTACTGTGTAAACCTAGCAATAACCTGCAGCCTTGTGTACATCCGTGTACGTTCAGCAAAGCTGAGAAAACATTCTGGTAGCTTCTCGTGGATTGGTCTGCAGCCTCTGGCAAATACAAAATCAGATTTCGTCTTAAACTCCATGTCGACGAGTCTTGCACGAGGTAGCCAATCGCAGATTGATCCGGCCGGCGGCGCGCGATAAACAGGGACGAAACCTAATTAATTTTTTTTCACGTGATCTCGTACCAAGCTCTGATACCACTTGTTAGCAAATAATGCGAAAAATAAGATCGAACACGAGACACGATTTAACGTGGAAAAACCCTTACGAGAAAAAATCACGGAAAACAATCATTATTGAGGAGTGTTTACAAGTAGGGATGATACATGTCTCATCTAAGATGTCTTATCTATCTTACCCTACTGTCTACATAGAGCTTACATATATATAGTCGGCTCACGCATCCGTGCTTGGTTGCGTTGCCGAGGTGGGACTAAACCTTGTGCAATAAATTTGGATCACATCACAACAGGGCCTTCAAATGGGCCGGAGTGTACTCCCCAAGAGTGCCGACTTAACAAGGATCAAGGAGAACTTCGACGTATTTGATTGGTCTATTCCTGAAGATTTGATGGCAAAGTTCTTTGAAATCAAACGGGCATGTATCACATTCAAATAGCCTTTCTCGTTGGTTGCACGCCTTGACTTCTTGTCTATGTTTGTTAGTACTTTAATTGTCAATTTGTCATGCAGCAGAACGATATACATCATATGTATTAATCTTTTTCTGGGAGAAATGTGATCAATGATGACATCCTCTACATACATTTCCATTCCTTCTATCCAACATTTGTTTTGGTTTGTAACATGGAGATTAGGCTGCACAAAGTTGAATTTGCAGTCCATCCACAAAGTCATTCCTCGGAGTATATTTAGGATGGTGAAGTGGAGCATGAGAATGGAAGAACCACGTATCAGGACCATTCTCATATCTTGAAATAGTTTTCTTGAGCAGTTGAGACTTAAGAATGTTCGCTTTCATTTGGGGAAATCCTTGGAATAATAATGCTCCCTCTATTACTGTTCTGGTTGTAATCTTTGCCTTTGGAGACTTTATAAACACACGGCCGTGTTCGAGTACATTTTTGCACTACAGTGTGTTATGGTAGTAAACTATTGGTATTTAATCCGTCAACTGAGCCCAAAAAAGACGAGCGCCTATGCATATTTCTCTGTGCAACAGATTCATGCAGACGCTTCATCAGGCTATGGGTCGCCCCAACCATACCTAGAGCATTATCCCTTGGAGTTTCTAGTCCTACTATAAAGGGGCGTGACACATGAAAATATTTATTTCTATGGGTCGTGCTACGTTAGAATGCTAGAAAGTGTTAGACTCAAACACGGGATCTCTAGCGGTAGATCTATTCGGGTATTAACTTTGGATGATAAAAGGATGTGTTTCTCTTGTGTTCTTCACGTGTATGTGCTGTATGTGATGAACTTGTAATGAACCATGTACCTGTTTGTCTTCGCGTTCACGTTCTGTCGGTGTAGATCTACGCTAGGGCAGCGACGTGCAGTGCAGATGGGTTGGCGGAGCATCCCGCCGCTCTCAGCACCTCTCGATCGGGCATTAGGGTTCGTGGGGAAATGCTCTGACATCTTGTCTCGGTGGTCCCCAGCTCCCTTATATAGTGCTACGCGACGGGGCCCGCAACCCTAGTGGGTTGGGCTCCCCCGATCAGGGAGATGACCAAGGGCCCAGTTGGGCCCAGTTGGCCTTTGGGCCCAACTGGTGGAGATCAATACTAACATTCTCCCCCTTGATCTCATCTTATGTCTCTTAAACTTTAGCTCTTCGCTTGGTATCCACTTCATCACAAATAAGTATACCGAACATTGGTCATCATGACAGTATTTACCATCAGATTAACCAGCCACAGTACATTTACCTGTTTTGAACGGATCTTAATCTAGGCCCTTAGTAATCCAGACATCATAGGTTTTACCATAGACCCGTGTCGACTGTGTGTTCTCTCAACACACTGGGCGGTAAACCTTTGGTAAGCGGATCCGCAAGTACTTTCTCAATACTTGTATGCTCAATGCTACTGAGATGATTCTGGATTTTCTCCTTTGCAACATACAACTCATTATCAATGTGTTTGGCAGCACACTTGACATGTTGCTATTGGAGAGAAGATACTTGAATGGTATAGTACTGTTGACTACCATTATCTATTCCGGGTAAAGGATTCTCTAAACCGTTTAGCCTGTTCTGTAACCTCATATCATGCTGAACTTTGAGTATACTTTACTCATAACTATTTTTCTTTAGAGTTTTCTTCCACAATAAAACTCCAAGCTCGAGGGTTAGCTACTACTATGGGCTTCACTAAACAACTCGAAAAACTTAGTCCCTTTCACTCACAATATTTTGTGAGTACATATTACTTTCTTACTCAGCATGAGGCTTACAACACTTTGCAAGATTATTGCATAAAACTTCCTTTGACTCCATTCCAGTTATCTATGCTGGACTGGACTCCTGCCAAAATTTCCCGGATACTTAAACTTTGTTAGAGTAAATCCTTTCTTGAGCAACTGATTCTGCTTCCAACAGCTGAAGCACACTGAACCACTTTCATTCGATCGATCTTATGTTGGTTCTTGAAATACTATAATTCCAAAACTATTACCCTTGACTACATATAGAACAGGCGTAGGATGACTCGCATGCATACCGTGTTTCTTTAGAATTCTTTTCTAAGGATGCTCTTTGCGATAATCCTAATACCCCTTTAGTCGTAACTCTGTTACCAAGCTTTGAGGACAATAACTTCTTCTGCAACAGCAGACTAACATCACTACTAGAGAGTAGGATATCATCTATATACATGATGAGGAAAACATGTTTCCAATTCTTAAACTTTGCACAAATGCAATTGTCCTCACGATTCTTATCAGAACCCAAAACTTAATTCAGACGACATCTCGTATGTGCTTTTCTCTTTCATGACAAAATCTTTAGGTCATGTTATGTGAATATCTTCATATTCTCAATTTGAGGAATGCCGTCCCTACTTTATGATTCCGGAGAATCCTCACATGAGAAACTGTCTCATCGTAACTCATTTTTTTTCTTTGCACAAAGCCTTTTGACATAAGTCATACATCGTGTCTGTACTCATTGCCTTTGGAGTCACATATAGGTTTGTGGACCCATCACAATCCACTGGTTTGACTCATTTAGCAATCTCATTTCATTTTCCAAGACTTCTCTAGGACTCTTTTACTCCGAACTCTTGTTATTCTTTCTCACATGCGACAATGGTAACTATAGGATCTCGAAGGACAGGTGCCTCATTTGCTTCTTATCGCCATGTGGAGTTTTGGACATACCATGCTCCTCACATGTGTGGCAACCTATTGCCACAGGTGGAATAACAACAGACATACAATGGGTAGTGAGAAAACTGGCGGGCATACTCACCCGCTTCTCCTTTAGTCAATTTCTCAAGCTACCTCATTCTTTCTCTTAAGTTCATCCTCTAGGTAGAGTTAGGTTTCCTTGTACCATACTCCCCCAAATTCTCCCATCTTCTGTAAAGATGGCGTATCTTTAAACTTTCTTATTTTGGGTTTAAGTTGTCTTGACCAGTATGAATACTAGCTAACTGTGCTATAATCCAGGAAAAATCCAGGAATTTAGTTCTCTTCTCTTAGGGGTATCGATTATGACCATTGTACTCCCCCTGACGGTCACAATTACTTAATAGATCATCTCTTTTCATTCAATGCATACTATGCATCGCAATCAGCATCGGGATCATCTCCCCCTCGAAATATGGCATGAACTCCAATGCCATAATTTCGAAACTTAAACAAAAACTCTTGTGAATGAGGAATCTATCTATACTTGCTTTAATCACATGATCTTATCATGCAATGAAGTTATTTCTCAACTCATATGGGAGTACGCTTTTCCTCATTGCACTTCAAGAACTTAACATAGTACTTTATCTGCAATACTTATGCAAGTTAAACTCGCATATTTTCTTATCTTGTGACTTGTATACAACTTCCTTTTGTCCCTTTACTTCATTTTGAAAATGACTCCTTGTTAGCCACACTACACATTCAAAATATGTGCCTTCCACCATCACTTACTTCACAACAAGCAACTCAATAGAGTGCTCGCATACGTTTGTGAAGAGTCGATTAATCGACTCTCACCTTCATAATTAGAAATGGTGTGGTTTTGGGACTTCTCCCCTCGTGGCATCAACTGCTTGAGTACTCTTAACGACCATGTTTAATTTGGATAGCTTAAGAACTACCCCAAATTTCTCTTGCTCTTGCAAGATATACATAAATAACATAAGGGTCGTCTTGCTTCTATCTTGCTACTACACTAATCCTATATCACCTTTGGACAGAGAATAGAATTAATATATACACTCATTATAAAGTGTTTATGACATTGCCTTTAACAACTTTGGTCAGAAAAATGACAATGTCATAAATAAACTCTTAAAAATGGACTCCTTATGAGGACACCACTTTACTAGCTTACCCCGCCATGCGGGTATTATATTAACTTTTCCCGCCATGCAAATGACTTTCATAAATGCTGGAATTGTCTTGTATTTACTCAGGAAATCCAGAAATAAATCTGAACATTCTGCAATGCACATACTTCAACTGACGTTAATCAGTCAAAATGTGTTTCTCTAAGCCATTCTTTATTAGATGAACGTTTTGATCTTCTTTCTTTTGGAGTCATCATAAACCTCTCCTGTCAACACAGGATAAAACTTTCAAACTTCTCCTGTCATGCAGGATTGACTAGCATAAACATTTATGCCTAACTTCTCCTGTCATACGGGATATTCTCTCAGGACACTGGAAGTGTCTGCAAATAACTTTTAATACTCTGTTATACACATGCATAATTTAACTTTGGTCAAAATTAGACATGCGCTTTAATTATTCACTATTCACATCATACTGTAATAATGTGAACATATTCACGACATATGAAATGTCCATTTAAACTTTATTTTCTGGTTAAATCTTCCCTTTGGTTCCAACTTAATCAGAAAATTCATTGACTAATTAACAACGTAAACTTTACATGAGAGAAAAATTAAACTCATTTCAGCATAAAAAAGCCTAAACTTTGCTTAACTTAAGCTTTTCATCCATATACCCTAGCAATGCCGCCGAGTGATCTCAATCGTTGATGGAAATCAACGTCCTGTGTCTTTTTCTCTCAGATAAATATTGTATGCTTTAACTTTAAAACATGCAACATTTTTCTAAATTTAATTCTACATCACCTTTGGGCAGAAATAGAACTAATGCATAATACAATATCGCTATAATCAACTTTGGTCAGAAGACAACAATATCATAATCTTTATATCAGTAAATCATGAATAACATGATGAAAATCGACTTTTCAGATACTTTTCTTTATCAAGAGTCTCTCTTGACCTTTATCTTCTCTCTAAAATTTTGGTTGCTTTTGACGCAAAAACTATTAGAGAGACAAACTTTGATCTTAAACTCATAGATAAATTATAATATTGCTATCATCAACTTTGGTCAGAAAATAACAATATCATCATTTCTACTCTTCTAACTTAATTAGAGGATGAAACTTTACTTGCAGCGTAAACTTGACATGAATAACTTTATTCAGATACATTTTTCTTATTATCTCTTCTCTAAAAGATAACTTCGCAGCGAAAAACTCATATAAATGCACATGAACAATAGCAAAACTCTCTAATTTACTCTTTGAAAAATTATCCCTTTGGTTCAAATTTAAAACAGAGGCAAAATTCACTCAAATTCTATTTGAAATTGATTGAAAAAACAATCAAAACTGCTACTATGCTTAAACTCGCAATTTTGCCCGTAGCCAAAGAAAAAATCGGCCCACGGCCCAACTCGCGCGCAGCGGCTTCGTTTCCTTTTTCTTACGCACAGCCCATCAGCTCTGCTCTTGGCCCACGAGTGCGCAGCTCTGCTCTCGGCCCGTGACGACTTGCTCGCTCGCCCGCGCGTCGGCCCAGCCTGGCAACGCGCTCTGGCGTTCGGCCCGCTCAGCGCGCTTGCTCGGCCTTGCTGGGCCCGGAGCCCGACAGCCAATGCCTGGGCCGCCGAATCAGCCCAGCGCCGCGCACTCCTCCCCCGTCCCGCCTCGATCGCAGCCATCGGCTCGATCCAACGGACGAGCGCGTGGATCGGGGGGATAAAAGGCCCGGCCGATGCCCCCGGAAACCCCAGTGCTCATTCCGCCTCGCGCAGCTGCGCTCCTTGCGAGCGCCAGTGCTCTTGTGCCGCGCCGCAGCTTCTTCCCCATGGATGGCGGCCTCACGCCGTCATACCTTCATCGCGCAGCGCGCTCGTACACTCAGTCGGCCGGCGGTCTCGCCATAGCCGCGCCTCTCTCTTGCTGCTTGCGCGCAACACGGCCGGTGACCTCCCGCCGCCGAGCCTCCTCCGCCGCTCGTGGCCTCAGCACCGATGAGCACTTGCTCCATCGCGCGCCTACTGTCTCGCCCCCTTCTCCACGCTCATGGCAGTCTAGGGAGGAAGATAGCGCCGCCGCGGGCCCCCTCGAGGAGCTCCGTGGTGGTGCTCTGTGCTCACCGCCTTCGTGCGGTGAATCTGAGGTGGGTTCTGCAGATAGATCTAGGGTTTGGGTTCTGATTTGACTCGATTCGCTTGAATCATTGATTTCTTTCATCGATGTAAATCGGATCGTGGAGTTTTTGCTTTCTTTAGGGTTCCATCATTACCGCGACCCTTCTTCCCTCCCCGTTGCCCATGGCGGCGGAGAAGGTTGGATCTTTTCAGTGAAAAAGTCTATGTTTTCTTCCCTAAACTAGATCTACTCACTATATCGAGGCTCTGATACCACTGTTAGACTCAAACACGGGATCTCTAGCAGTAGATCTATTCGGGTATCAACTTTGGATGATAAAAGGATGTGTTTCTCTTGTGTTCTTCACGTGTATGTGCTGTATGTGATGAACTTGTAATGAACCATGTACCTGTTTGTCTTCGCGTTCACGTTCTGTCAGTGTAGATCTGTGCTAGGGCAGCGACATGCAGTGCAGATGGGTCGGCGGAGCATCCCGCCGCTCTCAGCACCTCTGGATCAGGCATTAGGGTTCATGGGGAAACGCTCTGACATCTTGTCTCGGTGGTCCCCAGCTCCCTTATATAGTGCTGCACGACGGGGCCCGCAACCCTAGTGGGTTGGGCTCCCCCGATCAGGGAGCTGACCAAGGTACCAGTTGGCCCTTGGGCCCAACTGGTGGAGATCAATACTAACAGAAAGTTCATATGACAAAGGTAATGCTCTTCGTTGCACGTCCGATCTATCGGAAGCGTACCCCCACCCATTCTACCCCCACCATTCTGCCTCCCTCCCTCATCTTCTTTTGCACGCCACGCTGCCGCCGCCCTGCTCCTCCACGGGCATCGCCGCCCTCTCCCCTGGCCGCTCCTTCTCGCGCCGCTGACGCCGCCCCAGTGCCCTCTCCATGCTATCGTCGTCACCTCCCCGTTCCCACTCCTCCACGCGATGCCACCACTTCCTCCTCCCGATTCCTCCACGTGCTGCCGCCACCTTCCTCCACGGCCCCGTGGCTCGCACCGCCACCGCGTAGAGCTCATCTCGCCATGGCTGCCGCCCAGAGCTTTGCCCGGAGGCACGCCATGGTTTCCGCGCCAGAGCTCACTGATCGCCATCCTCCTCCTCCTTCTCCATCCACATGAGGAGTTCTCCTCTTTTTCTAAGTTTTGCTGCATGTTGCGAGTATATGTTTTAGATATTTCAGACGAATGTTGCAATTGTTTTATGTGAATGTTGTAAAAGTAGATTTGGATGTTGCGTATATTTCACACGCATGTTGCAAGTGTTTTATCCAGATATTGTATTTCTATTGAGAGGTTTTGACTGCGGCCGTGCGTGGCTGAGAGTTGGAAGTGCGCCGTTTTACTATCATATTGCGCATACTATTATCTGATGTTGCATATGCTATTCTTGGATATTGTAAAAATTTTACATGTTGCATGCAACATCATACCCACTCCATGTTGTGGCGGGAATGTTTTTGCTATAGTACCGACCGATGCTAATTTCGGCTGCTGCAGTACTGGCCGATGCTTATTTTGACTGCTACTGTACCGTCTGGCTTTTTCCAAACTGTCGGACGTACGAGCGCTAGTAGGACCGATATAAGAAAAGAAGGTGACATCTAGACGATGAAAAAATGGGTAGAAATTAATTTTCAGTGAAGTTAGAGTTTCTACCGCATTCTCCAGCAAATTTGGGGAACCACCGCTCGCTGACCGTCTCCGCCCAGCCCCATGATCACTTCTTCCACGAAATTTTCTCTAGTATGTTTCATCCAGCTGGGGCTCTGGGGTTGGAAAAGGTCCTATGGGCACTCCTCAACCGTTGCCAAAGTCCCGACCCCCCATCTCTAAAACCGGATGTTCGTGGTCCATAAACTCTGGATTTGAGGGTTGTTTCAAAGTGGGCAATGTGATAGTCCAGGGCTTAATAGGATTGATAGAATAGTCACACCAACAAGTTGCAACTTCTTTTTGTCGGTGTTTGGAAATCGTGGCCCCGACACCAACCAGTAATGCGCTGTGTTCCCACCCCTGATGGTTGATGCAGAAGGTAATGCAAAGACACAAGATTATCCTGGTTCCGGCTACAAGACCGTACGTCCAGCAAGGAAGGTGTGTGCAATGTATTATCCTGCACCGGACTGTGAGTAGTAGGGGATACAAGCAGGTTGGGAGAAGAGGCAAAGCCTCCAAGTCCCAGATGATGATGATGATGATTGAGGCAGAGTGCCAATATCGGTGGAGTGTGGAGTGCGTGTGTACTGTCTTGGTGCGTTGGTCATCTCTTGTTCGATTGCCCATGCATGAGCGTCCGCCTCTCCTTTTATAGATCAAGGAGGAGGGGTTATAGGCGTGTGTAAATATGCAGACACAGTTACATAGTTGTAGGCGTGGCGTCGGGCGTGGTTCCTTGTCCTTATGTCCTTGATCACTGTTGTGCGGTGTTGCCACCCTGTGGAGGGTTCCTATGCTGGCGGTGACTCCATGGAGTGGTTTCGAGGGTTGGAGCTGACCAGCGTATCCTGTGACTTGTCTGTACACCAATTCGTGGGTTCCCCATGCCTGTGCACAACCCGTTCCATGGAAAGTTACAGTGGGAGTTGGCAGCGTAGAGAGTAGGAATGACGCGGCCCTGTTCGTACAATGGTAGTGTGCCCGCACAGCGCCGGGGATGGTCGTATAGTATTCAGGATGGCCTGCCATGTTTCCGCCGTCCTTCCTCCTCATCCTGTTACCCGCTCGAGGGTCTCTCCTGCCCGATCGAGGGCCTCGGGACACAGGAGTTGGTGGCACAGAAGTTTGGAGTGACGCGCGCCTGTTCGCACAGTGCCAACATGTCCGCACAGCGCCTCGGTTGACAGCATAGTGATAGGAGTTGGCAGATGCGATGGGGATCGTGCCTGTCAGAGCGGCGTGGTGAGAGATTTGCCTTTTGACTTTGGATGCACGGCAGTGTTAAGCGGCATTAATTGTTTGTCAGGGGAGGTCTCGACTGAGGCGGAGTTTTTCCCATTTCGTGGGTTAATCGAGGCTCGACCTCAAGCCTCGACCGAGATGGAGGTTTGCAATTCGCTCGAGGGATCGCTTCCCTCGAGCGAGGCGGAGAATGAGGCGCGCATTGAGACCCCCGCCGAGGCACCTCGACTGGGCCATTGGCTTTTGTTGGGCCGTGGGCCTTATTTGCTTTTCTCTTCCTTGATATATATATATATATATGAGTTTGGCAATAGTTTGCATTTTGACAAGGGTGATTATCCCATAAGTTTGGGTACCCCTAATGATCGCCCCCCAACAGTAGCCCCTGAGCCTTTGTTGGAGTAAGGTTTAATCTAGCAAAGGCTTGCGTTGTGGGTGCTTCTGATCAGGGTTTCCTTAAAGAATTCTGCTAGGTGCGCACTAGCGCACCCACGGGTGTAGCCCCCGAGGCCTTGGAGGAGTGGATATACTCCTGCAAGGGCTATAAGCGTTTCTAACCCTCGTGAGTTACAGCATATTTCGACTTCAAGGAATTCGAGAAGCCCCCGAGCCCTAGCTCTAGCAAGGTCGATCAGGGGTGATTCTCGACTTCGAGTTACGACCCTCGTCGCCCCGTTCGTGGGGAGGATGGGTGACGCAATCCATGTTTCCCTCGAGTGGGCTGCGAGTCATGGATGCTTCTGTGAGCTGTTAGCGGGTGATTCAAGTGGATGTCCGTGCCTCGTTCGATAGAGGTCGGCTCGTGGTCCGGAGACACGTCACATAAGAGCACTTGTAGAGGTTTGCTAGGTAGGGCTCGACCCATTCGATAGGGGTCGAGGGATCATTGCTCTCCCTCGATGGTATCCCTTGACTAGCTGCCTCCATCTAGCCTTGAATACAACAAGAGGGGTGCCCTCAAACTCCGCGTTCAAGGATAGGCTCGATCGCGCGCACCCCCGGTTGTCCCTGACTCTGTTGATCTAGGGTGCCTGTCGAACCCTCGATGGGCTAGGGCTTCGAACCCCTGATCAGTAGGGCCTCGAGGAGAGGTGGCTTACCTTAGAAGTTTTCCTGCAAGCCTCGAGCGTTTCTTTAGGGAGTCGTGGCCGAAAGTGGCGCGGGGCATGCGGAGCGGGCGCTCCTTTTTAGGCGGAGCGGCAGAGGCAGGGGCAGTTACGACGGGACGTGGCGTCTGCGGCGCCAGGGATTTTGCGCGTGGTGGTTATCCCAGCCGATGGGGTCTGGCTGTCAGCGACAACGGCACCAACCGCATTCAATGCGGATTCCACGCGGCTGCGGTGCCAGTTGCGCTTCGTACCCAGGCTATAAATGGAAGAGGCAGGGGGAAAGGTTCTGCTTACCAAGCGTTTGCCTTCAGATTGAATCTGCTATCTGCTATAAGACTTTCTCACCCAAGCTTCGTTCCTCGCGTCCACCGCTAGCTTTCGCCATGGTGACCGTCACTGACCCCGTACCCTGGAGCCCGTCCATCGCCACCGAGCATTACCTCGTCGGACTGGTGGAGGCGGGGCATTTGCCGGCGAACAGCGACCCGACGAATCCTATGTGGATCGCGCCATCGTCGTCCACCGATGGGCTACGTCGTCAGCCTGGTGAGGCTGCACGAGCGGGGGTTTGGGATCCCCTCGTCACCGTTCTTCCGCGGGTTGTGCCTCCACTACGGCGTGGAGCTCCACAACTTTGCCCACAACACCATCTCGCAAGCGGCGGTCTTCGTCGCCGTCTGCGACGGGTTCCTGGGGATCGAGGCCCACTGGGACCTGTGCATCTCACCCAACAATGCGCAACGTGTGGAGTTCCCCATCGCAGGGACTCCCAGCACGGGACTGTGCCTCACGGGGGCATAGCCGACGGATCACCCATGTTTCCCATAGTCAAGAAACACCATTTCACTTGTGTCCACTAACGTCGTTGGCCCC
>OAMR01001035.1:221896-270590 GCA_900205405.1 Echinochloa crus-galli
GCCGCCATGTCCGTGCCAACTGACGAGGAGTTGGTCAGGGTCGCGGTGTGCATCTCGCCAGGGACCTGTGACGGCTCGGCCGTGCTATCCCCGGCAATGTGCGTTGTCGTGCCTGATGTCAATGGCTGGGCATTCCTTGCCACCGTTGTAGGGTTCGGCGTGCCGGCCTCAACCCGCTCGGGGGAGCCGGCGCGAGCCGCTCTGCATCGTTCCGTGCGCGCGCGCTGGCCCGAACGCTTCCTGCGTGGTGGTGGTGGTGGTGGGAGTGGCGCTGGTGTGTCCACACTGGCGTTCCTCATAAGGAGCCGCATGTGGTAACCATTGCCAGTCGACCTGAACTCGAGGCTCCCGAACCGGATTTCATGTCCGGCGAGAAATGGATCCGAAGTCCCCATCGGAAAGGGATTGTCGCGTACGACACGGATTACCATCAAGAGAGATAGTGGATGATGTGGTCGATCACAGCGCTAGCCCCTACCTGGCGCGCCACTGTCAGTGTTTGGAAATCGTGGCCCCGACACAAACCAGTAATGCGTTGTGTTCCCACCCCTGATGGTTGATGCAGAAGGTAATGCAAAGACGCAAGATTATCCTGGTTCTGGCCACAAGACCGTACGTCCAGCAAGGAAGGTGTGTGCAATGTATTATCCTGCACCAGACTGCGAGTAGTAGGGGATACAAGCAGGTTGGGAGAAGAGGCAAAGCCTCCAAGTCCCAGATGATGATGATGATTGAGGCAGAGTGCCAATATCGATGGAGTGTAGAGTGCGTGTGTACTGTCTTGGTGTGTTGGTCGTCTCTTGTTCGATTGCCCGTGCATGAGCGTCCGCCTCTCCTTTTATAGATCAAGGAGGAGGGGTTACAGGCGTGTGTAAATGTGCAGACACAGTTACAGCATAGTTGTAGGCGTGGCGTTGGGCGTGGTTCCTTGTCCTTGTGTCCTTGATCACTGTTGTGCGGCATTGCCGCACCTGTGGAGGGTTCATGTGCTAGCGGTGACGCCACGGAGTGGTTTCGAGGGTTGGAGCTGACCAGCGTATCTTGTGACTTGTCTGTATGCCAATTCGAGGGTTCCCCATGCCTGTGCACAGCCCTTTCCATGGAAAGTTACAGTGGGAGTTGGCAGCACAGGGAGTAGGAATGACACGGCCCTGTTCGTACAGTGGCAGCATGTCCGCACAGTGCCGGAGATAGTCGTATAGTATTTGGGATGGCCCGCCATGCCTCCGCCGTCCTTCCTCCTCATCCTGTTACCCGCTCGAGGGACTCTCCTGCCCGATCGAGGGCCTCGGGACATAGGAGTTGGTGGCACAAGAGTTTGGAGTGACGCGTGCCTATTCGCACAATGCCAACATGTCCGCACAACGCCTCGGTTGGCAGCATAGTGACAGGAGTTGGCAGGTGCGATGGGGATTGTGCCTGTCAGAGCGGCGTGGCGAGAGATTTACCTTTTGACTTTGGATGCACGGTGGCGTTAAGCGGCGTTAATTGTTTGTCGGGGGAGGTCTCGACCGAGGCAGAGCTTTTCCCATTTCGTGGGTTGCTCGAGGCTCGACCCTCAAGCCTCGACCGAGATAAAGTTTTGCGATTTGCTTGAGAGATCGCTTCCCTCGAGCGAGGCGGAGAATGAGGCGCGCGTCGAGACCCCCGCCGAGGCGCCTCGACTGGGCCATTGACTCTTGTTGGGTCGTGGGCCTTATTTGCTTTCCTCTTTCCTGATATGTGTATGAGTTTGGCAATAGTTTCCGTTTTGACAAGGGTGATTATCCCATAAGTTTGTGTACCCCTAATGATCGCCCTCAACACTTTTCAAAAGCTCATCTCCAAATAACTCCGGGGTTAAGCGTGCTTGGATCGAAGCAATTTAGGGATGGGTGACCGACCGAGAAGTTCTTCCCGGGTGCGCACGAGTGAGGACAAAGTGCGCAGAAAAAACTTATGTTGGTCTGCGAGTGCAGTCTTGAGGTCTTAAAGAGCTGTCGGGTGTAGGCAGGCCCAACCTCGGGGGGGGGGAGATGTTACTCTTCTATTAGAGCCGACTCTCGTGTTTCATAGGCGCATGGGGTTGCAGCTGCAAAGGCATGGCGCACATGGTTGGTGTGGGCCTAGAGTGGTCACACATCATGGCACATGCACTGGCACTGGGCACCATGACGTGTCCAGAGGGGACGTTCCTGGCCTAGGGTTGACCGACCCCGTACGTCAGTCTTCTAAGGGGGTGAGTATGTGATAGCCTAGAGCTTAATAGAATTGATAGAATACACATACCAACAAGTTGCAAGTTCTTTTTCGGAAGCTCGTCTCCAAATAACTCCGGGGTTAAGCATGCTTGGTCCAGAGCAATTTAGGGATGGGTGACTGTGGGACTAGGATCCGTAAGGCCACTCACATACGGGATAAAACTATTTGATAGAAGAGTTTGACCCGAGTACTACAAGAAAGCAGTTGGCTATGGTGCAAGACGGCGTAGTTGGCTGGAAGACTAGTCGTGTACTATTAGGAGACTCCCCAATCACCATGTTGTAGTATTCCTTATGGTATACGACTAGGATCATGTAACTGACTGGTAACTCTACTCCTCGGATATATAAGGCAGAGTAGGGCCCCCCTCAAAACAACTCAACTCATACATAAAAGCAATACATCATACACGACGTAGGGTATTACGCACATTATGGTCCGAACCTATCTAAATCGTTGTCTAGTATGTGCACCATCGTTCCTTAGAACTCGACGAGACCCACGAATACTACTCTCTGAAGTACCCTAGGCAGGTACTCGGTCGTTAAACACCGACAGTGACCTACCGCGAATTTCTTCCCAGGTGCGCACGAGTGAGGAAAAAATGCGCAGAAAAGACTTGGGTTGATCTGTGAGGGGTGTCTTGAGGTCCTAAAGACCTATCAGATGTAGGCGGACCCAGCCTCGGGGAGGCGGGATGTTACAGGTAAATTGGACTCTAGTTGATAGTTTGAAGACATGAAATGGCCCTTTTAAAAATATGGTTTGAAAACTTTTTTCTTAGACAAAATTATTAAAAAAATCCTAGAATCGGATCTAATCTTAAAATTTCATATAAAATTCGTTTTAGATTGGAAAATATAAGACTAGTTTCACATTTTCCTTAAAATTATGTTTTTCTTTTGTTGCCTAGTTTGGAGCCATACTAGTTTCCAAGCATATTAGACTTAATGGGGCTAGTGGTCCTAAGTTCTCCCTTTCCCTCTCGCCCCAGCATCGCCCCCTCCGCGGGCGGCTCGTTCGACTACCCTAACCGGCACTGCCACCTTCCTCCTCCCCCTCCCTCCACCTCGCCGCCGCCGGAGGACGTCGTCGGAAGTCTGGTGGACCCGGCGATGGCGGCGGCGGGGCGGTTCTCCGGCTGCCGCGCGGCGCCCTGTGGCAGCGTGGCTCGGACCTGTGGCGACGCGGCCCGCCCGCCGTGGTGGCTCCAGCCCCCGATCTGGGGGTTCGGTCCCAGGTTTGGCTCCCCGGGCCCCGCCGGTGCTGACCAGAGTGGCAGGCGTCGGTGGCGAGATGGCTGCAGCGGATACCGCCGTGGTGGCGGTCCGGTGCCTTGGCTTTGTTCCTTGGCGCTCCCCTGACGGTGGCGGTGTCTGGGGGGTGTCGGCCCTCGTCTTGGCTCCATCCTGCTCTTCATCATGCCCGATGATGCCGCCTCCATTTTCGCGTCGCCGACGAAGCCGTTCCTGTAGCGCCGTCAAGCCCCCACCACTGGGTTCATGGTTTCTGTCTCACTTTGTGAAGCATGGTGTCGTCTCATTAAGGGGACGACAGGAGATTTGGGGTCATCGAGGGCCCCAAACCTTCCCGAGGTGTCGGGTGTTGCCATCGGGTGCATATGGAACCTAGTGGCAAGCTTCGACGGCTGCGATGGTGGGCGGTGGACGGAAGCGAGTGGGATCGGTTCTGTTGCTCTCAGCTCATCGAGCGGAGGTCCTCAAGCGTAAGCTTCGATCCGGTGTCGGGTCGGGCAACGATGTTTGCTCTTCCCTCTAGAGGGCGTTGTCTGCATGCTCTCGTTCGACGGCGGTTCGTGGAAGCTCACCGTGGTGAAAACCAAACGGTGGCGACGTCGCGCCTTTGCCTTCCTGAAGGCGTTGTTTGAAGTTTTTCCTGGAGCTGTTGGGGGTGGAGTCGTAGGCTCCGCGGAAGGTCGGGTCCAGTCGGTTTTGTAATGGTCTCATGGCCCTTTAGTTTGTTCGTCGCGATTAGTTTTTGCCTATATTTGGCGCGCGGCCTAGAGGGTCCCGTTACGGGTCTGTTGGATGCTGCTCTTCGAGCGGTGTGAGCTTTATTGTAAACTGGTAATCCTAGTATCTTTCGGATGCTTTATCTATAAAGCTGCCTATGGCCTTTCCTGATATTAGACTTAATTATAATGAATAATGGGAGCAACTAATTAGTAAAAACTATTAAATATTTTTTATATAAAACAAATTTTATATTAATTTATTACTAATTTTCTTTTATAGTTTTTATTATTAATTTTCTATTGATTCACTTTGATAATTTTTACTATGTAATTGCTATTTATTATAATTGGTCTAATATACCTAGAAACTAGTATGGCTCCAATCTACTCATAAAGAAACATGATTTTACAAAAAATATGGAACTACTTTCATGTTTTTTTTTATCTGAAACATTTTTTCTATATTTCCTAGTATTAAACCAGATTCTTAATTTTTTATCATTTTTCTAAGAAAAAACATTTACAAACTTTTTTAAAGACCATTTTACGTTCTCGAACTCCTAACTAGATTTCAACTTACCCCGTCTAAAACCTCCCTCGAAACTGCCGAGGATGAAAAACAATTGGTTTTTAGAGTTTAGGACAAAAACAACTGATTAGAGACGAGGGACGAGAGTTAGACTTAGACAATAGTTGAGGGATGCCAAAAAGATTTTTTACTTGTGGGGTTTAGTGTCTAGGATTCGGCGGGCCAGACGGGGAGAAGCAGAGGGAGACGCTTGAGCCCCTCGAGACGGAGCGAACGAGCAAGTGGGAGTGACGAGGATTTTTTTTAGAAAAAAAGTCCGTATTACCTCCCTCATTTGTCATCAAAGTCTAGTTTTGAGCCCCCGAGTATGAAACCAGATACCTAACCTCCCTCAACTTTAAAAACCAAATCAACTTTCCTACCTCCCTAATTTTGACCCTTGTTTTATCCATTTGTCTGTCGTGTCGGATCCTAATAGGTGGGCTCGTGCTGAGTTAGCTCATGAAAGACAAAAACAGGTACGGATCTAGCCATCGTCCTTTCCCAAATCTTCCTTCCTCCTGAAACCCTAGGGTCGACGACTACATCAGCGACTCGACACTCTAGTGCGCATTCACCACTCAGAATCCTCCACTGTTTGTGAGCTCATTGATGAGCGGAATTTGGTGGTAAAGTGCTTGTTTCGAAGAAATCAAAAGCCACATGGAGAGGTATTCAAATGCTCTAGAAGTACTTTATAGTGAGTGAAGTCGATTGATTTCAAAATTTCGTTTGATCGAAATGGATTTATGATTTGAAGGTGTTTTATTCAAATGTGGGTTTGACCTTGCTCTCAATTGTGCAAATCTTGCTTCAAATCAAGCAGTGGGGTTTCATGTTGGAGAGAGAATTGGGAACAAGATCCACAACAATGGGTTAATTCAAGTTTTTTCTTCCTTTCATGAGCTGACTTAGCATGGGACCCTCCAGGCAGCATCCGACATGATAGTCAAAAGGATGAAGATAAGGTTAAAATCGGGGAGGGAGGAAAGTTGACCTGGTTTTAAGAGTTGGGGGAGGTCAGCTGTCTGGTTTCATATTCAGGGTCTCGAAATCAGACTTTGGTGACATATGAGGGAGGTAATATTAACTTTTTCCTTTTTTTAAGATAATTTTGGACTTGGTGTAGTGCTTGCCCGGCTTGCTTGGCTTGCCTTGCCGAGCGAAGCTAGCCTTGCTAGCGCCGGCGAGCCAATCTGGCTCTCCCTCAAAAGCTAGGCAAAATCTTGCCTGCACAAGCCCCGAGGCCGCTTGCCGATGATCCAAATGCTCCTCTCCTGGCTCAATGAGGCGAGGCGAGCGTGAGCAAAGAAACCAAACAGCCCCGTAGTTTTGGGCCGTTGCCCGTTGGGACGGGCCCTCATTTCAGAATCTATAGGCCCATTCGCCTCTCCTCCTTTGGGTCCTTCCAACTCTTTCGTCTTCAGCGCCGGTCTCCCCTCTCCGGCGGAGCTATGCGGCCGTCCCGCGTCTCCCGTCGGCGTGGATCAGCAGCGGGGCCCGCCGCCGCCGCATCCGCGTGCGGGTGACACGAGTGCTGCAGAGCGTCACATCCCACTGGGAGGGCGATGAGGTTAGGTCCTCTTCACTTTCCTCAGATGTAAAGTCTCCATCTCGTGGCTACTGTAGGAATAGCTAATTCGTGGGCACCTTGCGCTCTTGTAATTTGTAAATATCGGCCGACAGTGGCGGCTACTCTTTTTTTCCTGATTTCTGGTCGTAAATGTTCGGGTCAAAAAGAATTTTTTGGCAACGCGGTCAAAGAATTCAAGCATTTGCTGTGCTACGTCTGGTACCAATGATGCAGCGCCAACGTGCTACGGGCCTACGGCTGCTAGTCATGCACAGATATACTACTGTAAAGTACAGCAATTGTTGGAACATGTCTGCTCCACCGCATCGGATGCACAATTTCAGGGCACAACGAGTCAACAACACCCATCTCCAACAATCGAGATAGCTGCCGTCGATTTCAACAGATGATATGGAGTCCACAGGTGATAATAATTTTATACCAGGCTCGCTCTCTTTTGGTTGGTTGGCAGCGCAGCGGCTCACGTTCCCACGCTGCACATATCTTCGTTGATAGCTTCTCTCCAAGCTCTTTCCTCCACTCTTGCCTTTTCTCTTCCTGTCTAAAGATGGTTGAGTCCTTTGTTCTGAACACTGGCGCAAGAATTCCGTCGATTGGCTTTGGCACATGGCAAATAGAGCCTGAAGCTCTCTACAAGACCATCTATGCTGCTGTGAAGGTATTTTTTGGTTGCTATGGTCATAGTTCCCTCTCTTCATTTCTGTTTCGAAGGATAGTTTGTCCAGATTGCTCACCGTTGCTTTTTTTTTCTGTAAAGCTTGCCTACCTGCATATGTATATGTTGAACAGCATTATCCTTGTTTTATCTTGAGCACTGAATCTCAAGAATGAAGAACTCAGAGAATGAATACATGTCCTCACCAGAAACTTTGTGATCGAGTTAACTAGCCATGTAATCAGTTTCGTCTGTTACTAAAGAATTGACAGACTCGAGGCTTGCTCTTGAAGTGTTTATATGCTCCATAATGTTGTTTTAGCACAGAAGAATAAAGCAGAAGTTTACTCTTCTTAAGTTCTGACATGTATCATCAGATTGCTTCTCCCCTATTCCAGTCAAAATTTTGCTGGTTTTTTTCTGACACAGGCTGGGTATCGGCATATTGATTCTGCTGTAGCATACCACAACCAGAAGGAGGTAATTACTAATCAGTAATTCAGTCGAGATGACAAAATACCATAGCACTCCATGATATTTTTTTTACATCCCATGCTCTGCTACTTTACTGTCACTGATTAAGCTGTATTGGTTGGCGCTTTCAGGAATTGTTTTTTACTTAGTGTAACTACACTGTTGTTTGATTTTTACGAAGCAGCATATCCATTAGCTGTATATTTGATGTATCTTTTGTCAAATGTCAAAATAACTGGCCAAATTACCCATGCACATCTGCGGCTAGATCCTACAATATATATGCTACATGCATTTATATTTGAATTTACTTTGTTAAACAATGGGAATTTTGGCTCTAAATGTTCAACAACTACAAGTGTAATATCTATGGATATATTCAATCAATGCTCCATTTTTTATTTAGTCCCGCCAAAAATAGTTATCTTTAATTTCTCTTGATTGTTAAATAACTTGCTTTTTTTCTTTAATGAATCAACGTGGGAATCACATGCCTCATAGCTAAGGACACTTCAATTCAATGTGGGAATTTCTAACCACCAGTTTTGAGCTCCCCAAACATTTAAGTCACTTCATCCTACAACCTGACTTGTTACATCTGTATATAAACGCACGAACTGCATCCAAGATACATGATAAGGATGCAACTCCTACAACTCATTGCACAGGTCTTAAATAGTCAGTTGTTTTCCCAATAAATTGAAATATGTTCTCTTTCATAGGTTGGGTTGGCTTTGAAAAAGTTATTTGAGGATGGCCTGGTTAAGCGTGAAGATTTGTTTATCACCTCTAAGCTATGGTTAGTCCTCACTTCTCATTCTTATCCGAAGCAATGACATATAGGTAGCTTATGTTCTAAAATGGGAAACTCTGAATTCTGTAGGCCTGGTAATCATGCACCTGAAGATGTGCAGGAGGATATTAACACAGCCCTTGAAGATTTGCAGCTTGACTACTTAGATCTGTACCTTGTAAATTCCTATGCTTGATATCTATCAGTTAATAGTTTGCCTTATTGTTTACCTGCTAAAATATACCTGTGATTGATTTATAGCTACAAGTTTAAGCTATTATCCAAGGTAATCAGTTAGATTTCTGTTCATTTCACTTTTGTCTCTATCTAAAAATTATGTGAAACAATTGCAATAGTCATTAGTTATAAGTTGTATTTCCCCAAAAAGAATTGGGACTAGGACTAGAGATATGAAACTCCTTTGTGTAGTGACTGACAACTTTCTTTCCATGACGAGATGTGTTTCAACTTGAATGCTTATTGTTCCCTCTAATCAAGCTTCGTGGTACCAAACAGTATGACCAAGACTGTTGTTTACATAGGTATTAAAGACATTCAAAATTACTAAATCAAACTCTCAGTTAGACTACGTAAACAAATCACCAAGCACAATTCAATGCTTTATAGTATATGCTATTGTACCTGATTTGGATGCTGTAATGACATACAGATCCATGGTCCAATCCGTATCAAGAAAGGAACTATGTTTATCCCCGACAACCTTATCCCTACTGATATCCCTGCTACATGGGGAGCGATGGAAAAGTTATATTACTCAGGCAAAGCTCGTGCGATTGGTGTGAGTAACTTTTCTTGTAAAAAAGTGGAGGATTTGCTTGCCGTTGCACGTGTGCCTCCAGCAGTCAACCAAGTTGAGTGTCATCCAGTTTGGCAGCAAGCCAAGCTCCGTAAGCTATGCCAGTCGATGGGCATTCATCTTTCTGTAAGCTTCACAGCACATACCAATATTCCAGCACTTTTCAGTTTTCACTGGCTAAGATTCTGTTTCTAAACTTCTGGTTCCGTTGTTACAAGGCATATTCACCCTTAGGTTCACCTGGATCGCCTGGGTACACTGGGCCAAGCATCCTTAGTAACCCTATTGTCATCTCTGTTGCTGATAAGTTGCAGAAAACACATGCCCAGGTCATTCTACGCTGGGGGCTTCAAATGGGCCAGAGTGTACTTCCCAAGAGTGCTGACGAAACAAGGATCAAGGAGAACTTTGACATATTTGATTGGTCTATTCCTGAAGATTTGATGGCAAAGTTCTCTGAAATCAAACAGGCATGTATCGACTACTATGTTTGTTACTAAAATTATCTTGTAGCAGAACAATATGCTTATGTTATAACCTAAACCTAGAACGCTATGCATCGATCTTTTGTTGGAGAAATGTGATCACTGGCGATCTCCTCTATTTACATTTCCATTTCCATTTCTGCTATGCAGGTTAGACTGCTGAAAATCGAATTCGTAGTCCACCCAAAAAGCGGTTACAATTCCTTGGAGGATCTTTGGGATGGTGAAGTGGAGCAGGAGGATGGAAGAATTGAGTGTGAGGATCATTCTGATTTCTTGAGATGCTTTTCTTGAGCATTTGAGACTTATATGAATGCTTTCCTTCGTTTGGGAAAATCCCAAGGATAATGGGCCTTCTACTGCTGCTCTGTAATATTTGTGTTTCGAGGTTATCCACATATGGATGTACTCCTGCTTCCAGTTCCAGACTAAATACAGTTCGAGTTCATTGTAGCACTACAGTGTGGTGTAGTAGTAGACAAGTGTTTTATGCTATTTCTCTGTACAACATATTCATATAGACTTCATAAACTGTAGGTGACAACCTCTAGAGTATTGTCCCTTGGACTGTTATAAGAGGCATGAAAAAATATTTATTTCAGTACGATGTGCTTGGAATGCTAGAAAATCTATATAAAAACAACTTTGACCTCTAGAATGTGAAAGAGGCCTAGAAAATCAATTTTCTTGTAAGGCTTAACGAAGAGAGTCCCTACCATCTACTGTCCTTGATCGAAAAATACTATCACCTCTTCCACAATGCACCCAATTTTGTTGCATAAATTGATTCATCAAACTGGACAAATGAATCGCTGTTTCGCTATCTTTCCTATCAACATTAGTTGGTAAGTAAGGATTGCTTTTGTTCAACGACATAAAGGTATTCGTTCATAAAAATAAACGCAACCACACGAGCAGAATTTTCTAGATTTGTTCTAAGGAGGTATGTTTCAAATTCAGGTCAGGATGAAAATTTCAACGCTCTAGCTATTCATCCATATATTATAAAATTGGAACAACAATGCATCAGCTATCTTTCTTGAAGTGATATAGGGGGTGTTTGGATACCCCTGACTAAAGTTCAGTTCCGTCACATCAAACATAAATATGTTAATTAGAAGTATTAAATATAGAGTGATTAAAAAACTCATTACATAAACGAGTGCTAATTTACGAGAAAGCCTAATTAATCTATAATTAGATATTGTAATGCTACAGTGTGATAATTATGTATTAATTATAAGTTAATTAGACTTCGTCTCGCAGAGTAGACATGACTTATTAATTAGTTTATATTTAATACTTCTAATTATTATTTATTTAAGGGACTAAACTATCCAATCACCCCATAATATAAAAAAAAAGAAGTGCAATTTTCTGTGGAGATACGGATAGAACAAACGAATCCAGGGCGGTTGAGGATGGGGTGTTCGCTCTCGACACAACTATTTCTATATTTGCATCAACAATGACATTCGCATTTTGCATCGACGCCACACGCGGTTGCCATGAGCTCCGTCAGAGAGGCGGAAGCATGCGCGTGCTTGCCCAAGAACCTGGTGCATCCTCGCAGCCCCAACTGAAAGCAACGGCCAATGGTACCCGGCTTTCAATCTCCACTGACAAGTGATCATTGCGCTTGCGCTTCTAAATAAATCCTCCGCACCCGGCCGGTTTCTCTAAAAATTAGTATAGCTTAAATACAAAGGGCTCAGCACTCATCCTGGATCCGCCCCTGGATGCAGAAGGAGTCACGATACGACGCTAGCTGAAGGACGATGGCATGGTGATGCTAAAACCATCACATCTCCAGCAATTTTGCATCGACGCTACACAAGATTGGCATGGAACCCGACTATCCCAGACACACCCAACGGTAGCGTGTGTAGCCATCCTCATGCAACCAAGTCTCCATTCTCCAACAGCTCTGATGGATGGAGCCCACTTCTTTGGGTTTTTGGCAGCATCGCCCCAACTGAAAGTCTGAAACCAGCCGATACCGGGGAGTTGGGGACCCCTGGCTTCTGCTGTTCGGCACTTCTGCAGGTTAGCTCCACGAGATCAACTAGGTGTCACCTAGATCGATGGGATGTCTCTTTGACAGTGATGTAAAACATGATGTTCTTTTTATGTATGTGCAACTCGTGATGAACTTGTAAATGAACCGTGTGTACCTTTGGTTTTGCTCCTTGGTTCTATGATGTAGATCTGCTCAAGGCAGCGACGTGCGGTGCAGGGGTGGCGGAGCTTTCCGCCGCGGACATCTTGTCTTGGTGGCTCCCACTTCCCTTATGTAGTACTGCGCGACGGGGGCCGCAACCCTAGTGGGTTGGGCTCCCCCGATCAGGAAGCTGACCAAAGGCTCAGTGGACCAACTGGTGGAGATCAATACTAACATTCTCCCCCTTAATCTCATCTTATGTCTCTTAAACTTTAGCTCTTCGCTTGGTACCCACTTCATCACAAATAAGCCTTCTGAACATGGGTCATCATGACAGTAATTACCATCAGATTAACCAGCCACAGTACATTTACCTGTTTTGAACGGATCTTAATATAGGCCCTTAACAATCCAGACACCATAGGTTCTACCATAGTCCCATGTCGACTGTGTGTTCTCTTAACATACCGGACGTTAAACCTTTGGTAGGCAGATCCGCAAGTACTTTCTCAACACTTATATGCTCAATGCTATTAAAATGATTCTAGATTTTCCTATTTGCAACATATAACTCATTGTCAATGTGTTAGGCAGGACACTTGACATGTCTCTATTGGAGAGAAGACACTTAAATGGTATATTACTGTTGTCTACCGTTATCTATTCCGGGTAAAGGTTTCTTTATCCATTTAGCCTGTTCTGTAGCCTCATGCCATGATGTACTTTGAGTATACTTAACTCATGATCTAACAACCGTTTTGCTTTGGAGTTGTCTTCCACAATAAAACTTCAAGCTCGAGTGTTAGCTACTACTGTGGGTTTCACCAAACAACTCGCGAAAACTTAGTCCCTTTTATTCACAAGCTTTTGTGAGTACTTGTTACTTTCTTACTCAGTATGAGGCTTACAACACTTTGCAAGATTATTGCATAAACTTTCTTTAACTCCATTCCAGTGATCTATGGCTCGGCTGGACTTCTGCCAAAATTTTCCGGATACTTAAACTATGTCAGGGTAGATACTTTCTTGAGCAACTGATTCTGCTTCCAACAGCTAAAGCACATGGAACCACTTCCATTCGATCGATCTTGTATTGGTTCCTGGAATACTAAAATTCCAAAACTGTTACCCTTGACTACATATAGAACAGGCGCAGGCTGACTCGCATGCATACTATGTTTCTTTAGAATTCTTTTCTAAGTATGCTCTTTGCGATAATCCTAATACCCCTTTGGTTGTATCATACATGATGAGAAAAACATGTTTCTAATTCTTGAACTTTGCACAAATGCAATTGTCCTCATGATTCTTACTAAAACCTAAAACTTACTTCAGACGACATCTCGTATGTACTTTTTTCTTCTATAATAAAATCTTTGGGTCATGCCATGTAAATATCCTCATATTCTTAATTTGAGGAATGTCGTCTTTACATTATGATTCTCAAGAATCCTTATATGAGAAAATTTCTCATCACAACTTATTTTTGTTCTTTGCACGAAGCCTTTTTGACATAAGTCATGCATCGTGTTTGTTCTCATTGCCTCTAGAGTCACGTATAATTTTGTAGACCCATTTCAATCTACTGTTCTGACTACTTAAGGAATCTCTTCTAAGTGCCAAAACAACGTTGGTACTCATACTTCTAAATTCTTTTTCTAAGACTTCTCTGGAATTCTTTTACTCAGAACTGTTGTTATTCTTTATCACGTGCGACAATAGTAACTATAGGATCCTGAAGGACTCTTGTTGCCATGTGAATAACAACAACACTAGCACCACAATGTCATGCATTGTTGGTGTAGCAACATGTAGTGAGAAAAATGGTTCCTTAAATCAAGGTGAATTTCTCGAGCTACTACATTTCATCCTCTAGGTGGAGTTAGGTCTCCTTGTACCATGCTCCCCCAGATTGTCCCATCTTCTGTAAAGATGGGGTATCATTAAACTTTCTTATTTGGGTTTAAACTATCTTGACCAGTATGAATACCGACTAACTATGCTACAATCCAGGAAAAATTCAGGAATTTAGCTATCTCTTTTCTTAAGGGTATCGATTAGTGGTCACATTTACTTAATAGATCATCTCTTTTATTTTAATGCATGCTATGCATCAAATTCAGCATAGGGATCATCTCCCCCTCGAAATATGGCATGAACTCCAATGCCATAATTTCAAAACTTAAACAAAACTCTTGTGAACGAGGAGCCTTTCTAAACTTGCTTCAATCACATGATTATATCATGCAACGGACTTATTTCTCAACTCATATGGGAGTACATTTTTCCTCGTTGCACTTCAAGAACTTAACAGAGTACTTTATGTGCTACACTTCTGCAAGTTAAACTCACATATTTGCTTATATAATGACTTGTATATAACTTTCTTTTGTCCTTTTACTTTATTTTTAAAAAAATTGACTCCTTCTTTAATTGCCACACTACACATTTAAAATATGTGCCTTCAACCATTACTTACTTCACAACAAGCAACTCAACAGAGTGCTCGCATACGTTTATAAAGAGTCAGTTAATCGACTCTCCACCTTCATAATTAGAAATGGTGTGTTTTTGGGACTTCTCCCCTTATGGCATCAACCCATTTATTGCTTAATGATCATGGCACGATGGAGATGCACGATCAATCCTGAGATAGCTTAAGAACTACCCCAAACTTCTCTTGCTATGCAAGATATACTTAAATAACATAAGTGTCGTCTTGCTTCATCTTGTTACTACATTAATCCTACATCACATTTGGGCAGAAAATAGAATTAATGCATAAACTCATTTATGAACTGTTTATAACATTGCCATTAACAACTTTGGTAAGAAAAATGACAATGCCATAAATAAACTCTCAAAAGTGGACGCCTTATGAGGACACCACTTTACTAGCTACCCCGCCATGCGGGTATTATCTCAACTTTTCCCGCCATGTGGGTGACTTCCACAAATGTTGAAATTGGCTCGTATTCACTTAGTAAATCCAGAAATAAATCTGAATATTCTGCAACACACATGCTTCAACCGACGTTAATCAGTTAAAATGTGTTACTTTAAGCCATTCTTTATTGGATCAACGTTATGATTGTCTTTCTTTTTGGAGTCATCATAAACTTCTCCTGGCAACACAGGATAATTCTTTCAAGGTTTTTTAGTGTTTTTGCCCCTACTTTGAAGTGCAATTGTGATTTTACCCTCGTTTTTCAACTTTATGAATTTACCCTCTATAATTCACAAGTCAATGCATTTTTGCCCTTGGTCTTTGCATATTTGCCCTTTTTTGGACGTTGACTAGGGGTAAAATCGCATTGACTTGTGAATAGTAGAGGGTAAAATCACAAAGTTAAAAAAATGAGGGCAAAATCACTATTAGACTTCAAAGTAGGGGTAAGAACACAAATGCCCCTTCTTTCAAACTTCTCCTGACTTACAGATCTACCAGCATAAACTTTATGCCTAACTTCTCCCGTCATACGGAATATGCTCTCAGGACACTAGAAGTGTCTGGAAATAGCTCTTAACACTCTGTTAAGTGTCAGGAAGTAACTCTTAATAGTCTGTTATACACATATATAATTTAACTTTGATCAAAATTAGGCATGCACATAACTTATTACAATTCACATCATACTAGTTACTATAATGTAAGTAAAATTCATGACGTATAAAATGTCCACTTAAACTTCATTTTTTGGTTAAATCTTCTCTTTGGTTCCAACTTAATCAGAAAATTAATTGACTAATTAACAGTGAAAACTGTACAGGAGAGAAAAATGAACTCATTTCGACATAAAAATGCCTAAACTTTGCTTAAGCCTTTTTCATTCACACCCCAGCAAAACCGCTGAGTGATCTTAATCGTTGATAGAAATCAACATCCTTTGTCTGTTCTCTCAGATAAATATTGTATGCTTTAACTTTAAAACAATTAATATTCTTCTACATTAATCCTACATCACCTTTGGGCAGAAATAGTACTAATGCATAATATAATATTGCTATCATCAGCTTTGGTCAGAAGACAACAATATCATAATCATTATCTCAGCAAATCATGAATAACTTGATTAAAACATACTTTTCTTTGTCAAGAGTCTCTCTTGACCTTTATCTTCTCTCTAAAAATTTGGTCACTTTGACGCAAAAATTATTAGAGATACAAACCTTAATCTTAAAATTATAGATAAATTATAATATTGCTATTATCAACTTTGGTCAGAAAATAAAATATCATAATTAACTTTAAAAAAGAAATGTCTTTATACTCCTCTAACTTAATTAGAGGATGAAACTTTACTTGCAGCGGAAACTTGATATAAAACTTTAATTTCAGATGCATTCCTTCTTCTTATCTTTACTCTAAAAGATAACTTCGCAGCGGAAAACTCATATAAATGCACATGAATAGTAGCAAAACTCTCTAATTCACTCTAAAAAATTATCTCTTTGGTTCAAATTTAAACAGAGGTTAATGCTATTCAAATCTTATTCTAAAATTGGCTCAAAAACCTCAAAACCAATTCAAAAATTGCTACTGAGTGTAAACTTTCAATTTTGGCCCGCAACTCTGGCCGGTGGCCTATTTCTTTTCACGCGCACCACGTGGCCCAGTCGTCGCCTCTCCAGCGGCCTGGCTCAGCTCACGCAGCCCGCTCAGCTCCCGCTCGCGCGTGCGTGGCCTGGCGGCCCACTCGCGGCCCAGATGGCTCTCGCGCGCGGCGCAGCAGCCGCAAGCACACGCCCGCGCGGCCCATCTTGCTAGCGAGGGCCCAACTGGCCCGCTCGGCGCCCTACTCTCTTTACCGCTCGGCCCAGCACACTAGCTCGGCCCGCTCCCTCTCGCGCGCTAGCGGCCCAGCACTCATGCGCGCAGCATCTGACGCGGCCTGCTCGCGCTCTCAGCCCAGAGACGCGGCTTCGCTTCCTTGGCGCAGCGCGCAGCCCGGCTGGCCCGCTACGCTCGGCGCGACGGTTGGTGGGCCCGTGGCCCGGCAGCCAACGACTGGACCGCCAAATCGGCCCAGCGCACGGTGCCTCACTCGCCTCGCCTCGATCCTGGCCATTGGTCGGATCAGACGGCTCCGCGCGTGGATCGGAGGGATAAATACCCTCTCCCCCAGCGCTCGTAACCCTAACCCTATCTATTTTCTTTTCCTTCTCGCGCAACCGCAAGCTCCTCGACAGTCGTGCACATGCGGCCGGCGGCCTTTCACCGCCGCGCCTCTCTCTTGCGTCGTGGCCGAGGCCACATGGCCGGCCCTCGCGCTCTTCTCTCTTTCTCTTTTGTGTCCGGCGGCCATGGCCGGCCTGGTGGAGCCCGCGACGGCGCTTCGTGGCGGCGCCATGGCCTCGTCATGCGCCGCTGAGCCCCTCTTCCTCTCTTCCCCTCACTCTCCAGCAGGGCATGGCCACGAGAGAAGACAGCCGCTCAAAGCAGCCAGGGAAGGATTGTGGCACGTGCACCCATGGGTGCGCGCCCCGCCATCGAGGGGCCCCGTAGTGGCGCCCTTGGCCCCCTCCCGTCGGCGGCGGCCGGCGGTGACAAGGTAAACTTTGAATCTGTGCGGTAGGGTTAGGTTTTACTATTCTGTTTTATCTGATCTTGATCTTGGAGTCTTCATATTCGATTCTGAATCTTTGTTTCTTTAGGGTTCCGCCGTTACGGCGACCTTTCTCCCCTCCCCCTCGCCCGTGGCGGTGGAGAAGGGTCATCTTTTCTTCCCCAACTCAATCTACTCACTAGATCGAGGCGTAAAATTGGCTCAAAAACCTCAAAACCAATTCAAAAATTGCTACTGAGTGTAAACTTTCAATTTTGGCCCGCAACTCTGGCCGGTGGCCTATTTCTTTTCACGCGCACCACGTGGCCCAGTCGTCGCCTCTCCAGCGGCCTGGCTCAGCTCACGCAGCCCGCTCAGCTCCCGCTCGCGCGTGCGTGGCCTGGCGGCCCACTCGCGGCCCAGATGGCTCTCGCGCGCGGCGCAGCAGCCGCAAGCACACGCCCGCGCGGCCCATCTTGCTAGCGAGGGCCCAACTGGCCCGCTCGGCGCCCTACTCTCTTTACCGCTCGGCCCAGCACACTAGCTCGGCCCGCTCCCTCTCGCGCGCTAGCGGCCCAGCACTCATGCGCGCAGCATCTGACGCGGCCTGCTCGCGCTCTCAGCCCAGAGACGCGGCTTCGCTTCCTTGGCGCAGCGCGCAGCCCGGCTGGCCCGCTACGCTCGGCGCGACGGTTGGTGGGCCCGTGGCCCGGCAGCCAACGACTGGACCGCCAAATCGGCCCAGCGCACGGTGCCTCACTCGCCTCGCCTCGATCCTGGCCATTGGTCGGATCAGACGGCTCCGCGCGTGGATCGGAGGGATAAATACCCTCTCCCCCAGCGCTCGTAACCCTAACCCTATCTATTTTCTTTTCCTTCTCGCGCAACCGCAAGCTCCTCGACAGTCGTGCACATGCGGCCGGCGGCCTTTCACCGCCGCGCCTCTCTCTTGCGTCGTGGCCGAGGCCACATGGCCGGCCCTCGCGCTCTTCTCTCTTTCTCTTTTGTGTCCGGCGGCCATGGCCGGCCTGGTGGAGCCCGCGACGGCGCTTCGTGGCGGCGCCATGGCCTCGTCATGCGCCGCTGAGCCCCTCTTCCTCTCTTCCCCTCACTCTCCAGCAGGGCATGGCCACGAGAGAAGACAGCCGCTCAAAGCAGCCAGGGAAGGATTGTGGCACGTGCACCCATGGGTGCGCGCCCCGCCATCGAGGGGCCCCGTAGTGGCGCCCTTGGCCCCCTCCCGTCGGCGGCGGCCGGCGGTGACAAGGTAAACTTTGAATCTGTGCGGTAGGGTTAGGTTTTACTATTCTGTTTTATCTGATCTTGATCTTGGAGTCTTCATATTCGATTCTGAATCTTTGTTTCTTTAGGGTTCCGCCGTTACGGCGACCTTTCTCCCCTCCCCCTCGCCCGTGGCGGTGGAGAAGGGTCATCTTTTCTTCCCCAACTCAATCTACTCACTAGATCGAGGCGTCTGATACCATTGTTAGCTCCACGAGATCAATAAGGTGTAGATCGGTGGGGATGTCTCTTTGACAGTGATGTAAAACATGGTGTTCTTCTTATGTACGTACAACTCATGATGAACTTGTAAATGAACTGTGTGTACCTTTGGTTTTGCTCCCTGGTTCTGTCGATGTAGATTTGCTCAAGGCAGCGACGCGTAAATGAGAAATGGCAATGACAGCTTGTCTTGTCTTGGTGGTTCCCACTTCACTTACGTAGTGTCGCGCGATGGGGGCCGCGGTTGGGCTCCCCCGATCAGCGAGCTGACCAAGGGCCAACTGGTGGAGATTGATACTATCACTGCACACTCGCCGTGTCCGCCGCCGGCGCCGCACCGGAATCAGATCACCGCAGTCCTCTGCGGTGCCTGCTTTGACCAGGCTGGGGTTCTCCGGTTCCCCAGAGACGGATCGCCGGCCGTGTCCACCTAGCCCCCACCGCGCGAGTGTTGTAAGCAGGTTCGGCTCGGCCACCTTCGCTTCTTCCGCGAAATCCTCTCTAGCAGTTGATGACCTCGATTCTAGGAAGATATTTTTAGCTTGGTGCCAATATACGAGAATGCCTTCTTTGGCAGTTGTATGGTATTCTCCATTTTATCTTTGTATGTATCTTGTAAACAAAAGTAGAACAATCTGTTTAGACATGCTAGCTGACTGATTCCTTTTTTTCCTCAAACGACTAGTTGACTGTTTAAACCATACGGGGGGAGAGCTTCCCGACCTGAAACTTTTTATTACTCCCGGACGTAGCCAGAATCAACGGTTACATCGACGCAAGTGCGACCGCCATCTGCTAATCGCACCTTTGTCATCTTGAGATACAAAACGGTGAGACCAGAGGTCAAGATCATCACAGATCACAGAGAGGATGCGTCTGTTGGAGAATGGTTCATTGCGAAAAATAAAGCTATTTTGGGCCTCCCATATGCGCCAGAGGAGGGATAAAAGTACAGTCGGCCATACAGCAGCATCCGCAGGCACCGGAGTGTCGATCGTCCAGAGGGTGTCCACCAGCAAGTTGCCAAGATATGGGAAACCTAACGCCGTCCAGAGGGCTTGGCTGTCGCTGCAATCAAAGAAAAGATGGCGCCTATCTTCACACAGCGATGTGCAGCGACTGCACTTGCTGTCCGGCATGACGTGCTTGGAGTGGAGGTTGGAACGTGTGCTCAGGCGATCTTTGAAGAACAGCCAACCAAAGATTTTTACTTTGTTGGGGATTTTGGACCGCCAGATGAAATGGCCATTAAGGTCATCCTGCAGCGCCGGTGACATAGCAGAATAAGCATCCTTGGTCTTGAACGCCTTCCCGGTTGTGGCAAGGACTCGAACATCATGGCCTTCGACTAATTGCACCTGCTGTAACAAATCAAGGAGAGTAACAAGCTCACGCTGCGCGACTGTTGTTAGCCTTGGACGGAGATGCAATTCCAAATCATGCTGAAAAACATACTGAACCGAAATGTTAGGCCGCAAAGCATGGGAGAAGAGGGCAGCAAACGCAACAGCAAGCGGGCCAGAGGGGAGCCAGTTATCATGCCAGAAGGCAGTAGATGATCCGTCGTGGACCACGACGCGGGTGATGGATCGGTAATTGTCAAGTTCATCATTGACAATCCGCCAGATATAGGAGTCAGACTCCGAAGGATATTCATGCGCATCGTTGATGTCGTGCATGAGCCAATCTTTCCATGGAGCAGGATCCCTCGAGAAAAGTTTATTAACGAATTTCATGAGAAGACAACGATTTTGAGTTTCCAAATCCTTGAGACCCAGACCGCCACTGGCCTTTGGGATACAGACATGTTCCCAGGCGACTAAACACTTGGACCCATGGCAAATATCCTCTCCTGTCCAAAAGAACGCACGCCTCCTGCGATCTATAGCTTTAATTACCGGTTTTGGAAGATGAATTGCAGCCATGTAGTGGAGGGGGAGGGCGTTAAGAACGGCAGAGCACAGGATCAGCCTACCAGCACGGTTCAGCAGGGAAGCTCGCCAACCTGAGAGGTATTTATCGCAGGCAGAAATGAGCGGTTGGCAGTCAGACATCGAGATTTTGTGGGGGTTAGTGGGAAACCGAGATACGGCTGAGGAAAAGAGGACACTGAGGATCCAAGAATGGATGCCATAGTTGAGGCTTCATTTTCGGGTACATGTACAGGGAGGAAGGTGGTCTTGTGGAAGTTGATAGAAAGGCTCGTAGCGGACGCAAAGTCATCAAGCACGTGCTTAATCGCGAGGACAGCACTGGTGGAGGCCGGGAGGAAGATTATAGTGTCGTCGGCATACTGCAGAACAGGGCAGAGGGTATCATCAACGATAGGATGGCGAAGATCATTGGAACCAGAGCGATGGCAGATCAGGCGAAAGAGGACATCGGCGACGATTATGAAAAGATAAGGTGAGAGTGGATCACCCTGCCGAAGCCCATTGCGACACGTGATCCAAGCTCCGGGGACACTATTGAGAAGGATGGAGGACTTACCTGTGGATAGGAGGTCAAGGACCCAACCACACCACTTGGCAGAAAAACGTCTAGCATGCATGATCTTCAGAAGGCTGTCCCAATTGACAGAGTCGAAGGCTTTATGGAAATCAAGTTTAAGGATAATGGTAGGGATGCCCCGGCGGTAACAGCAGTGCAGGAGATCAGTGGCATACGCAAAACTCTCAGCGATGTTCCGCTTTTGAACAAATCCAGTTTGGTCGCCGCCGACCAGGAGCGGGATTAGGGGTTGGAGACGAGTAGTGAGGACTTTGGAGATACCTTTGACAGGGCAATTCTGAAGAGCAATAGGTCGAAATGAGTTGGGTGTTCGGGCAGTACGAGATTTGGGGACTAGGACAATGTAAGATCGATTGATTCGCTCCAGATCAGCACGGCCCGAGTGGAAAGATGCAAAGAGATTGTAAATTGCTGCCTTGGTCGTTGTCCAGCAGGCCTTGTAAAAACCAGGGCCGAATCCATCAGGCCCGGGGCTAGATGTAGCATGCATGTCATGGAAAGCCTTGTCAATTTCAGCCCGGCTGAATGGCTCATCAATTGACTGCAGCTGATGGACGGGATTTTGGTAGAGGTCATTAAGGCTAAAATTCCAATTAACAGGTTTGGACTGTCCAAGGAGACCCAAGAAAAAATCACGGAGCAAGGTAGCCTTGTGTTCATGATCCGAGTATTCAATCTCGTCCTCTTCCAGGATCTGGATCTGGTTCCCGCGCCTCCAGTTAGATGCACAAGCATGAAAAAATCTACTATTCTCATCCCCCTCAATAGCGTAGCGGATCTTGCTGCGCTGCTTCCAGTGGAGAATTTTATCATGGACAGTTCGTGAGAGAGTCTTGGTAACCACAGTCCGAAGTGTTAATTCACAACTGGACAGGCAGCGAATTTCTTCGAGTAGGTCGATGAGTCGAATCACCAGCTTGCAGTCCTTTTCCCGCTGTGAGAGAGAACTGCGACGTTTGCCCCATTTCTTAAGTGCAGCTCTGGTTAGTTTCAGGCGGAGGACAAGAGAGGCAGTGGGATCTCCCGGTGAGCTGGCTGGGTTCCATGAGAATCGGACGAGGTGTTGGAAGTCTGCATGTTTTATCCAGTAATTCTCAAAGCGGAAGATGGTTGATTTGGGGATTAAGGTAGAGAAAGAAACCCGTAGAGGGACGTGGTCAGATGTCACGCGTGTTTGAGAGGACAGGTTAGTCTCAGGCATAGTCGAGTCCCAAGCAAGGTTGATAAAGGCACGGTCCAGCCGTTCAAGGGTGGGGTTACTTCTGTTGTTTGACCAGGTGAAGCAGCGATCGAGCAGAGGCAGTTCAAGGAGGCACAGGTCATGGATGACATCGTTAAAAGCACTCGCCTCCGTATGATGGAAATTGTTGTTGTTTTTTTCTTCGGGGTATCTGATCATGTTAAAATCCCCGCAAATAAGCCAAGGGATATTTGGGTCGGGAGCCAAACTCTGGAGTTCATCGAGGAACTGGGGTCGGAGGTCGGGAGTGGAGGGGGCATATATATTAGTGATCATGAATGAGAGGGAGGTGAGGGTGGAGGATAGAACTATCGAGAGGGAAAAACGGGTTGACGAGGAGGAGGTGCAAGTGAACACAGAAGAGTTCCAGGCAGTGATCATTCCACCAGAGCTGCCCAGCGCTGGGAGGCAGGCATGCATGTCGAGTTTGCGTGGCAGGAAGGACGGGATTTTAGTTTGGTTTAGGTCCGCAAGCTTAGTTTCTTGAAGGAGAACAATATGGGGAGAGCTGGATAGAAGTTCCGCTAAAACATTTTGGCATTTGATTTTATCACCGAGACCGCGGACGTTCCAGGAGCATAAAGTAAAGCCTCTAGCCATACACACAAAGGCAAGCACCTTTATTATCGTGGAGATTTGTACAACGATTACAAACCAGGGAACAATCCACACACAAGCTAGGGGTGTGCATACTAGTCCTAATCCTAGCTATCAGGAGCACAAGATTACAATCAACTGGACGTGTGATCGAGCTAGGAGGTGGCACACCTGGAGGAACAAGCTGGAAAGAAAGAGATGCTCTCGTAGGAAGCAGGGACACACACAAACTAGGAGGAGTCCCCGTAGGGAGAGTATCACTGGGTATAAGACCTCGTGGCGAAGTAGGGAAAGGGCGGAACGCCCTGCTGCGCTTCGGGACGGCGCAGACCATCAGGCTGTCGCAGATGGCTCGGCCATCCCACCAGAGAACGGTGCAAGCTCTGCTTCAGTAGTACCACAGGCAGCAGCCACTTCCGCGAGGAGCCCAGCAAAGTCGGCAAGATTGCATAGAATAAGCTTATCTGAATTAATAGATCTCAAGTTGTACTGGTGATCGTTAGATGTACTATTATCAAAGCTTTTCAGGTCATGACTCGCGCGACCAATTAAGTCATTTGAAATGGATTCTCAAAGTTCTGCCAAATGAGCTGACCCACCAGGCTCAACTACTACATGTCCAGCCACTGACGCTCATAGTGTCTTCCTCACACATTTGGTGAGTCCAAGTCCACAGAATAATATAATGGTTTTGCTGGGAGTTTGTTGATTTATTTTATAGAAGCAGGTATCTTCATCGTGCCAAGCTCCAGCAATGAAAGCTACCTGTTATTCATAACTTTTGTTCAGTTTATGCTCATCACCAAGCTCAGTTTGGTCTCTGGAGAGCAGAGATGGCCAGATCCTTCATCCTTAACACCGGTGCTGTCATCCCCTCGGTTGGCCTTGGCACATGGCAAATATCACCAGTTCTTGTTGAAGACGCCATTCGTGCAGCTCTCCAGGTCTTATCACTTCTAGCTTTTGTTTAAATCCATTTCTGATGGTCTTTTTCTCTTTTGTTTTCTTTCTTAGTCACCAAACCCTTGACTAATGCGTGCCAATTTTTAGTGCACATGAATGGAAGGCACCGAAATGTCAGGTTTTAAGTATATAGTGTGTCATATGGGCTTCTTCTATGTGGAATTAATATTTCTACTTGTAATATTGCAGGCAGGTTATCATCATATCGATTGTTCTCCGCAATATGGTAATCAGAAAGAGGTAATTACTTTTATGTTTCAAGTCCTTTTGCATAATAAGGTGGCCCTTGAAGCAAGCATGCCGCTAGTTTCTTAGTCTAGCTGTCAGCTTATCTAACAGGTATAAGTTAAACGATGATAACTTAGCATAGGTTATACCAATGTAGAAGAAACTAATGTCACAGAGATCATGTAAGAATCTTTGTAATTATGGCCAGAGTGCCGCACAAATTATTCATTTATTCCTTCATTGCAAGATCCTCACTTCTCTATAGTGGAAACAACCATTATGACTTGTTTGGTAGGTTGGTTTTGCCCTGAAGAAACTTTTTGAGGAGGGTACACTTAAGAGGGAAGATTTATTCATCACCTCTAAGCTGTGGTATTTTGTTAACCTTGATAACCAGTTGCCATGATGCCAAGTGGATTCTTGAAGATGTTCTGAAATTTTCAGGTGCACTTACCATGATCCAGAAGATGTTCCAGAGGCAATTGATAACACGCTGAAGGATCTGCAGCTCGAGTACTTAGATCTTTACCTAGTAAGTTCCAAACCTGCAGCTTATTTAACTGTTTATACTGCCAGTACTTCTGTTTAACTGAAAATCGTGATGCTTGTAGAAAGCAGTTTCATGAAGTTAAATAGTATTGCATTTGCACAATAGATTCTTCGTAATTCTGAAGACAGCACTCTAAATTATTAAATTTTGAGATTCCTCATTTTCCCCACATTACGTCACTGGTGGCTTCACAGGTCCATGGTCCAGTTCGTGCAAAGAAAGGAACTAGATTGAGCGTCGAAAACATCCTCAAGTCTGACATCCCTGCTACATGGAAAGCAATGGAGAAGCTGTATGATTCAGGCAAAGCTCATGCCATTGGTGTTAGCAATTTCTCCAGCACGAAGCTGGAGGATTTGCTCGCTGTCGCACGTATACCACCAGCAGTCAACCAGGTGGAGTGTCACCCAGTTTGGCAACAAGACAAGCTCCGAGGGCTTTGCCAATCAAAGGGAATCCATCTATCTGTAAGTTTCGCTCCTTATTCAGATCATTTGTTAAATCTGATCACGGTTCTCATCCTGTTTCTTTCGATCAGCTTGACCACTTCCTCCTTGATTCTGAATCAGTGTTCTTGCAGGCATATGCACCACTAGGTTCACCTGGATCACCAGGAAATGACGGACCGAACGTCCTTAGCCACCCCACTGTCATTTCCATTGCTGATAAGCTGCAGAAAACTCCTGCTCAGGTTGCCCTTCGCTGGGGCATTCAGATGGGACAGAGTGTGCTCCCAAAGAGCGACAAAGAGGCGTGGACGAGGGAGAACATTGATCTGTTTGGTTGGTGCATCCCTGACGAGCTGATGGCAAAATTCGCCGAGATAGAGCAGGTATGTTAGTGTATCTTTTTGTTTGTCCTGAACAGTTGGTAGCCGTAGCTGAAACCTGGCGTTCAGCGTTTCTTCATATATATACCATCTGAAATGCCTTGTTTTCTTTTCAAACCCAACTCAGGTCAGGCTTTTCAAGTACGAGTTCGTGACTAATCCTGCGAGCTTTTACAAGTCCGTGGAGGATTTCTGGGACGGCGAAATCTGAAGCGACCAATGTGTTTCTCTGGTGCTTCTGCATTTGGAGTGCCTTGCACAAAGTTCACCCTTGTTGGTTGAAGTGCTTTGCTCATTCATCTGTCGCCCTTGTTGGAAGGCTGTCATGCGGTTCCATTCTCCGTAGCCATGTCCGTTCTGCCTTAAGAAGGCATTGTGAAGTACGCAATGGCTTGTTCAGCTGGGTTCCAGTAACTCTGGAATTTTAATTTTTTTCATATTTATTAGAAAACTGTTGGAGAATAAATTTATAAAATAACATTTTGGTTACCGTATCCTGTCGCGTCACTACTCACTAGGTGTGATCAAAAGGTGTTTTAGAAACTAATTTCAGCCATCCTTTTGTATTCATATTCATGAATATTCAGATTTATATTCATATTTTTTTGAACGAACCGCACAAGACAGTGTGTGTTTCATTGATATAGCAGAAAATACTAGTCTACAACCCTGGGAGGCCGTAAGCAGGAAAACAGAAAAAAAAATAACAAATATACTCGCCCGGTTGGATTGGGACATCAACGCGGGGTACCACTCACCGGCCGGTCGGATTGAGTCATCAACACGGCCGCATTCCTACACCGCAGAGAAAAACCAAACCGCAGCTCCCACCCACATGCCGCACCCAGGAGGTCATCAAAACTCCGACGTGATCCGGCGCTGATAGAAAAACAAAGGAGGCAAACACCTTCGTTGGACGTTGCAACCATGTAGGACCTATCCGATGGGATGAAAAACACTGAGTCCGAGCAAAACAACGCGCGGAGGCCACGCCTCATCCGCCGTTGGACGCCTCCTCTCTCGTGCGTGGGGGCCTCGCCACATCCGCCACAACTCCATGCTCCGGACTCGTTCCTTGTGTTGCCGTCAAGATAGCGAGCATGGCCGCCCCGCCTCCAAGGAACTTTATCAAAACAACCAGACCGTCGTTGTGGTACAAATTCATCACGTTGTTTCCTCCCGCACGAAGCTGCTGCCTTCAAACCAGCAGACCAAGGTTGCCGCCTGTGCCGTCTTACGACGTTGTGCCGCACCGGGAAGATTCAGCCATGCTGAAGCAACCCGCCACGATAGGCTACAAGCCGAGTTGTCACCAATTGTCGTTGCTGCAAGCGCCGTCCTCCGACGCAGCCCCACACCACACCAACGATTGCTAAGCAACGTCAGTCGCCGTGGTCCGCTGCGAGCAGTTGAATGGCAACCAAGGGGCGCCCCCTGGTCACCAACAAGAAGAGAAGACGCCTCGACGCGAGGAACCAACACCCATGTGCATGCCTCACGATGGGATAGCCAACACCAGTCAGGGCCGCCATAGACAGTGAACCATCATGCTACCAATCGCGCGGGATCTCTCAAGACGCCACCACCAAGGAGGATATGACGCCAAAGGCGCCACCGTCGCTCGTCCAGAAGCTGGACAGGGTTTTCACCCAGAGATCTCGTGCAGCAGGGTTGTAGATCCGTATTGACGCCCTCAAGAGGGAAAGCGACGTCCGAGAACGCTGCCGCCATCCACCAGCAGAAACTGACAAGGGCTTTCGTCCAGAGCATCCAACCCACACTACACGCGCACGACGTAGCAAATCGGCACAACCGCCATGACCCCCGTACGAGTGACGCCGCCACCGCAAACCCACTTGTCCCGCTGCAGAAGCATCTCTCCTCCACCGCTCCGCGCAGCCGCCGACCGCCGGCATCCTCACTGGCCGGCCGGCCGCCATCCGTCGCCGCTAGATCCGGCCGCACCGCTGCTAGCCGCGTCGTTGTCGACGTCAGCCACATGGCCGGCACGCGCTGACCAAGCCCGTCGACAGCCGCTTGACCACACCGCTCGGCCCTCCCCCGCGCTCGCACTGCCAGCCGCCGCGCCGGCAGGCCACGCGCCCTGCACGCCGAATGCCGACCGCGGCTGCATGCCTGGCCGGCTGTTGCGCACTCCGACCACCGTCGCCGCAGCTCGCTGCCCCGCACGCCGGTGGTGATGCTCGGCGTAGATCCACCTGTGGCGAGGATAGATCCGCCCATGGGGGATGCGGATCCGGCCACCAGCTCGCCGGAGCCGCGCCCGCCGCGCCAAGGCACACCGCCCGCACGGTGCGCCTGCGTCGCCACCCCCTTGATGTTGCCCCGCCGCCGCCCTCCTCGTGAGGTGCCGAGCTTCCTGCCCTCTGCTCAGGTGACGGCGAGGAGGAGGGAGGGAGGGAGGGTCGGCCGACGACGGCGCGACGAGGAGCCCCCCGTGCCGCCTACGGGAGCGACGCGGTGCGGGGGGAGGGAGGTTTCTATTCGACAAAAAAATCATATTCATATTTACATTACAAAACGAATATCATTATGGAACAGTATTGCATATCCGATAGGTTTCCGCGTGACGGGCATTTGCATCCTCGGAGGGCTAAACGAAGAGGGGAAAATTGATTCGGTAGCATAAAAAAAGATCACGAGTTTCGGAAAATATCATTAAAAGACGGCGCCTCCGTAAAATACCACTAAAAGGTACCAACATTACATGAAAATTTCATTCCGTTAGATTTTGTTAACTGAGACCCTATTTTCACTGGGAAAAAACAAAACACAAATATGAAAGGACCTTCTTGCCCTTGCGACCCTTATCCTCTTCATCCGGTCCTCTCCCTCGCCGCCGCCGCAAGCCGCCGCTCCTCCATCCCTGTGGCGGTTGCGTGCTGCCTCCCCTTCCCTCCCCATCGTGCGCCGCCTCCCCCTCATCCCTCCCCGTCGCTCGCCGCCTCCCCCTCCTCCCTCCCCGTCGCACTGCGTCCTCTCCTTCCCTCGCCGGCCACACCCCCTCCTTCTCCCTTGCCAGCTTGTGCGCCGCCCCTCCGTCGCGCTCCCGCCACAGCCGTCCTCCACCGCATAGCGGCGGGGTTGATGTCATCCTCGTCAGAGGCGTCGGCCGCGGCGGCGCCCTCACCACGCCTGAACGCGGGGCGCCAGATGTGGCGCACGACGTCATAGATGGCGCCCTCGTGCGTGCTCCGGAACGTGAACGCGGCGCCCTGCGAGTCCTTCGCTGAGGCCGCCGCCGCAGTGGCGCCCGCGGCCGGCGGGCTCGGGGGCGGGAGCGAGGGAATGATGAGGCGGTGCCGAGGTCGCGTTGGGGAGGGGCGGAGGGTCCCGTGGGTTGGCAAGACTGGAGTTGGATGCGTTGGTGTTCGTGCCCTCATCGTCTTCGCCGACGGAGGAGGAGGCCGCGACGGCGAGGGGGTGGTCGTCGCCCATGGCTGGGTTGCGTTGGGTTGGGCTGGGTTCGGGGATTGGATGGGAAGGGGTATTTTTGTCCAAGATAACAGAGATACTAGAGAAATCTAACATAGTGCTATATTTAGAAATTGTTTGTACCTTTTGATGATATTTTACAGAGACGACGTCTTTTAACAATATTTTTCAAAAGCGAGTGATCTTTCGGTGCTACCCAATCAATTTTCCCAACGAAGAGATCGTGTATGTTCAATCCGGGCCGCCGGAGTACAACGAACGGCCCAGCAACCCGGCAACTGACCAGCCTGCAGAACCCGGCGATGGCCATCTCCTCCGTTCTCCGCCGCGCGCCCTGGGCGGCGGCGGCGCGTGGTCTCCTTGCGGCCAGGAGCGGCTCGCGTCTCCATCCTACCCAGCCCCAGCCCCACCGCGCCGAGTGCTCCGGTCTTCTCTCTTCCCTCTCCGCGCCACAGCCGGGCGCCGCCGCCGACGCCCACCTCCTCCGGGTCATAAACTATGAGATCTCCTGCGCCCAGCTAGACTGCAAGAAACGCAACTGGGTATGCGACCCAGCCATTTCTTTAGTTCCCTCTCGTTTCTTTATTCCTTCCTAGCAGTTAGTGATCGAATACACGAATGACAACCCAAATTTTCCGTATTTTTAAGATTCGGGAGATACCCATTTGCAAGGAATTGTATTTACCGTGGTACGGAGTAGCTTTTTTCGTTTACAACTGATGGTTATATGTGTAGATTGCATATGGCATAATGTTTCAGATAGGATTAGAACTGTCAGTGAATCAGTGAATGGTACCGTCTTTGTTTTCTGGGTATGTAATGTGCTAGTGTTTGATTTTTGTTCTACCAGGCAAAGGAATTAGGGGAAGAATTCCCTTTTGAGATCCAGGACAAGGAGGGTACTGGTAGGATAATTCTCACCAGAAGAGACCAGAAGGAGCGAATTGAAGTGGAAGTGTTCTTGCCTAGCCCTGCTGATAGGGTGGAGCAGAATGGTGAGCAAGAGGACCAGGTTGAGGACGACAACCGCAAGGATCATGCCAGAAATGCTGCTGCACATCAGTACTATATCCTGCTGGTGGTGAAAATTCACAAAGGGGCGGGTTCATGGCTGGAGATCAGTTGTAGATCTTACCCTGATGAACTCGCCATTGAGAGTTTGGCATTTGGACCAAGGGATGAGTCTGTTGATTCATCAGATGTTGAAGCTAAGATAAGGTGAGCATCGATGCTTGTATTGTTTTATTGTGAGGTATTGTGGTTTTTGTAGTTTTACTGATCATGGCAAAACATTCATTTGCAGTAATCTTCCCGGGGAATTTCAGCAAGCACTTTATTCTTACTTGAAAAGTAGAGCTATTTCATCAGATGTTACCAACTTCTTGCATGCATACATGATAAACAAAGAGTGCTACGAGTACTTGGCTTGGCTGAGAAAACTTAAGGGTTTGATTAAAATTAAATGAAGTGCAGCAAAAGGTCCTTATTTTTAGAAAATTTTGGACTAGTTACCTTTGGTCAGTTCTTGAGGCACTTTTTCATTGGCATTGTGATGTTTGAGGTAAAAATGACTGAATGAGGTGAGGAGATACACTGATATAAATGTACCATTTGCATCATGTATGTGAATGTTGTCCTTTGCCGCTTCCCTATGGGTTTTGTTTTGGTTAACTAGATGATGATGGCTTTGGACTATTATCTTGAATTCCAAATGTTTCATCCATGCCATATTTGTTAGGGTCCCATTACACTAAATTGTCATTCACATGTCACTGTGATTGTATAGGAAAGATTTGTGGGCAGGACGGCCCGTTTTTCAACATAATTAGGAACACAAGCTGGCGGAGATCCAATGCTCCATAGTTTACCTGAAAAATGTGAACTCCTGTAGGCACATTCTCTGTTGGTGCCTGCAGGCTGCAGCATCCACTTTGTATGGCCATTAATCCTTACTGAGTGCCTAGTAAAACAATATTACCCTTGGCAACATAGAAAGGCAAACCATCAAATTGTAGTCGGTATGTTGCTCTTCATATTTGATCATGTAGACACATTCTCTTTTGGTGCCTGCAGCATCCACTCTGTATGGCCATTAAATCCTTACTGAGTGCCTAGTAAAACAATATTACCCTTGGCAACATAGAAAGGCAAACCATCAAATTGTAGTCGGTATGTTGCTCTTCATATTTGATTAATGAATGGGGAGTGGCCAACCTTAGATCCATGTGTTTGTCATGGGGTGCATCAGCATGTGCCTTTTTTGTCTGTTCATAATTTGGATTGTGATTAAGCTCATCAAGATGTCAGACTCATGTCCACGTAAAAGATGGGCCGGCAAAATAGGGTTACCAGTGTCTACAGCAGCAAGCTACCTCCCTAAGCTTGCATCAGCGTTGATTGTAGAACCTAACATATGCCCTTTTTCTGTTCATAATTTGGTCATCATGATTTGAATAATTTCATTCGAGAATCTCAGACTCATGACCACATAAAAGCTATGATGGCAGAATAGGACTGCCGTTGTCTTCCTACGCTGGACGTTGATTGCAACAATTTTTGGCGATTGTTGCTTCAACTATACTTTTGTTAAGCTAGGAAAAAAACCATATCCAGGTTTACAGCTTGTGCACGGGAAACATCCAACGAGATTAGTTCATGTCAAAATATCATGCCAGTTTGATGTTGGAAAACCGCATGTGATGCATGCCAATTTGATGTTTGAAAACAGCATGAGGTGTACAGGCACACAGATATTACACTTCAATCACGAAATCCTGGTACTACCCAAGAAAGGAATGTACAAAGCAGAAGTGGGAAGCTCTGCGCCTTCTCACCGAGCAACGTGGGAATACTTCCAGGTGCAAATTTAGGTGCCGAACTCAGTAAACAATGTATTGCATGGAGTAAAATATGTTCACTACGAGAAAAGAACTTGCAAATTGGACAATGCCTAAAGCTCAATCTAGAGTCAATATGTATGTCAATTTGTTGGGTAAAACTTCTCCACCTTGCCCTTTCAGAAGATGTTTGAAAAAACAAGCGGTGGACAGAGCACATTGGTCACCTGCCAGAATCAACAGAAGTCAAATTAAGCTTCGTCATGGATAGAGAATGCAGGGGTGTGATAAAAAAAAAGAGGCTGACCTTTGCAAAATCATCAAGAAAACCTCAGGCAAAAAAGAAAACTTTGATGAACAGTGCCAGAGCAAACTGCAGCACTGATGCACTAGCTATCAAAACCATCAGGTCTGCTCCTTCTGTGCATTCCTTCAAATTTAAAGCAATGAACCAAGATGATGCACCACCAGCAAGAGCTATGATGACCCACCGAAGAAATTCCACAGGAATAAGCAAAAGTACCTGAAGCAAACAAAATAAGAGGGCAATTCGTATTAAACATAATAATGGCACCCTTTATACAGAAGAACAAAAGTGAGCTTTAATGCCCATAACCATGATAACATCATGGATTCTTTTTGCACTAAGAGAATCATTCTAATAACCACTTTATAGTTTATATATAATTTCAGTAAAGAGATCTGAATCCCTACCCATATACATAATGGTAAAAATTGCAGTCGTGCCAGTGATATAAGAAATCAAATGGATGGAATGGAACCAGAATACTTACAGATGCAGGTATGAAGACAAACAGAGAATAGCCCCACATACACCAAAATCGAACAAGACTTGGGCGTGATCCAAAGTACTGAAACAGGAAAAAGAACACTGCAGGCACAACGATAGCATAACCATACATGACTGATGCTGCCCAGTTGAAATAACCAACATCAAAGTTCCATATGTCCAGATCCTTTTTCTTTTGCATCAGATAGGTGGCAAAGTTACCAAATGCAGCTAGCATGAATATCAGAGTAGTCGTGATCCATAAAGGCCCATACCTGCGCATTAAAGTACAAGAAAGTTCAAGATTTACAGCAAAATATAGATATATGATAATACAGCTATAGCTCAAGTATGCACAAATTTGGAATTTTGGATCAAACCCCCTTCAAAACAGTGACTTGTCCAGTTTTAATAAGACTATGCATGTATCCGAACTTTGGATCAAACCCCCTTCAACCCGAATGTTGGTGCTTTTACACAATATTTTTTGTATCCGTATGAATTCTACAATTATCCTGTCTGAATTACCATATCATGCTGTTATCACTTGACAGGACAACATTGATGAGTTAAAAGAGAGTTCTTAGTATGCATCTTATACAGCTTAAAAGTTAAAACATATCTTACCACATTAACAATGCTTAGTATAATGAAAACTATCGTTCGCTACCCATTCTTCGTCATGTAAGACTGTTGCATGAAATTATCCAGAAGATGACAATGAAACGATAGAAGGGTAACTAAGAGCCGGCATTTTTAGAAATTGAGGCAGATGGCAGACTGAGTCCATCAGGAACAGGAGAAACTTACATGTCAGGATTAGCATCAATCTTCCTGTAAAAACCATCCATTGGATAAACTGAACTGATGAGCCTGTCAACTACAACATCAGTATCAACATTGAAGTATGGAGCATAAGATGCGACATTGAAGTATCCTTTCCAGTTTGATTGGTTTTCTACATCTCCATCTGCAAAAGTAAAGAGATACTTCAACATAGAACAATGCACGCACAAGAATAAAACCAGAATTCTATACGATATTCCAATTCCAAAAAAAAAAGAATTCTATTCGACATCTGGTATAGTAAATCCCTTTCATTTATACTCATAAAACAAAGATCATGTTTGCATGTTACAATCTTCTCCAAAACTGAAAATATACCAAAAAAAACGGCACAAGCAATGGGAAGCATGTTTCATCAATGTGCAAGACCACTGTTATTGTGCTTCATGCAGCAGTATGAGGTTCAATTACTTATTCAAGCAAAAATTGTTATCAACTATCAAACCACCACCTACAAGGTACACTGCAGGAATCTAAATAGGCTAACTGATACAGTATCTTTTGACATAGCCCATAAAAAGCAGTACAGAACTAATGTTGACACATTTACATTCATGTAGACACGGTGTGTTCATTAAAAAATTCTGATATATGAGATAATGCTGCTACTAAGAGAATCACATCAAAAATTTCTTCTTAAGTTCTCCTAAATCCACGGTTCCCATTTCAATTTCGTTGACATTCAAATATAACCATACGTCAGAGTCCACTAGCACCATAATGTTCCCAGTAATCAAAACACACAAATCAGATACCCTGTGCGATTGTGCATCCATAGCTACACTGATTCGAAACTCAAAACAAATCAGAACATGGTCAGTGTTCACAGTTAACAGCAAGATTAGTTACCTGCAGGGGCGCCTGGCGGCCGATACCCTCCTCCATTACCACCAGGAGCAGGCGGGAACTCCTGCAACCGCGAGGTGGCAGCTGCATCTAGAACTGAAAACATTATTAGTATATAAATCACAACAGCCGCAACATATGCGCATACGAATTCATGCCACGCCACAACCTTGGGAGGCGGGGGCACCAGGCTTCCTGTCGTCTTGCGTCACAGCCTGCGGAAACAAACCACCTCAGATCAACGTCTAGCCCTACCGAAAAGAGAAGCGACAATAAGCGAGTAGGGATTGCGTCTGTACGGGGACGGAGCCGAGTAGGTGGCTGGTGGGGAGGTTGGCGTAGCCCTCGTCCATAGCCGCTGGCGTCGTCGCTCTTGCTCTCTGGCTCAGCAGGTGCGCATGGCCGCGCGGCGCGAGTTCGCCGGAGAAGGGATACGGATCGGGGGAGAGGGGAAAGGGGACAAAAGCTGCCGTGGAAGAGGGGAAGTCGTCGTCGAACGCCCTCGTGGTCGGTGTTGCTTCGGAACGAAGGAGGCCACGAGGCTTGGGTACAACGGCGACATCGGCCCAACTAGCAAGAGGCCCACAAAGGTTTGGAAGGTTTTTTTTTCATATTCCCTGCAAGAAGCCGAGAAATAAATGGTTAGAAAACAGAGATTGGATTCTATATCCATTTTATTTTAGTCAAATTCGGACCCAAAGGGATACTGCCGGATTGTTTTTCATATAAGTTGGAAGTGATGTGTTATTGGATCGAAAATGGATCATATACGGACTTTAACAATTAGGTAATACACACTTTTTTATAAAATTTTAAACTAATCAGGAATTTATCATCATAAAATAAATGGTTCTATTAGCACTGGGACTTCCGACGGGTGGAAAAAAATCGAACGGTAGTGTAGCAGTCGAAATTCCTGCCACAACATGGGTATAATGTTGCATGCAACATGTAAATTTTTTGCAACATCCAAAAATAGCATATGCAACATCAAACAATAATATCCGCAACATGAATAGTCATCGTTTGCAATATAAAAATAGCGCGCTCCCAACTCTCAACTACGCACGACCACAGTCAAAACCTCTCGATAAAAATGTAACATCCGGATAAAACACTTGCAACATGTGTGTGCCATATACAACATCGTAACATCTAGAACTACTTTTGCAACATTTACATAAAACGGTTAAACATTCTTCTAAAACATTTAAAACACGTGAAATATACACTTGCAACATGCAGCAAAATCTAGCAAAAAAGGAGAACTGCACAGTGGACGGAGGAGCTAGGAGGATGGCGAGCAGGAGTTCCGCGCACGGAGGAGATGGGCGGCGGCGGTGGTGCCCGCGGAGGAGCGGCACGGTGGCGGCGGCGGCCACGGAGGAGATGAGCGACGGCGGCCGCCGCGGAGGAGATGGGCGGCGGCGGCGGGCGCGGAGTAGGATGGCGGCGGCATCGCACGGAGTAGCATGGCGTCTGCGTCGCGTGGAGGAGCATGACGTCGGCGGCGGCGCACGGAGGAGGTGTCCGATTTTCTGTAAGTTGATTTTTATCGCATGCGGACACCAGACTGCGCATGGAGGAGAGAGTAGGCGGACAGAAAAATGAACATGCGTAGTAGATGGGTGAAGATAAGATGGAGGTGGGACCATGTCCGATATTTTCTAGAACGTTGGACGTCTCCTATTGGCACGTGCCTGTGCGGCTGTGCGCTTAGGAGGTTGCTCGTTTCCTCGTGACGTGTCTGTTTTCGCAGGTGTTCGTCCCGCCGCACCCGCTGATAAAGCATTGGGTCTCTGTGCTACGTAATGAGCAGACACCCTGCGCTATCTTCAGTGAGTGCTTTTGAATGGCTCAGTAGAAGCTGGGTAATAGTAGTAATTGAACCCAACCACGGTGGGAATTAGCTGTGTAAGGAAATTATGTTTGGCCTGGGAGGGATTTTTACTGTTGGTATAAATAAATAAACACTCACCCAGCTTTAGACTGAGCTAGTTCTTGTAACGATTAACAAAACAATACTATAGAATTTCATTGAGCAGTTCTTTTGTTGTTGTGATAGAGAGTGCTATGGCAGAGCTTGGTCGGCTGCTCATATATGAAGCATCCAGAGATTGGTTGGTGAGTTGAAATCTTTTTCTTGGATGAGCATTATCTGTTATTCATCTTGCACCTGTAATGCTTTAAAGTTGAAATTAGACTGTGCTAGTGAAATCAGTGTAAAGCGAAGTTTTGACATGTGATATTTGTCTGGAAGAATGTTGAGTGCCAGCAACATCTGAATCAAAACTCATAACAATGTTTAAATGTTTCATTGACACATTTTCACATGTACTTTTTCAAACACGTAGCTTGTAGAATAGTTTTTGAGAATCCATCCCCGCTACTATCAAGCCATGAGCCTGCTCCCTTTTGAGGTTGGTTTCGACGATGACCATGTCGATCGATCAATCGATTGGTTTTGTTGGTTTTTTACAAGGGCTAAGATGTCTGATAGGAGACACGGTGTACCAAATCAGACGAGGAGTTAGTCGGTGGTCAGTTGGAGTAGACTACGGGAACAATAGATTTAGATAGACATGGGATCTTTTTTTTTAGCCAGTTGATTGCAATTGTGGTGCACAGGCAGGTTGACGGAAGCAGAGTCCATATCGAGGACGCCGGGGCGTTGCCGTGCGTAATTTTTTTACAAAAGATAAATGATTGTGGGTTGATTTATAGAAGTGCAGAATCAACGTACCGCGGAAGCAATCCTTGTTTTATAATTAGGTAGAGATATCCATTTTATATCTAGTCCAATTCCGGAGCCAAAGGGATACTGCACAGATGCTGATGTGGATATGGATTTTTTTTCATATAAGTTGAAAGTGTTGTGTTGTCGGATCGAAATGAATCATATACGGACTTAAACAATTAGGTAATACACACTTGTTTATAGAATTTTAAGCTAATCAGGAATTCATCATAAAATAAAGCTAGAAAAAAACGTACCAGCATGACATAAAATACCCATAATAACTGAAAGCATCCATGTGTGCAATACTCCGTATTAACTATTTGTTGTTTGAACCATATTACTAATTTATTATGCATCGCCAATTAAAAGGGAATCACCCTAAAAGTCTAAAACACATCTAAAACTGCGATAAACTAACGACTGTTGTTCTTCAGTAAAAAAAATCTCACAAAAACACTATACACGTACCCCCACAAAAATCTCACTTGTTTGAGTCAAGTGAATATAACGGCGTGGCGACCCCACCGTATCCCACCTCGCCCCCTCCTCCCACTGCTCTCGCTTTCGCTCCCCAATCGCCATCCGCACACCCGCCCCGCCCTCGCGATGCCTTCGCCCGCCACGGCCGCGGCCGCGGCCGCGTCGGCGCCTCTCCACCGCCGCTCGTGCGCGCTTCGGCACCTCCCTCCCGCCTCCCGCTTCTTCCTCCCCTCCCGCGCGCTCCTCAATTCCGCGCGACTCACCGCCCCGGCCCCGCTGCCCGTCCACGCGACGAGGCTGCCTCCGACGGCGGCGAGGGCGGCCAGCCCCGACGGTGCCACGGCAGCGAGATCGCCCACATCCGGCGGACAGATGCTGGTGCGGATCTGTCTCTGCCTCCTGCTCGTTGGCTTCTACTGTATTTACTTATCTATTGGCACGTGCCTGTGCGGCTGTGCGCTTAGGAGGTTGCTCGTTTCCTCGTGACGTGTCTGTTTTCGCAGGTGTTCGTCCCGCCGCACCCGCTGATAAAGCATTGGGTCTCTGTGCTACGTAATGAGCAGACACCCTGCGCTATCTTCAGTGAGTGCTTTTGAATGGCTCAGTAGAAGCTGGGTAATAGTAGTAATTGAACCCAACCACGGTGGGAATTAGCTGTGTAAGGAAATTATGTTTGGCCTGGGAGGGATTTTTACTGTTGGTATAAATAAATAAACACTCACCCAGCTTTAGACTGAGCTAGTTCTTGTAACGATTAACAAAACAATACTATAGAATTTCATTGAGCAGTTCTTTTGTTGTTGTGATAGAGAGTGCTATGGCAGAGCTTGGTCGGCTGCTCATATATGAAGCATCCAGAGATTGGTTGGTGAGTTGAAATCTTTTTCTTGGATGAGCATTATCTGTTATTCATCTTGCACCTGTAATGCTTTAAAGTTGAAATTAGACTGTGCTAGTGAAATCAGTGTAAAGCGAAGTTTTGACATGTGATATTTGTCTGGAAGAATGTTGAGTGCCAGCAACATCTGAATCAAAACTCATAACAATGTTTAAATGTTTCATTGACACATTTTCACATGTACTTTTTCAAACACGTAGCTTGTAGAATAGTTTTTGAGAATCCATCCCCGCTACTATCAAGCCATGAGCCTGCTCCCTTTTGAGGTTGGTTTCGACGATGACCATGTCGATCGATCAATCGATTGGTTTTGTTGGTTTTTTACAAGGGCTAAGATGTCTGATAGGAGACACGGTGTACCAAATCAGACGAGGAGTTAGTCGGTGGTCAGTTGGAGTAGACTACGGGAACAATAGATTTAGATAGACATGGGATCTTTTTTTTTAGCCAGTTGATTGCAATTGTGGTGCACAGGCAGGTTGACGGAAGCAGAGTCCATATCGAGGACGCCGGGGCGTTGCCGTGCGTAATTTTTTTACAAAAGATAAATGATTGTGGGTTGATTTATAGAAGTGCAGAATCAACGTACCGCGGAAGCAATCCTTGTTTTATAATTAGGTAGAGATATCCATTTTATATCTAGTCCAATTCCGGAGCCAAAGGGATACTGCACAGATGCTGATGTGGATATGGATTTTTTTTCATATAAGTTGAAAGTGTTGTGTTGTCGGATCGAAATGAATCATATACGGACTTAAACAATTAGGTAATACACACTTGTTTATAGAATTTTAAGCTAATCAGGAATTCATCATAAAATAAAGCTAGAAAAAAACGTACCAGCATGACATAAAATACCCATAATAACTGAAAGCATCCATGTGTGCAATACTCCGTATTAACTATTTGTTGTTTGAACCATATTACTAATTTATTATGCATCGCCAATTAAAAGGGAATCACCCTAAAAGTCTAAAACACATCTAAAACTGCGATAAACTAACGACTGTTGTTCTTCAGTAAAAAAAATCTCACAAAAACACTATACACGTACCCCCACAAAAATCTCACTTGTTTGAGTCAAGTGAATATAACGGCGTGGCGACCCCACCGTATCCCACCTCGCCCCCTCCTCCCACTGCTCTCGCTTTCGCTCCCCAATCGCCATCCGCACACCCGCCCCGCCCTCGCGATGCCTTCGCCCGCCACGGCCGCGGCCGCGGCCGCGTCGGCGCCTCTCCACCGCCGCTCGTGCGCGCTTCGGCACCTCCCTCCCGCCTCCCGCTTCTTCCTCCCCTCCCGCGCGCTCCTCAATTCCGCGCGACTCACCGCCCCGGCCCCGCTGCCCGTCCAAGCGACGAGGCGGCCTCCGACGGCGACGAGGGCGGCCAGCCCCGACAGTGCCACGGCAGCGAGATCGCCCACGTCCGGCGGACAGATGCTGGTGCGGATCTGGCTCTGCCTCCTGCTCGTTGGCTTCTACTGTATTTACTTATCTATTGGCACGTGCCTGTGCGGCTGTGCGCTTAGCTGGTTGCTCGTTTCCTCGTGACGTGTCTGTTTTCGCAGGTGTTCGTCCCGCCGCACCCGCTGATAAAGCATTGGGTCTCTGTGCTACGTAATGAGCAGACACCCTGCGCTATCTTCAGTGAGTGCTTTTGAATGGCTCAGTAGAAGCTGGGTAATAGTAGTAATTGAACCCAACCACGGTGGGAATTAGCTGTGTAAGGAAATTATGTTTGGCCTGGGAGGGATTTTTACTGTTGGTATAAATAAATAAACACTCACCCAGCTTTAGACTGAGCTAGTTCTTGTAACGATTAACAAAACAATACTATAGAATTTCATTGAGCAGTTCTTTTGTTGTTGTGATAGAGAGTGCTATGGCAGAGCTTGGTCGGCTGCTCATATATGAAGCATCCAGAGATTGGTTGGTGAGTTGAAATCTTTTTCTTGGATGAGCATTATCTGTTATTCATCTTGCACCTGTAATGCTTTAAAGTTGAAATTAGACTGTGCTAGTGAAATCAGTGTAAAGCGAAGTTTTGACATGTGATATTTGTCTGGAAGAATGTTGAGTGCCAGCAACATCTGAATCAAAACTCATAACAATGTTTAAATGTTTCATTGACACATTTTCACATGTACTTTTTCAAACACGTAGCTTGTAGAATAGTTTTTGAGAATCCATCCCCGCTACTATCAAGCCATGAGCCTGCTCCCTTTTGAGGTTGGTTTCGACGATGACCATGTCGATCGATCAATCGATTGGTTTTGTTGGTTTTTTACAAGGGCTAAGATGTCTGATAGGAGACACGGTGTACCAAATCAGACGAGGAGTTAGTCGGTGGTCAGTTGGAGTAGACTACGGGAACAATAGATTTAGATAGACATGGGATCTTTTTTTTTAGCCAGTTGATTGCAATTGTGGTGCACAGGCAGGTTGACGGAAGCAGAGTCCATATCGAGGACGCCGGGGCGTTGCCGTGCGTAATTTTTTTACAAAAGATAAATGATTGTGGGTTGATTTATAGAAGTGCAGAATCAACGTACCGCGGAAGCAATCCTTGTTTTATAATTAGGTAGAGATATCCATTTTATATCTAGTCCAATTCCGGAGCCAAAGGGATACTGCACAGATGCTGATGTGGATATGGATTTTTTTTCATATAAGTTGAAAGTGTTGTGTTGTCGGATCGAAATGAATCATATATGGACAAAACAAATCAGAACATGGCCTGTATTGACAGTTAACAGCAAGATTAGTTACCTGCAGGGGCGCCTGGCGGCCGATACCCTCCTCCATTACCACCAGGAGCAGGCGGGAACTCCTGCAACCGCGAGGTGGCAGCTGCATCTACAACTGAAAACGTTATTAGTATAAATCACAACAGCCGCAACATATGCGCATACGAATTCATGCCACGCCACAACCTTGGGAGGCGGGGGCACCAGGCTTCCTGTCGTCTTGCGTCACAGCCTGCGGAAACAAACCACCTCAGATCAACGTCTAGCCCTACCGAAAAGAGAAGCGACAATAAGCGAGTAGGGATTGCGTCTGTACGGGGACGGAGCCGAGTAGGTGGCTGGTGGGGAGGTTGGCGTAGCCCTCGTCCATGGCCGCTGGCGTCGTTGCTCTTGCTCTCTGTCTCAGCAGGTGCGCATGGCCGCGCGGCGCGAGTTCGCCGGAGAAGGGATGGGGATCGGGGGAGAGGGGAAAGGGGGCAAAAGGACTCTGCCGTGGAAGAGGGGAAGTCGTCGTCGAACGCCCTCGTGGTCGGTGTTGCTTCGGAACGAAGGAGGCCACGAGGCTTGGGTACAACGGCGACATCGGCCCAACTAGCAAGAGGCCCACAAAGGTTTGGAAGGTTTTTTTTTCATATTCCCTGCAAGAAGCCGAGAAATAAATGGTTAGAAAACAGAGATTGGATTCTATATCCATTTTATTTTAGTCAAATTCGGACCCAAAGGGATACTGCCGGATTGTTTTTCATATAAGTTGGAAGTGATGTGTTATTGGATCGAAAATGGATCATATACGGACTTTAACAATTAGGTAATACACACTTTTTTATAAAATTTTAAACTAATCAGGAATTTATCATCATAAAATAAATGGTTCTATTAGCACTGGGACTTCCGACGGGTGGAAAAAAATCGAACGGTAGTGTAGCAGTCGAAATTCCTGCCACAACATGGGTATAATGTTGCATGCAACATGTAAATTTTTTGCAACATCCAAAAATAGCATATGCAACATCAAACAATAATATCCGCAACATGAATAGTCATCGTTTGCAATATAAAAATAGCGCGCTCCCAACTCTCAACTACGCACGACCACAGTCAAAACCTCTCGATAAAAATGTAACATCCGGATAAAACACTTGCAACATGTGTGTGCCATATACAACATCGTAACATCTAGAACTACTTTTGCAACATTTACATAAAACGGTTAAACATTCTTCTAAAACATTTAAAACACGTGAAATATACACTTGCAACATGCAGCAAAATCTAGCAAAAAAGGAGAACTGCACAGTGGACGGAGGAGCTAGGAGGATGGCGAGCAGGAGTTCCGCGCACGGAGGAGATGGGCGGCGGCGGTGGTGCCCGCGGAGGAGCGGCACGGTGGCGGCGGCGGCCACGGAGGAGATGAGCGACGGCGGCCGCCGCGGAGGAGATGGGCGGCGGCGGCGGGCGCGGAGTAGGATGGCGGCGGCATCGCACGGAGTAGCATGGCGTCTGCGTCGCGTGGAGGAGCATGACGTCGGCGGCGGCGCACGGAGGAGGTGTCCGATTTTCTGTAAGTTGATTTTTATCGCATGCGGACACCAGACTGCGCATGGAGGAGAGAGTAGGCGGACAGAAAAATGAACATGCGTAGTAGATGGGTGAAGATAAGATGGAGGTGGGACCATGTCCGATATTTTCTAGAACGTTGGACGTCTCCAACTAAGCAATACCGTAAAATAAAGCAAAAAAAACCGTACCAACATGACATAAAAAATACTCATAATATATTATAAACTTACAATTAAGAAGCTAAAACATTAATACAACTCAAACCTTTCTCACAAATGTATGTGGGTTTTTTTTACAAATATGTGTATCTCCATGCAACATTATTCCTTAAATACTGCCGATAAAAGACCTTTAGAATAACAAATATTTACTTCCAAACATAAATAAAGTATCTAACAAAGTAACAATAGTTGGATCTACGTTGCTCTCTTGTAGGCAGAGTACATATCGCTCTCAAAGATCGAACCTAATTCTCGTCTCTTAGGTCATTTATAAAGCTCTGGTCTATTTTTTTCAAAAGAGAAATGTATATAAGTTTGGTCAAGCCTGGATGTCAATGTTGATGGCTGCAACGTCCGCCGCCTCTGGGATGCTCCACGACCACCCACCATCCTGCTGAAACGCTCGGGGGAATTCACCTTGCTCATCTGCTGGCATCTGTGGAAGCATCGGAACGAGGTGGTGTTCAATTCCATGCCCCCTTTGTTGCCGAGACTCTTGTCCTCCTATAAGTAGGAAGCGATGTTATGGAGCCTCCGCTGGCCCCTGGAAGAACGCCCGCCGTTAGCTCCTGGCGCTCTACGCTCTCTCCCATGTAGAACATGTAAACGCTTCAAAACCACCTCCCCCACTCTCATGTTTTTACCTGCTGTAACCTCAAATGATGTACAAGCTTTGGCTGTCAAAAGCTCATTAATGAAATCAGGTGGGGACACTCTCCCCTCGTTGACCCGAAAAAAAAAAGTTTGATAGGTAAATTAGATGCCCCAAGCACTCAATGGTGGGTTTTAGTTTGTGACACGTGAACATACCAAATGCCACCCATTTACATTCATACGGCCCTGGTCGCTTGGCTTATCAGCATCAACCAGCAGTATTTTTCTCTCAGCACAAATCAGCACCAGCCACCGGCCAAGCGAACAAGTAATATGCTTTGTATTACCAAGGTCTTTTTTCCCTAGAAGCATTCATGTGTGCAATATTAACTATTTGTTGTTTTTCGCAAAAATAACTATTTGTTGATTGAACCATATTACTAATTTATTATGCATAGCCAATTGAAAAGGAATCACCCTAAGTGGTTGTTTGGATCTATCGAATATAAACCCATTTTAGTTAATCTCGTTTTATTCGGATTTTTAGGAAAACCAGCTTAGTTAGTTAGCATGTGTTTTATCAAAACTGTGTTTGGATTGGGTTTAGTGCCTCCGTTGTGACCTTTGTGTCTTCGGTTATCATCGATGATCAAAATACAGACGGCTCTAGCCTCCCCTGTCACCTCAGGCGCCTGTTCGATGCCTGAGTCAAGACGCGTCGGCTCCGGCCACCCTCCCTGCGCGGCACTGATCTTCCTTGGGTGATGTGATGATCAAGCTATCCTTTAGTTGCTGGGTGCTGGGCGTTGAATTCGATTCTTGCTAGAGTGATTTTAGTGGCTCTGCATAAGATGGAGACTGGACGGTCGTTCGGTGGCCGTCCGTCGATCTTCCTCCAATCTCATCGATTGATTAAAATTATAGAATATAAAACTTAGTTTGAGTGTGCTTAGACCACAAAAGCTGTCAGGAAGAATATGCGAAGGTGAGCAGCATGTTTACGACGTGGTTCAGAAAACCAGTTTTAGCGAAAATGACGAGGAGCTGTTTTTACTAATCCATATTTTTCTGGTTTTGTGGAGATCAGGTTTTCTTTGTACGCAAGTTGGTTGAGAGATCCAAACGGGATTTTGAGGATAGTTACGGGAAAACAAGTTTTACAAAAACTAATTTTTATAAAACTACAGATCCAAACAACCCAAGTCTAAAACACATCTGAAACTGCGATAAACTAACGACTGATGTTCTCCAGTAAAAAAGGTCTCACAAAAACACTATACACGTACGCCACGCCACCTTGACTCTTGACCGCAATGTTGCTTTTCAGGTCAACCGCACGGTGGGGTCTCGTGCGGTCGACGGAGAAGAGAGGAGAGGAGTTGAGTGGAGAGGAGAGGAGAGAGGAGGTCGGGTTGGGGTTGTCGGGGTTAGGGAGGAGGACCGGACTCTAGAAGGTTTAATTGGAATTTCTAGCTTTTTATCAATTTAATTATCACATTAAATAATTATTTTAGTCAAAATAAGTTTTTGTTGCATTCATGCTGTTGCATATGTTTTTGGTTGCTAGTAAATCAAGTTGGAATTTAAATTCTGTTTAAATTCGAATTTGATTTGCTTTTGTTGGAGTTTTAGAAAAGTTAAATAGGCAGAGTTCGTTTTCGCCCCTCCAACTCTTGGCCCGGTCCAAGTTTGCCCCATCTACTTCTTTCTCTTCTCCCCGGCCTGTTTCTCTTTTCCCCGGCCCAATTTCCTTTTCGGCCTAGCGCCGGCCCGCTCCACTTCCCTCTCTCTCCCGCTCTCTCTCTCGCCGACAGGTAGGGGTCCACCTGTCAGCATCATCTTCTCCGGCCCGGACTCTTCGGCCGAGTCCGTTCCGCCGCCGCCGCCGTGTCCGGCCGGGACACGAATGCCTAGGCGAGGGCCGAGCCCCCTCCCGGGCCTATAAAACACGGCCGCCGCCTCCGCTTCCCCTCCAATCCAATCGAGCCAGCAAACCCGAGCCGCCCGCGCCGTAGCCATTGCCGAGCTCGAGCCGCCGCCGTCGTCCGTCGCCGTCGTGAGCCGAACCTCGCCGAGTTTGCCTCTGGTGAGTTCGCCGTCGCCCACTCAACCCTCTCGTGCTGCTCGCGCTTCGTTTCCCCGCTCCGGCCGCTCTAATCTCGCTCGTCGCCGTCGCAGTAGCGCCGCCGCCGCCATAGCTCGTCGCCGACCGTCTCCGTCGCGCGTCTGTCGTCAGGAACCCCCGGAGTGAGTTCGCCGTCCCCTCCTCTCTCTTCTCGGCCAACTCTCGTCGCTTTTGGTGGCCCGTAGCGCGCTAGCGCGTGTGCGCCGGTGATGCGCCGCCGTGGACGCCAGCGGCGCCGCCGCTGTCTCCTTCCCCGCCGACGAGCCCTATGCCAGATCCAATCCCGGCCGTCGGATTAAGATCCAACGCACCGCGTCAGCCCGAGCCCCGAGTCAAACTAACCGCATACCGGTCAGCGGTGGCAATTTTGCTAAAGTGCCCTTGAAGTTTTTCAAAATCAACCCGCGGTCCTAGTTAGTTCAAAAATAATTACGTTTAGGTCCTTTTTCTTTCGTTTTAAGCCCCTGCAAGTTTTAAAATAGCACCCGCAGTCCAGCCCCTGTTATTTTATGGTTTAGCCCTCGTAGTTTTATACAAAATTATGTTTTAGCCCTCGGATTTTCGCAGCTAAGCCCCTGGAACTTTTAAAACTTTGCCAGCAAGCCCCTGAACCTTAGAAAAGCCATATCTTTTGCGTTTTAACTCCGATTTTAGTGATTCTCGCGCTCGCGTTCGTTGTAACATGTAGATTAGTGTTTTGTGCTACTATTTTGATCTGTTGGAATTGTTTGGTGTACTGTTTCTTAATTGGAACTTTGTGCATTCCACTGCTCCATGTTGCAGCCATGTTGCCCAAGTTGTTGCTCACGGATGTCATCAGCAGCACGTTTAATGTTAGGCGCCTGCATCCGAGATTGGAGACTTGGGCATTCGAAATATCAACGGAATGGCTTCTTTCAATTTGGAGGAAAAGGGCAAGATATTAGTTTCCTAGGCCCCATTTCGATGGACTGTTTGTTTGAGCTAGCCAATGAGCAGTTGGTATGTATGATTCTCATAGCAACTAGCAACCACTGGATAATCCAATGTGTATGCCACACCCGTTGCTTGACATCTATACTTCTTCTCTTGCTTTTGCTGCCTCCTCAATCCTGAGTTCTGACTTCTGACAGCATCGATCTGCTTGCTGCAGCTAGGCCAGGACAGGCTAGAAGTGATCACCCTCTCCTCCCATCGGTTTATGCGGTTGCAAAACTTCACGCGACTCGCACAATCTGATGGCGTCGGCCAACTTGTCGCCATCAGCTGTCCTCTCTGTCGGAACGTCGACTACCTCCGATCCGCCGCTCTCTGACACCGCATTGCTCTCGGACCTCTACACCTTCTCGTTTTGCTTGACGGGACAAGCGTGAGGCCGGGGGTTTTAGATGTTCTTCGCTTCTTCATCTTGGATTTATACGTGGAAACAAGAAAAGACCTCCCCGTTTTCGTCATCTCTTCTTTTCTCTATTCCTTTTGATCTTGTTGGAACCGAGCTTGTCTTCCTTTTCTCTTCTATTTCAGTAATCGGATGTAGAGATTTTATTACCTGGATTCAATCGAATTAAAAGGTAAGCCAATGCTCCTAGCGTTCTATTTTTGGATGATGCTCTATTGATGAGAACGGCTCGATCTTTCACGGTGGAGCGACTAGGAACAACAAAGATAACTAGCACAACCTTGCGAGATGCAAGTATCAAAAAGATCACCAACCCTCGTTCTAGATTGAAGATGAACCGATAGAATAAATCGTAAGGATGCAACACACGATTCGAGAACGAACTTGATCCGCACACTAAGAACAAACACATGCTTGCTCGGTGGATGGAACTTTTTGACAAGAACTCGCAAACTCGATAAGGCCTTGTTCGTTTGGGCCGGGTTGGCCGGGGTTAGCCGGGGTGGCGGCCCAACCCTCGTGGATTACCCCGTCCTAGTTTGAATCCCAGCCCATCATAAATTTTGTCTTCGGTTAAACCTGGCCTGGTGGATACCCCGGCCCACCCTGGCGAATTCTCATCACCCTGGCCCGGGATATGACCCACGAGTCTGAGGCGTGGAAAGGACCCCGTCGAACTCGACATAGCGGAGGCGAGTGCAGGTGATGCGCGACGGTGTGGCGGCGCAGTAGCTGTCGCGGCGGCGGGACTCGGACGCGACGGCGACACGGTACTCTCCCCTCCATCATCAATCTCCTCTGTCCACCTTCTCGCCGGTAATCATGCTTCCCTTCATTCCCCTCTGATGGCCATGAACTGACCATGAACTAGGGTTCTTGGTCCTTTGATCCCCGTATTTCTTTCCGTCTAATTAGCACATCTGTAGTCAATGAGCAGATCAAATTCTTGATTTGTTTTTCGTTGGTGAATCAATATGGGCTAGATAGGTCGACTTAATGTGTTGTTCATTTGACAGACTGTTGTAGGCATGCCTGTTCTTTTTATCTTTTTCTCCAGAAGCAGACTTTGCTTTAGTTGGCGCTGAAGGTTTGATTAACTGGGCCTTGTGCGGAGTCGAGCTGGTTCAGTAGATTTAGTGTTGTTTGTCCATCATTTTGTAGCTGTGCTCTGCATCCTGGGGACTTTAGAGTTTCTTTTGTGTTCAGTGCTGGATTTGATGAGATCTCATGTAATGCCGCTGGTCCTTGCAGCCAGGGAATTCAACTAACTGTAATATGCTCGATATGGTTTCAATAAAATGTTGGATATGTTTGCTAAATGTTTTCGAGACAGTTAACTATTACTCTTAATATCATATCCTATCAAGCTACTTGCCTATGTTGATGCTGTTCTGTCAGAATATACAGTTCAGAACCATCTGAATGTTTTTTATACCCTTGCATGG
>OAMR01001028.1:13730-32432 GCA_900205405.1 Echinochloa crus-galli
TCCTGCCAGCATCTATCTTTTGCTCGAAGCAGTGCATCAAGTGATATCCATTTAAACAGAACAGAAATTCATTAGTACCATCTTCAAGTACAGCTCGTGATGCCGGGCCTGCACAGAGCCGGAGTCGCATGAAGTAAAACCAATAAAATGGGGTCAATGTAATTAACTATTGGTTACAGGCTTGCTGCTTCCAAAATTAACTTATATGTTTTTAAAAATTTTGCACCATGCTCAGAATATTAAAAGTACAGGCTGCTATGAAACAAGTTAGGTTAGCCTTTGATGTACGTATGGTCATGAATCATCTCAGGCAAGGCATTGCTCATATCTAATCAACCATATCATTTAACCAACAGATTGCAGCAGTAATGCAGTTATGATAACCAAACAAGCAACATATGAAATGGGTAACAAAGAATCTTCACCGGAGCAAGCTAGTTGCAACATGGTGGCAAAAATCCCGCTGAATCAAACACAGTTCGTACATTTAGCAGCAAACAGCCTGCCGTGTGATAAAACGTATGAATCTGAAACTCAGTGACGAATCATCGCATCAAGAGGAAAGACATTGGCTTGAGATACAGCAGTCTTATAATTTGTACCTAATGAGAAGTTGGATAGTGTACCATAATGGGAAACACATTTTGTTTAGATGCTGGTGGAACTGTAGAAACACAATTATCCAATGCCCGACAAAACTATAAGTTAATTTTGGAAGCAGCAAGCCTGTAACCAATAGTTAATTACATTGACCCCATTTTATTGGTTTTACTTCATGCGACTCCGGCTCTGTGCAGGCCCGGCATCACGAGCTGTACTTGAAGATGGTACTAATGAATTTCTGTTCTGTTTAAATGGATATCACTTGATGCACTGCTTCGAGCAAAAGATAGATGCTGGCAGGAGGCATACATACAGGTTTGTGGTACTAAATATCAGTAATAATATTAGTAATTGATTTTATCCAGAATTAACAATAGCATGTATCGTGTTCTGGTTTCTTGAAGTGTTTTTTTTTATGTGGTACTTAATATTACTGTAACACTGTCTGCTTAAAGGAGCTATTGTCTAAGATACATCACTAGAATAATTTAGAACACTACCAACTATTAATGTTATCCGTTCAGATCTGGTCACTGATCCTTCACATTTGTTTGTTCCAGAATAAAAATATGTAGGATTGGGTGGATGGAATGGATTGCTGGTATAGTGACAGTGCTTAGTATAAAGATTATTCCGAGAAGATCATTTCACCAAAGCTCAATTTGGAAGGCTGCTGTCACCAAGTTTGTCCTCTTTGCAGGTGTTGTTTGTCTGCTGCGATCGCCGAGTTGCGCATCTGTATGAGGATTCCATCTGGTATTTCACTCTTTGATGGACAAGCCTGAAAAGAGAGATTTTAATGTCTAATGCAGTAAAGGGTATGTGTATGTCTGTTCTTTTCCGATTTGAGAAAAAGGTTGTCAAAACCAGGAAGGTTAGTCAAGTAATATTATGGTCATACATCCTCTGTATTTGCCTTGTGATTTTCTGGATTGACAGTTAATAACTTATCAGGTTGTTCCTTATAGTAAAGTAATATTTGTATGTCTGTTCTTTTTGGATGCCTTTGAATTATAGTAATTAAAATTTGACCCTCTGAAAATTCTTTACCATTCTCATTATTGATTGAAGCGATGGAAACTATAGAGCTGATAGGAATAACCTCCTTCTATTCACATCATGTATTGTTGAATTAGTTATCTGAAAATTTGTCTGATTTACTTGCAGCTTCAGCAATTGACTCGTAGACAAGCTTAAAAGAAGCAGAATAGGATACTCCTCCATGTGTGTAATTGGACCATTATATATATGAACCTAAAGAATGTAGTTCAAATCTTGTTTCCATTGGATCTGATTTGGCTTGGTTTGGAATTTTTGGGAGAGCTCTTCTTGCAATTCATCAGCTTGTGGCAGCTGCTATCTTCTTTCTAATTTGTGTCGGTCAGCGACTGCAGGTTTGTGCAGCTCAATTCTTTGTTGTAGCAGCAGATTGGCTTTTCTATTCTGTGCAGCTCGGCTCAATTTCTATGATGCGGCTACATGATATTTGGTTGCTTGCTTCTTTGTTTCTCAAGCACTGCTAATCTTATCTCGGTCAGTTCATTGTTGTAGCAGCAGCATTTAATTTTCAGATTAGTAGCTTGCAGCTCGTGCTCTTCTGTCTTTCAGCACGTGCAGGTAAGATACGGGTTATAGTAATGTATTAGTTAAGCTTTGCATGTTTGGACGGTTGTAGCTGTTGGTGGTGTATTCATACAATTCTCTTGCATGATGAAGCACTCTCGGTACTTATTAGAGGCTCGTGTTTTAATATTCAGAATTGTGAAATGTCCTCACGAAACAGTGAATCAACACTCTCAAGCATTACTCTATTCCCTTGGTTCTCAAGTTACTGCATGGCATGCTTATTTGTTTAGTGAGATCCCTTGTTTATTCCTTGCCATTCAGGTCATTTGCGGAAGATTAGTCTTGCTGTCTTCGTTATTTATTAGACAACTTAATTTAACTATATAATGGTTTTATCATACTGTTTAAATAAACAATCTTATCATATTGCCTTGTTGTTGATAGATAAAACTGTGTTCATCGATGTATTCTGTTTTGGGAATGACGAGTGTGGCTTCATCTTTGACATATATGGCTGTCCAAACATGGCATTGAGAGCTGAAACAGAAATCATCAGGTATATACTATCTGTTATTAAGCATATAACATTCATATCATTTTTTTCAAATCTATATTGATCATAAACGTGCCTTTTTGCTATTAACAAAATATTTCTATTCATATGCGCCCCACCTGATGATGAGGCGGCGGCCTAGGTGACGATGGAGGTGGAGCTTGGACGCACACAGTACCCACGAACATCACGTTGCCGCGCCACAACAGAGCAACAGGGTTGTGGCGGGTGAGCGCCGAGCCACTAAGGAACGCATCTCTGAGGGTACATTGGCCTCTGGCTCGTCATGGCTATGGGCTGAGAACGCCGAACGCATCTTGCCCGAGTTCTGCCAGTACCGATGAATTCCAAGTACAAACTAGGTAAGGTGTACCCCAGCAAGTGTGTGCTCGTCTCCACATGGAACCGGACTTGTCGACCCCTGCGACCACAATGCCCTCTCCGCTATGGTCATCAGAGACTCGTTGAGCACTCTCTGTCACCGTACATACATATATATCATGTCTGAAGGCGATAGGTTTAGTATGCGGCTATCTGTCCTCATTCTTATGCCCTCTCAGATCTAACAATATTATCCATTTGAAACATAGTTGTGGTTGATTTTGATATAGCATGATGTACTTCAAGAATGTTCGGTAGTTGTAAAGCTTGAGTATGTAATGTTTATGCCTGTCTCAAAAATATTTGTTTAGATTGATACTGTTTTGTTTATGCTCTATATATTGCAGCCGTAGCAACCCACGGGCAATCAACCACGGTTGTCCACTCTCCATATCTTTGTGAAAATAAGAGTATTAATTTTTATGGACTTTAGTTTGGTGCGATCTTATAGCCGTTAAATTTAAATTTTTCATGTAGTCTATTTATCTTTGTTCTATATATCATACCCGTAGCAACGCACGGGCACTTACCTAGTCAGGAATGAAGTGGAAACATGCTGCTAAACCCGTCGCCTTCGATAATGCCTCACTAGCTAATTCAATGTGTATAAGCCTCAGGAGAATGTCATCTATGTGATTTACAATCTAGTAGTTTACCATATATTATACGCAATTATTTTCCTCCTGATCAAGAAATCATATTAAGTGACCCGACGGGCACGATATATGGATGCATGGCGGCCAACCCCGATATATCCGGGGTAGCAGCTAGCAAATCAGCTAGCTCAAATCAAATCAAACACACCATCAGATTCATTCCAATCGAGAGGAAAGGATCGATCGATCGCTGATGGTCATGGCTGCGGCAGCGTTCCTTCGATCTGTTGCAGGCAAGATGGCACGTCGTGGACTCGCCCGTTCAGGACGGCGACCTGCTGTTTCTTTGCCGCCGCCAGCCAGCGGCGAGGTAAGGATCTGTCGGATGCAATAATCCATGCCTTCAAATTCAATTTATCAGACTGCCAATGATCATCTGATCGAGACCTAATCAAAAGCTACCTATGATTGTGATGAAAAGCCCAGACCCACAGCATGGCTTCCATCTTTGGCGACCAAGATGGCACCTGCGCCACCGCCGCACCATCGTCTTCTCCATCAGCGTGGGCTTCATAGCCGCATCTCCCCTAATAATCCTGGTGCTTCCACTCCCACGCCACCGCCGCCAACCAGCAACAAGGTTTCTTGATTCTTTTTTTCTGTTTTTACTTGCATCGCATCTCTGATTAGCTAGGCGAGCTATGTTAATTTGGCCTTAGATCCATCCGTTATTTAATTTGTCTTGAAACTAACAACATTATTTGGAAACTCTGACCATCGATAACTTTATATACTATTCGCTTTTGGAAACATACAAACCATATATGTTGGATAGACTTAGGCACTGTTTGTTTCAGCTTTTGGCTAATTTTTAAAATTTGGTTTTGAGAAATCTAAAAGTTACATGACTCACGTAATCGAGCATTCAAAATCATAGAGAAGCTGAAACAAACATGGTCTTATATTTTTGAAGAAACGTATACTTTGGAAGTAGTATCATTAAATGCTTTATTTGCTCTTTCATGAATATATCTATATTTATTGTCATAGAGAATAAGGATTTTAGAAGCCATGCCACTGCCCCGAACACCACATATTTGTGACTCATTCTTGTATATTCGATTTCTTTTCTCACGTATTTGACATTTAATTCTCTTACTTTCTTCAGGATCTTGGTGTCCAAAGCAGTGAGTTTCCTGGGCACCGTCTTTGGTTGGTTTCAGGATGTCACATTACATGATTTATTAAGGATTTATTAATCCATGTCTTACCAACGCGTGGCCTCTTAGTCCACATGTGCTACTGCCTCAGCTCGAGCCATATTCTAACCTAGTCCATCAGTTTTGGGAGCTAAAAATGTTTATTTTACATGATTGCTGATAAGATATTTCACTCACAATTCTAATTTTCAGCTGCAACTATTACACACGCTAGAGTTAATGCTGCTGCGGCTTGCATTATGCTCTTCGGTATCCTCGTTTACATGTATATGGTCGGGTGATTCCGGCACTTGATAGGTTAAGCGACAAATTGGATGCTCTTCGGAGAAAAAGGTCGAACCTAAACGATAAATTAACCCAAGCCCTTGAAGTCATTGAGCATCTTCTAGATTAAGATGTATCCACCAACAATGTTTCTGAAGCTCAAAGCACGCAAAGCTCAGGTACCACATTTCTGTACTCTCTGTTTCTTTGTTTGAATGTGTCTCCTGTGACCATGATTTTTCTTGTCACAAATAATATGCTACAAAATAACTTAGCAGACAAGGTTCAGTTTTGGTGACCACACCAAGTACATTTTGAAACGCAATATCAGATTGAGAGAAACTATCAATGTGTAGAGGTGCTTTGATGAGAACTACAAGGCATATATATGCTGCATTGTCACACTCTAGCATTTTCAGGCCATGATTTATTAATCACTTAGTTTTAGTATGTGCATGCCCTCGTCAAAAATGCATATATGGTTCCATCCTAGGTATTGTATGTGCACTGATAAGCTTTATGTTGTGCTGCACTTTAGCAGCACACTTCCTAACATTTATTGAATTGACACGCGCACCGCCGTGCAGGAAATAGTAAGCAGCCGCCTGTTGGTGCGACCGGAAATGGAACAAGGGCTGACAAGTTAGAGGAAGCTCATCGCCACTTTAAGGAGCTACAAGCTGCCATCAAGGACTTCCAGCTGAAATAAATAACCTAGCTCAAGGACTTATAAGTTGATGAAATCACCGAGCTCAAGATTATATTGCATTGGAGTCTCACCTCGTTCCAAAGGAAAGGTGTAGTTGAGAGGGGCTTTGTTGAGTGTCAGTTATTTGAGAGTACTTATTTGGTGCATATATATATGTTGACAATTCATTACAAAGCTTTTTCATTTAGATAGCAGCCTCTCCTGATTATGTTATTTTATAGATATTCTAAGTTCTAAACAATGTTTTCCGAAGGGATTTTCACAATTATTACTATAAGGCCTTTACTCCTTGATATGAGTTTTTGGCACGTAGGGTGTGTCACATATATCTGATTTCAGTTTAATGTTTTAATTTATCTCATGAAACATTTCTTCTGAGTCGTAATAACCAGTTTGTCCGATTCATGGTTTGGCTAGTATGGTGTTATCAAATTACTGAGAGATTGTATAAATAATGTTAGATGGGAGAGATATGATTCTCATAAGGAACATCATCTTGTGTGATTCTCATAGTTTAAAAGGAAAAAAAACTTGTCTGCCTTTATTCAGAAAAGGCTATTCTGGCAGGCGGAGTCAAAGACCAAACTGTCCATTTGCCCATTTGGCAGAGCTTATCTATCCTGTTTGTGGAAAGGCACAGAATACAAAATTCTTGTACAATAAGGTGTAGAGCCTTAGCTATATTGTTGAGTTGTAAAGTTGTGCATGACTGTGACCCAAAGAATAGAGAATTGCCAAGTCTACCTTTCTACATATCACTGGAAAAGGACAGCTTCCATTCGAAGAAATTAATACGTACGGGTGGTTAGCATGCAATTGGTTGTGTACCTTTTTCATCAAAAATCTTTGATTGACCATCCCATCAGAGGATTATGATTCCAATCCAAACATGCTGCCTTTTTGACGTGACAATGTTCCTGCCGGAGTATGTGTTCATCGTCTGTCTGTTGAATTTGCTCTTCCATTCGATTTCATACTACACAACAATGTATTTACTCAACCTGGTTCTGGTTCGTAAGTTAATCGTAACATGAGCAAGAGAATATAGTTGGTACTCAGGGCAGCTGGGTGGTCTATTTGCTGATGAGGCATTCTTCGAAATAACAAAACGAAACTTCTCATTTGGATTCGCTTGATATCTGACATAAAAAAGATTATGTGTGTTATAAAAGTACATTTGTATGATAAGTATGTGAAACTATCTAATTATTTATATATTGAGGCTAAAAGTTGACTTGGAGAAATATTGTAAGGACTTATTGTTACTATAGGAGGAGGAAGTAGCTGTTAGAAACTTCAACGAGAGCTGCATGTTGATGACCACATCTCATGCTTTTTTATTTGACTCTTGAATTCTAGGAACAAAGACGTTGGTTACCTCCACTCCACGGTCCACGCGTAAACCAAGACGATACATTCTAGGAGTACTTTTCTTTCTCTCATTTGATCTTATATATGAATATGAACCCTATTACCCTAATCTTGGGGACAAGCATGCATGATGGACAGGAAGAATACATCTCAACAAACTACCGAGTGCAAATAAAACGAAACTTTCGGTTCATCCTACCGTGCCATGTGTACTAGCCTCCATGTAAAAAAAGAGAGGATAAAACAAAATTAAGACTGTGCTTATCAACGAGACAAAATTAGTATGTTATTCGAAATCCTGTATGAATTGTGAGTCAAAGTATTGTGTTGTCAATGTCCAAAATGTAATTTGAATACCTGAGGCGTGTACATATCTTGAATTCTTTTCTTTTTTTAGATTATGTGTCTTCGTCTACGGGATAGATGAAATTAAGTTTTCGTCCGCCGGATGGACGAAATTTATTTTCGTCTAACCCACAAACGAAATTTTTCATATTTCGTCTTCCCATCAGACGAAATTAGGTTTTCGTCTCACCGGTGGATGAAAACTTAATTTTCGTCCATCCAGGAAAAGGACAGCATCTATTCGAAGAAAATACGGTGGTTGGCATGCAATCGGTTGTGTACCTTTCATCAATCTTTGATTATTGACCATCTATCCCATCAGAGGATTATGATTCCAATCCAAACATGCTGCCTTTTTGACGTAACGATCGATGTCCCTGCTGATCGAACACATATGTGTCAAAATTGAATTCGCTCTTCCATTCGATTTCATTCTACACAACAATGCATTTAATTTACACAACTTGGTTCTGAACCTGAGGGAGAGAATTAGTAATCAGTGCTGGTTGGAAGCGAGCGGCGGCGCCGTGGCCGGGCTGGGCATCACCGGCGGCGAGCGGCAGACGGGGCACGTCGGGTGGAGGCGCAGCCACCGGTCGACGCAGCGCTGGTGGAAGGCGTGCGCGCAGGGCGGCAGCACCCGGAGCACGTCGCCGCCGGCGTACTCGCCCAGGCACACCGCGCAGCTCGTCGCCTGCAGCGCGGCGGCGCCGCCGGTGGCCGCCGTCGTCGTCGCAGCAGTCCTCTTCGGCTTCCCAGCCTCCGCCGTAGTATAGACCACCTTGGGTAGCGCCTTGAGCGCGGCCTCGTCGAGCCCCGCCTCGACGTCCACGACGGCGGCGTCGTCCTCCCCTGCGCGCGCCGCCGCCGCCGCCGCGGCCATCGCAGGCGCGGCGCGGCGCCGCGGGAGCATTTGCGGAGCAGGAAGGCGATGGCAACGACGGCCATGACGCTGACCACGGCGAAGGCGATCTCCAGCGCCACCATCCCGGCCGGTCGGCAGCGCCGTCGAAATAAAGGCTGGCCAGGCTCGCACTCAGAGCTTGAGACGACGGTGAGCAAGCTATCCTATGCGGCGTGCAACCTACTCAATTGAAGTCGAAGCAATGGGGTATTGGGGTGAGCTTCTTAGTTTTGATTGGCGCAGTTGCAGTACTATAATCTATTGCGCGCGTGTAGTGAGCTGATGATTTGTGGTTGAGGACTTGAGGTTGCATGGGGGCATCAAATCAAACCGGCTGACGTGATGTGAACCGACCGCGACGACGAATACAAATCTGACTTCTGTTTGTTGATTTGAGAATAGTTTTGCTGTGTTCCTGGCAGTTAGCTTAGTCAAAATTCAAATGATTTTTACAGAAGAAAAAATCGAATTTTGAATAGTCGACGGTTGAAAAGAAGCTTTTTTTTCTCAAATACGTATGAGAGCTGCGTATCATTGTATTAAAAAGAACGGAAAAATATGATCCCATTTACATAGAACTCCGGAGGAGTAAGAACTCACACCAACAACCAGAAGCTTCTTCATGGTATGTGTGTTGGACTGGCTTCCATGTTAAACTCACGGTACGTAGTTTTGCATAGAAGACGTGTGTGCATTCACGTTAGAGTAAAATACACCAGCGGTCCTCGAACTTTTCCCGAGGTGTTATCTAGGTCTCTGAACTCTCAAAATGCACATTTGGGTCCTTAAACTTGCTAAATTGTGTCATCTAGGTCCAAGCTTTCAAAAATACCCCTGTGTTATTGATGTTTGTCCATCTCTTGATCTATAATTATCGATATCGTACAATCAAATAAAGTTATTTAATTATTATGATGGAAATAACCGATTTAGTTAGAGAAATAGTATAAAATTTAATGCTTAATTGGCAACCATGTCATTATGTATAGGGGTATTTTTGGAACGTTAGACCTATATGACACAGTTTAGCAAGTTCAGGGACCCAAATGTGCATTTTGAGAGTTCGGGGACTTAGATGACACCTCGGGACAAGTTCAAGGACCGCCGGTGTATTTTACTCTTCACTGTTATTTCCACAATGAACTACATATATCGTTTACATTAGATGGACACATGTAGTTGTGATCTAGGATTTGCATCGATTTCCAATTGGATGGTTCAAAGTCTCCTCCCTTCGATCACAATATATAAGTCAAATAAAATATTGAAATTTGACCATGAATATCGTCTAAGGATACTCCTACTGGGATTTCCATTCTCATTTAGGATGCCAGATAAAAACTTTAACGACATGACAAAGCTTCATAAATTAAAGAGATATATGATGGAGGTTCGTCTAAATAAAACACTATTTGCAAAATCATAATGTGTTATATAATATCATGCATTGAGAACATATGAAACCCCAAAAATGAAACTATGCATTATAGAAGCCAAGGGTTGATCTTAGTTATGTATGGCTAGTAACCCAATACCCAAAAAAAAAACGTAACTTTTGTGCATATTATATGTTAAACTTGAAGGTGTCTTCTTCTCATATGTTGCCCCCCTCTAATTTGTGGCCGACCACCACGCTAGCTAGTAGAAGGTTGTCTAAACCATGAGTTAATTATTACTCCCTTCGTATCGAAATATTTATCGCCGTTGACTTTTTCTTACAACTTTGACCATTCGTCTTATTCAAAAAATTATCGCAAATATGTAAAAGTGTAAGTCAAGCTTAAAATACATACAATACTAAAGCATGTGACAAACAAAATGGATGGTACTTGCATAATATTTTGAATAAGACGAATGGTCAAAGTTGTAGAAAAAAGTCAACGGTGACAAATATTTCGATACGGAGGGAGTATTTGCTGATGGCATTCTTCGAAATAACAACACGAAAGTCCCCGTTTGGATTGGCTTGATATTTAAAATAAAAAACATTATTCTTCGGTAAGATCAGATTGCCCAGGAAGGAGAACTCTTGGCAGATCGGACTTGATATTTAAAATAAAAAACATTATGTGTTAAAAGTACATGTGTATGATAAATATACAGAAGTATATAATTAATTATATATATTTATGGTAATTAAAAGTTGTCTTGAATAAATTTTGTAACGATTTATTATTACTATAAGAGGAAGTAGCTGTTAGAACTGCATGTTGATGAATGATGAGACTGTTGACGCAAAATCTGCAGTTCGCGCCAAGCACACAGCAAGCCGAATCAGCTGGCTTCACACGTGGCCCTGGCTTTCGAATTCCGGAGGCGTGCCAGTCAGTTTGCCTGAAAACTAACAAAGGGATAAAAACGTTTAGATCAAAACCTGGAACGTGCCGGGTGAAACCAGACAGTTCCATATTTACGGCGCTGAAAGCCAGTCTTGAAAGACATATAGCTACGGACAAAGCTATCTGTCATATCTCGGGGCATCATTCGGCAACCGGTGAAAAGCATGTAAGAATCACACTGCCGAACGCACAAAATCAGCATGACGTAAGATAGGACTTTAAATAAACAAAGAGAGCAAAGTATATCCATGACCGATTAACGAGGACAGACGTGTTATGAGAATAAATAAAGGGTGAGGCATGATCATAAATCAGCAGTAAACAAGAATGCATAGGCCGAAAGCAGCACCCGTCAGGCATGGCAACAAACGATGTTAGGCCGAAAGCAGCACCTGACCCGTTTGAGGCCACACCACCAATCAGACTAGATCAATCCACCGCATGATACAATCTAACCATGAAAAGCTAAAAGCATTCAGTGTCTAATACGAACCCACAACGCAGTCACGAATTTACACTGAAACAAGAATGCATAGGCCGAAAGCAGCACCCGTCAGGCATGGCAACAAACGATGTTAGGCCGAAAGCAGCACCTGACCCGTTTGAGGCCACACCACCAATCAGATTAGATCAATCCACCGCATGATACAATCTAACCATGAAAAGCTAAAAGCATTCAGTGTCTAATACGAACCCACAACACAGTCACGAATCTACATTGAAACAAGAATGCATAGGCCGAAAGCAGCACCCGTCAGGCATGGCAACAAACGATGTTAGGCCGAAAGCAGCACCTGACCCGTTTGAGGCCACACCACCAATCAGATTAGATCAATCCACCGCATGATACAATCTAACCATGAAAAGCTAAAAGCATTCAGTGTCTAATACGAACCCACAACACAGTCACGAATTTACATCGAAACAAGAATGCATAGGCCGAAAGCAGCACCCGTCAGGCATGGCAACAAACGATGTTAGGCCGAAAGCAGCACCTGACCCGTTTGAGGCCACACCACCAATCAGATTAGATCAATCCACCGCATGATACAATCTAATCGTGAAAGGCTAAAAGCACTCATTGCCCAATGCAAACCCACGAACACACGTTCACTCGTAAAAGCACTGCCGAATACGGCTACTTAGCCGAATCGGGGTCCATGGCGAAGGAACAAGCCTAATCGGTAAAGGTAAATCTATCAGATCGAATCGAATTCTAATCCACCGGATGATTAGCTCTAAGACGACCCAAAAACCTGCATCTACCGCATGATACCCGGTTCTGTCAAGATCTACACGATACCAACAAGTTCAAACCCGCGACACGTGGCAACCTAGATCGGTTTCGGACTCGGCTATGAGGGGATAAGTCATCGCATCGTGAAGTAGAGCCGATTCTAGCCGACCTAGATTGGGCAAAGGAGTGTTGCATGAATTAAGCACAGAGTAAAAACGAAGCAACACGGGGTAACTTAATGAATCTGTTAGATCTTGCCGAAATCTAACAGAGCCGATAACTTGGTCCATACTAGATCTTAGCCCACCGCATGGCTCATGACCTAACAGAGGAACCTTCTTGAGACCACAACTTAAATCCACCGGATGATACTAAGCATGGTAACAAGACTACTTGCATCAAAGCTTAAATCCACCGCATGATACTAAGCATGATACAAGGTTGCCGGTACTTACGGAGGTCGACGGATCGATGACTCCTCTCGAAGAACTCGACGACTCGACTAAAGGACTCGATGTTGGCACGGGGCCGGTTTGTTGTATGATTGATTCGATTCGATTTTTACAACTGCCATGGGTTTATATTTATACCCAGGTCTTGATACAACTCCTAGTCGGACACGACTACAACACTTGTTTAAAAATAAATGACGAATCTTCGTGCCCATATTGCGTTCCTTGTTCGAACCGGCCTTTTCCTTATATTGATCCACGTCATCACGCCCTCTTGAATGTTACTTCTTTTCGCCTGCGGAATAACGCCTCTGCCGAATGATGACGCGTTCCCGACCGCAGAGTGCCTTTGCCGAATGCTTCAGAGAAATTCCCTTAGCCGAATGGCATCCTTCCACCAAATCCGGCCCACATGTCAGCCTCTTCCTGGTGCCAATTTTTGGTGTCAACACATGCCCCTTCAATTTCGGGATAAAGGATACTTTATCTCGGAATTGACCAGGAATCCCCAACACTTCAAGCTGAATCTGTTCGATATTCGCTTTCCGCTTCCGAATCCTCGGAGCGCGCCTTCCAAACTCAAACCCTAGTTCGTTGCATCTTTCAAGCTCCAATCTTCAAATGGCGAACCAAGATCTTGTCCTCCAGGTGAGCTTTTAATCCCTCAAGCACATTCGGCATCCTTTGTTATCACGTGTCTCCCTTTTGCAAGTCAGCTCCATCTATCATGTTCTCTCTCAATCGAAGTCCAGCGGTATCACCACCTTACCGATTCTTCATTACTGACCAGCGTAAAATCCGCACCTCACGCCAAGCACACAGCAAGCCGAACAAAGCTGGCTTCAAACGTGGCCCGGGCTTTCGAATCCGGAAGCGTGCCAGTCAGTTTGCCATCCTGCCCTGCCTTCTTTGAGGTTAAAACTTTCAATCTTCCCTTTTCTCCAGATGGAACAGCATTCACCATGTTAACCGAGAACCCGATCATATTCTGAGGGAAAGGGTTACTGTCCAGTTTCATCTTGTTGTCGAATTTCAGATGTCCCTCTTGGATAGCTTTCTGAATCTTCATCCTAAAGACTCTGCATTCATTAATGGAATGAGAATTTCTATCATGAAACCCACAGTACCTCTTATCTTTCACTCCATCGGGCCGAAGCATAGAATGCCCCTCTGGCAATTTGATTCGGCCTTCTTTCACCAGGAACTCAAACAATATCCATCCATGGGTGTAGCCTTGTTTAGGTCTCTAAAATCTATGCAAACCCTCATCTTTCCATTTTTCTTATAGACAGGAACAATATTAGAGATCCAATCCGCGTATTTACAGGGCCGAATGAAATTTGCATCTAGTAATCTTTCAATCTCCTTTTTCACATCGGCCAACACTTCTTCCTTGTAGATTTTTCGGGGTGGTTGCTTGTAAGGCCTGTATCCAGGTTTGATTGGCAACCGATGCTCAACAATAGAACGGTCTAGACCAGGCATCTCCGAATAATCCCAAGCAAAGCAGTCCTTGTATTCCTTTAACAATATTACCAACTTTTCTTTGAAAACCGAATCCAAGTTAGCACTGATAAATGTCGGCCTTGGCTTGTCACCATCTCCAATGTCCACTTCGGTACATCGCCGTACTGAATTTTCTGCTCTCCTGTCCATTCATCCTGTAGACGAGGACTTTGTAGTTTGTAAACAAGAAAAGCAACAGCAAAGTTGAGGCAAATTTGTTTCCAAATATATAAATACCACGCTTTGAGCAGATCGATCATTCCGCCTGACCGTTGCCGGATGCAACAAGAACTCTTCATCTGAATCTGGCACTTTCACTCTGATTGCTCTAATTGATCTATCATAGGACACTGCTGTTGAAACTGAAAACAGAAAAATAAAGATTTTAACACAGCATTACATAAGAAATGTCTCTTTTATGTATATGTATGTGGAACAATAGTTGCACCATTAATTTGTATGTTTTGTTTTCTGTGTCAATATTTGCAACTTTCACTTCCCTGGACTACTTTTCCAACTCTTAGATTGCATACTTTTAAATTACCTTGTTGTCTAATTTTAGCGCATTGTTGAACAACACAAACTCCAAGATTTTGAAATGTCTTGGCAACATCTCCTTGCGGATCAGCCACTACTTCAGGAATTGGTCTTTCTGTATTCCAACGCGGTTGGCAGAACATCAATGAGAGGCGCAAAAAAATGGTTGCATGGTGGTGTGTATTGTTTGAACGATCTGTGTCTTGTTTGAACGATCCGTGCGTCCTGATCTGTGTCTTGTTTGAACGATCCGTGCGTCCTGATCTGTGTCTTGTTTGAACGATCCGTGCGTCCTGATCTGTGTCTTGTTTGAACGATCCGTGCGTCCTGATCTGTGTCTTGTTTGAACGATCCGTGCGTCCTGATCTGTGTCTTGTTTGAACGATCCGTGCGTCCTGATCTGTGTCTTGTTTGAACGATCCGTGCGTCCTGTTCGTTTGGATTGTTTCCAGCGGGCCAACAGTGTTTTTCTCTCAGCGAAAACCAGCGCCAGCCACCAGCCAAACGAAACAGGGCGAAGTCTATACAGTACTATGAGCCACTGCTATATTTTTGGTGATGCCATCAGGTAAGTGGAAGAGGACAAAAAATGTCGCAATTTTCTAGTGAAATTATTCCTAAAAAATAGTTCAGGTCTTACCAAAGTCTGTTGCACGTCGTTCTAGGTTCTGGATATATAAAGTGTCTGGCCTGTAGATACTCTCCTCTGTCCTCTCACTGTAAGCTCCTCTCTATCTACTTCGTATGTCATCCGCTCCTACGCTCTGTTCCGAAATTTTGGGATGCGCGCCACGGTCTCCGACCACGATCTCCTCTGCGGGTTCTATAAATAAACACCCAGGTAGCCCACAGTTTTTTCACCAAGTTCTTCGTCTTCCAAGTTCTTGCCGACTCAAGTCATTCTTTTCCCCATCCACAGTAACTCCGAGGAACTTCCAATGGCCGACAACAACAGGAGGCGCCCGGCCGCCGATGAGGCCGAAGGGAGTCGCGGTGGTGCTCGCCGGAGGTAAAGATTGTCTGCTTGCTTCTCTCTGTTCCTCTCGAGATTTGTCTTCTCCTTGACGAATCTCTTCGTTTTTTTCAGGGTAATCCAATGGATTGTCGCTGCTGGTGCGCTAGTTGCGGCTCCAGCCGCTGCTCCTGCGACGTCCAGCTCTTCGAGTTCGTCCAATCGGACTCTCTCGTCGGACGACTTCCGCTACACGGACGGCGATGCTCGCCGATTCAAAGCGGAGCGTGACGACACTCGCCGCGAGTTGGAGGTCATCTCCAAGCAAGCCGGGATTGCTGACCTTGAATGGCAGCACGAGCGCAAGCAGCTGCTCGAAGTCATTGATGGTGAGTCCTGCAATCTGCTCAATCTCAATCTCGTCCTCCAAATGATATTAATCTGTTATCCCCTTGTAACCTTGCAGCGCGTGATGCTGAACTTGATCGACTGAAGGCGCTGGTGGAGGAGCTGGCGGACAAGGTGAACGCCCAAGGGGACACACCCGAGGCACGCCTTGGTGCGGTGGCAGGCCGTGTCGACGAGGTGGCCTCCCATGGCGTTCGCCTGGGCGTCGCTACGGGTCTCGTTGCCATGTCGACGCACACCGGCACTGACTATTCCAGGATGCCGGTAGGTTTCGCCAACAGCAACCCAGAAGAAATCGATGACATTGACGCCTCCATTGATCGTCTTGATGGCCATGGTGCTGCCATTGCCGATTCCATTCATCCCCAGTCTGTTTTGAACAGGCTCTTCCAGTAGTTTGTACTAGGGATTTATGGAATTTCGGCAATAAAACTTATCTTTTGTGATCTTGCATGAACTCCTGATGTAATATATTTTGTGCTAAGGGCAATACATTCAGTACTGGCCATTTTTCTTTTCCTCCAATGTCTCTGTTAATTTCCTTCTAAAGACGACTTCTTCCCGAATATCGGCTGTTTGGCAATTTAACATATCAATCACCGATCAATTTCAATACTGGGGTAATACCTCTTCAAATATCTTCCATTTATAGCAGAAGCAAATTCTTCTCCCAATAATGTCTTCAAAATATATGCATTTCCAGGCACACATCTAACCACTCTGAAAGGACCTTCCCAATTTGGAGACCATTTGCCGAATGCTGCATATTTGGTTCCAATCGGCAATATCGCTTTCCAAACCAAATCTCCTTCTGCAAATTGCCTGACTTTTACCTTCTTGTTGTAATATTTGGCAACTCGCATCTTATTTTTCTCAATATTTTCCAATGCTTTGAGACGAATCATATGCAAATCCTCCAATTCGTCCATCATCAAGTTACTGTAATCTTTAGAACTTAAATCTCTCTGCAACCGTATTCTCCTCGACTCTGTTTGTAATTCCCACGGCAAAATGGCATGATGTCCATACACCAATTCACACAAAGAAATCTTCCAGCTTCTCTTCAGCAAGATACACAGAATCCTCCCATTGAGCCTGAAAGGCTTCCTTCCTCCATTCGGGAAGTCAGGAACGAGGTAACCAAAATCATTCAACTTTCTCTACCCTTTTTCCCAGCGGATTATTACTAATTCGGCAAGACCATCTTTTTCAGGAGAAATCCAATTCATCATCCAGCTATTCTTTTGCTGTGGACGACTTGGTTGCCGAACAAGGGGAAGAAATATCTTCTGGCCAAACTCTGTCAGAAGAGAATCAAACAAAGCTGAAAGATATCCTTGCTTTGCTGCACAAAAGCATCCAAGATCAAGTCAAAGATGCTGATCTCTTAAGGGATGTACTGGAATCCATTGACCAAGAGCTTCCTGATGATATCAAAATCTCTTTGGAACCAGTTTCTCATTTGGATCAACAATATGCTGCAGTAAAGCAGGCTCTGAAAAACCAATCTTCTCAACCAGCTCTGGAACAGAGGAGATCCACAGCCAAACAATCTGTGAAAGACCTGCATACTCAAGCTCAGAACAGCAAGGAATTACTGACCAAATTGGAATCTGAACTTGAAAAGAAGAAGGTCAGAAAAGCTGCACTTGAAGCCGAATTGAGAGATCTATCGGCCGAAATTGAAGCTGATGAGAAGAAGATAGTTGAGCTTCCCAAATTAACAGAGAAGATGCGAAAGGAAGCTTCAGCAGCTCTAAACGAAGACAAACAACTCAAGGCAAAGCTTGCTGCTCTGGCTAAAACCCAAGAAGCTGACAAAAACTTATTAGAGAGCATTAGCAATATGATATCAGATGCTAAAAATGTAATCTCAAAGTACTTGGGCTTGTAATTGTAACAAACAGTCGATAGCCGAATGCTTCATCAATCCTGCAATCTTGTCATTTCTTATCTCCCTTTTTTTTCGTGGACAACTCATTCGGCAAAGCTTAGTCGTAACAGCGTCAGACCCGAAAAACGACCTAACACAACACAGCCGAATCCAATTCAGTAGAACCGAACCCGATTCGGCATGAATCCCAAACGACACGGCAACTGCTCGGTTCGTGGGGCGTTCCACCTTCTGAAATTTTGGGATGCGCGCCACGATCCCCGACCACGATCTCCTCTGCGGATTCTATAAATAAACATACCGAGTGCCGCTATCTCTTCATCAAGTCTTTTGCCTTCCTCGAACTCTTCTTTCCCCAAGCACAGTAAACTCAAGAAAACCCCAATGGCGAATGGAAGGCGACCGGCCGCCGACGAGCCCGAAGGAAGCCGCGCCGGCGCTCGCCGCAGGTGATCGACTGCTTGCTTCTCTCTGTTCTTCTCGAGATTTGCCCTCTCCTTGACGAATCTCTTTGTTTTTTCAGGGTAATCCAATGGATTGTCGCCGCTGGTGCGCCAGTTGCGGCTCCAGCCGCTGCTCCTGCGGCGTCCAGCTCTTCGAGTTCATCCAATCGATCTCTCGAATCGGACGACTACCGCTACACGGACGGCGATGCTCGCCGATTCAAAGCGGAGCGTGACGACACTCGCCGCGAGTTGGAGGTCATCTCCAAGCAAGCCGGGATTGCGGACCTCGAATGGCAGGCCGAGCGCAAGCAACTGCTCGAAGTCATTGATGGTGAGTCCTGCAATCTGCTCAATTTCAATCTCGTCCTCCAAATGACATTAATCGAACAATTGCATATAACATTGCAGGCCCAATATCT
>OAMR01001028.1:34208-51258 GCA_900205405.1 Echinochloa crus-galli
TCATCTATCCACTGAATGAGCTGTTGATGCATTCCGGAGGCGTGCCAGTCAGTTTTCCTGAAACTAACAAAGGGACAAAATGTTTAGATAAAACCTGGAACGTGCCGGGTGAGACCAGACAGTTCCATATTTACGGCATTGAAGCCAATCTCGAGAGACATATAGCTACGGACAAGCTATCTGTCGTTACTCAGAATATCATTCGGCAATCGGTAAAAGCATGTAAGAATCGCACTTCCGAACGCACAACATCAGCATGACGTAAGATCGGTCTTTAAATAAACAAAGAGAGCCAGGTATATTCTTGACCGATTAACGAAGACAGGCATGATATGAGAATGAATAAAGGGTGAAACATGATCATAAATTCGCAGTAAACAAAGAATGCATAGGCCGAAAGCAGCACCCGTCAAGCATGGCAACAAACAAGTTAATCCACCACATGATACGACTTGTTTGTGACCATGCCACTAATCAGATTAGATCAATCCACCGCATGATACAATCTAATCGTGAAAGGCTAAAAGCATTCATTGTCCAATGCAAACCCACGAACACGTTCACTCGTGAGAGCACTGCCGAATGCGGCTATTTAGCCGAATCGGGGTCCATGGCGAAGGAACAAGCCTAATCGGTAAAGGTAAATCTATCAGATCGAATCGAATTCTAATCCACCGGATGATTAGCTCTAAGACGACCCAAAAACCTGCATCTACCGCATGATACCCGGTTCTGTCAAGATCTACACGATGCCGACAGGCTTGAACCCGCGACACGTGGCAACCTAGATCGGTTTCGGATTCGGCTATGAGGGGATAAGTCGTCGCACCGTAAAGTAAAGCCGATTCTAGCCGATCTAGATTGGGCAAAGGTGTGTTGCATGAATTAAGCACATAGTAAAAAAGGAGCAACACGGGGTAACTTAATGAATCTGTTAGATCTTGCCGAAATCTAACAGAGCCGATAACTTGGTCCATACTAGATCTTAGCCCACCGCATGGCTCATGACCTAACAGAGGAACCTTCTTGAAACCACAACTTAAATCCACCGGATGATACTAAGCATGGTAACAAGACTACTTGCATCAAAGCTTAAATCCACCGCATGATACTAAGCATGATACAAGGTTGCCGGTACTTACGGAGGTCGACGGATCGATGACTCCTCTCGAAGAACTCGACGACTCGACTAAAGGACTCGATGTTGGCACGGGGCCGGTTTGTTGTACGATTGATTGTTTTTTTTTTACAACTGCCATGGGTTTATATTTATACCCAGGTCTTGATACAATTCCTAGTCGGACACGACTACAACACTTGTTTCTAATGACGAATCTTCGTGCCCATATTGCTTTCCTTGTTCGAACCGGCCTTTTCCTTGTGTTGATCCACGTCATCATGTCTTCCCGGAATGCTATCGCTTTTGCCTGCGGAACAATGCCTCTGCCGAATGATGACGCATTCCCGACCGCAGAACGTCTTTGCCGAATGCCTCTGGGGAAAAACTCCTTTGCCGAATGATATCTTTTCAACGAATCTGGCCCACATGTCAGCCTCTTCCTGGTGTCATTTTTGGTGTCAACAGCTAGCTCGCGGTCGACAGAGACGCAAGCACATCACCACTATCAAATTGGGGGATCGAACTGCGGTGTTGCATGATGACAAAGAGCGCCTGCTCCATGATTATTTTGAAGGGCTGTTTGGTCAGGCGGTGCACAGCGAGTATGCTGTTGATCTGCGCGCCTTGGGCCTGTCGGAGCATGATCTCGCTGGCCTGGACGCACCAATTGGTCATTGTTTCTCCCAGAGCCTTGTACAATAAGCAAGAAAAATGCTCTCTTTCTTCATCTGAGCTCATGTCTGACTGTCCAGGCAGCAAGACTCTTGGCAGTTCTGTCTTGAGAAAAGGTGCACCACTCCTGTTTTTGCCGAAAGACAGCAAGCACTTTTTAGTGAACTGCTCTACAGCAGCTTTCACCATCTGTTGTTGCTCTTCCGTCAGTTCTTCAAGAGTGACATCCAACAATTCTTTTAATTCAGGCATCTTCAAAGCTTGAGTGTCCCACCGGGCGTGCCAAAATGTGTGTTGACGCAAAATATGCAGTTCGCGCCAAGCACACAGCAAGCCGAATCAGCTGGCTTCACACGTGGCCCTGGCTTTCGAATTCCGGAGGCGTGCCAGTCAGTTTGCCTGAAAACTAACAAAGGGATAAAAACGTTTAGATTAAAACCTGGAACGTGCCGGGTGAGACCAGACAGTTCCATGTTTGCGGCATCGAAGCCAATCTTGAGAGACATATAGCTACAGGGAAGCTATCTGTCGGCAGTTAAAACCTCATTCGGCAATCGGCAAGGCACGCAAGGAGCGCACTGCCGAATGCGTGACGTAAGCATGACGAAAGATCGGCTTTCAACCGAATGAACACGTACTCATAGCCGATTAACGAGAAACAGAGCATGATAGATAAATAAAAGGGTGAAACATGATCATAAATTCGCAGTAAACAAAGAATGCATAGGCCGAAAGCAGCACCCGTCAGGCATGACAACGAACGAGTTAATCCACCGCATGATACGACTTGTTTGAGACCACACCACTAATCAGATTAGATCAATCCACCGCATGATACAATCTAATCGTGAAAGGCTAAAAGCATTCATTGTCCAATGCAAACCCACGAACACACGTTCACTCGTGAGAGCACTGCCGAATACGGCTATTTAGCCGAATCGGGGTCCATGGCGAAGGAACAAGCCTAATCGGTAAAGGTAAATCTATCAGATCGAATCGAATTCTAATCCACCGGATGATTAGCTCTAAGACGACCCAAAAACCTGCATCTACCGCATGATACCCGGTTCTGTCAAGATCTACACGACACCGACAAGCTCGAACCCGCGACACGTGGCAACCTAGACTGTTTCGGATTCGGCTATATGGACGCCGCGGTTCTTTCATCGTTTTGCGGTCTAGAACCGAACCCGACCAGTCTAGATTGGGCAAAGGTGTGTTGCATGAATTAAGCACAGGGTAAAAACGAAGCAACACGGGGTAACTTAATGAATCTGCTAGATCTTGCCGAAATCTAACAGAGCCGATAACTTGGTCCATACTAGATCTTAGCCCACCGCATGGCTCATGACCTAACAGAGGAACCTTCTTGAGACCACAACTTAAATCCACCGGATGATACTAAGCATGGTAACAAGACTACTTGCATCAAAGCTTAAATCCACCGCATGATACTAAGCATGATACAAGGTTGCCGGTACTTACGGAGGTCGACGGATCGATGGCTCCTCTCGAAGGACTCGACGACTCGACTAGGGACTCGATAGGTGGCGCGTGGTCGGTTTGTTGTGTTGGTTGATTCGATTGATTCTTACAATTGCCATGGGTTTGTATTTATACCCAGGTCTTGATACAACTCCTAGTCGGACACGACTACAATACTTGCCTCCAAAAATAAACGATGAATCTTCGCGTCCATATTGCGTTTCTTGTTCGAACCGGCCTTTTCCTTGTATTGATCCACGTCATCATGCCTTCCCGAATGCTACCGCTTTTCGTCTGCGGAACAATGCCTCTGCCGAATGATGACGCCTTCCCGACCGCAGAGTATCTTTACCGAATGCTTCAGAGAAAGCCTCTTAGCCGAATGGCGACGCGTTCCCGACCGCAGAGCATCTTTGCCGAATGCTTCAGAGAAAGCCCTTTAGCCGAATGGCATCCTTCCACCAAATCCGGCCCACATGTCAGCCTCTTCCTGGTGCTAATTTTTGGTGTTAACAGAGACCACACATCTCATGCTTTTTTATTTGACTCTTGGATAGGAACAAAGACGTTGCGTACACAGATTCCGAATTGCAGTCAGGGGGTGCAGCCGCTTATTAAACACAAACATGATTCTAATTAATATCCTCACTTAGAATTGGTTCATCTCCCGTACAAATTGTTAGGTTGCGAGTTGTGACCCCCAAAGAATATAAATTTGCCAAGTCTGTGACCCAGCAAAGAACAGAAAATTGCCAAGTCTATATATCCTCCTAATCACTGGAAAAGGACACCTTCTATATGAAGAGTATGGGTGCTCGGCACTTGGTTAGTTGTGTACCTCTCATTTCATCCCTCCTGCAGTCCTTCTTGACCATTCACTAGCCTGTCAGAATGAGCCTAATCCAAACATGCTGCCTTTTTTATCTGACGTGATGCTCCTGCTGAATACATATATGCATGTGTGATGTGGGCACGTAGTTGGATTTGGATTGGCTCCTGGACGATTAATCTGTTGTTCATCGCCTGTCGGTTAAATTTGCCTGCTCTTCCAATTCCAAACACAAACAATGCTAGCTTGTACTTTACACACCGGCCGGGGTGTTCCCTGAGAATGGGTGATCAGGGCTGAGTGGGCGGCGCCGCGACGGGGCTGGGCATCACCGGCGGCGAGCGGCAGACCGGGCACGTCCGGCGCAGCCGCAGCCACCGGTCGACGCACAGCTGGTGGAACGCGTGCGCGCACTCCGGCAGCACGCGGAGCACGTCGCCGCCGGCGTACTCGCCCAAGCACACCGCGCAGCTCCTCGCCGCGGCGGCGCCGGTAGCCGTCGTGGCAGCAGCCTTCTCCTCCCCCTCGCCGTAGACTACCTTGGGCAGCGCCTTGAGCGCGGCCTCGTCGAGCCCCGCCTCGACGTCCACCGCGTCGCCGGCGGCGTCTTCTGCCCAGGCGCGCGACTCCTCCCGCGTGCGCGACGCCGTCGCCGCCGCCGTGGCCATCGCGGGCGCGGCGCGGCGGGAGCACATGAGGAGGAGGAAGGCGACGGTAACGACGCCCATGACGGCGACCACGGCGAAGGCGATCCCCATCTGCACCATCCCGGCCGGCCGGCGGGCGGCGTCGAAACGCCGGGCTCCGGCGGCTCGGAGCTCGCGACGGTGATCTACGTGGCGGAGATGCTGGACAGGCGTCTCGTTGCGGGCTCGCGAGCTACTCAATCGAGAAAAGAAGCTTCTTTAATCGTGTCGTGACGTGGAGCGACCGATGGAGACGAGACGACCAATACAAAGCTCACTTTTCGATCGGCAGCATATATAGTGAATTTTTTAGATAATGGATAAATATTATCCGGCCTTAGACCAAAATGGCTACGGCCAAGTTACAGAACTAGTAGCCCTTCCGTCTACCTTTATAGTTTCACAAAATAAACAACACCAGATAATTCGATAAGAGATTACAACGCAATCCTATTGCTAAACCTCCATCCATGGTGAGCAAATAGACCCATAGCCAGCACCTCCAATGCCCGACATGCGTCCCTTATTTCGTCCCGGTCTTGTTCACGCCTTTGTAGCTGCGCCCAGAACCGGAGCCAATACGTTCCTCTGAAACCTCTGAACAGTACCTGCAAATAAGTTTTCATCGGGGATTTGTCAAAAACTCTTTCATTCCTACTGAGCCATAGTGCCCAACATAGAGCCGAAACACCGACTAACAGTTTATACTTTTGTTTTCCATTAACCCCTACAAGCCAATTATTAAAAACATGATTAAAGCTGTTGGGTATTGGTATATTAAAAGCAATATGCACTTCCTCCACAGGGATCTAGCCATATGACAATCAAAAAAGAGGTGCTGAATATCTTCTTCTCTAGAGCAGAAAGAATATAGTTTACTCCAGTCCAATTCCGCCTAGCTAGGTTATCCTTTGAATTCCATATAGTTGAATTTAGGATGAATATTGTTTTGTTGTGATCTTGGGCCTTTTGCGCTTCAAACAGTCGCGTCCTTTTGCTGAAAAGGGCAGAGTCATACATGTCTGAAAAGAATTAAGCTTTCTATCTTCATGAACTTGAAGACATGAAGCTGGATGAGTCATGGCATGTGTGCTTGACTGGCATCATCTATTGATGATGTCAAATTTCTAGCCTTGCGTTGCATATATACAAGACGTGTTTAAAAGTCTATTTTGCACACTACGTACATGAATATGCTGATATGCAGTTGTGATCTACACGAGTGTAAAAGTCCAGTTACCAGAATGTTCAACGAGAGCTGCATGCTGTGATGCTGAACAGGAATATTCAGAGCGAAGACCTTTTGTCTACCTCCACGGAGGCGTGCCCTGAGCTAAATTGATTTTCTTTCTCTCCTTTATCTTTACTTATATGAAATAAACATAATCTCGGGGAAAAGAAGCATGCATGGGTGCAAGAAGAATATGCATATCTCAAATATTCTCCAATGCAACTGCAATATTTGAAAGAGGAGGTGATTTTATAGAACCGTTGAAATTTGAAGATTCAACTTGATTTCATTTTGTATATATGCATGCGACGACATGTACGCGTGTGAATATACCTCGAGACAAAGAGATATTGATGGTACCCATACAAGATCTTGTAGCAACTAGTAATAAATTCTAAGAGAATTAAATTGATGGTAACGGCTTATTACTTTTGAAGACTTTTTTAAAATACTAGAAAAAGTACTAATAATTAAGTAATACGCTGAAATGTACAGTCCTTGAGCAATATTACTAGAGATATTGACGCTGCCATCTTGGGCCGAAACTTTTGTAGTGGAAGCGGAAAACGCACATTACGTGGGCGTGCGGAGAAGACGAATCCCATTGAACACGTTCGTGGAGCCTGACTTTGTGTGGCGACTGGCGAGGCAACTGGTAAGCGGGCCGCAATGTGTGGGCTGGCGAAAGTGTTGGAGTCAAAAAAAAACAGTGGGCTGGAAACAGGCCCAACGAGGTTTAGTAGGTTAGAGCAATAAACATTTCCTCCAAACTTGAGAGGGATTTGATTTTAATAGACATCGTCGTTAAATTAAAGAGGTTTAAACCGTGTGGAAATTGAGTAGTAGAGGGATTATGGTACTTTTGCATCTTATCTTTTCTTTGCAAGTTTGAACAACATCGTACAGGCGCCAATGCCTTTGCGTGTAACGCCTCTCATGCGTCTGACTCACAGATGGATCATAGGAAGAGCACACACACACAAAAGAACAATCATTTCCTTTTGTTTTCTTTTTTCCTTTTTTCCTTTTGGGAAAGGAAAAGCACAACCATTGTCAAAAGAGTATCAGTATCCATGATCTACTCTGCACAACCTATGTACAAGAAAAAGAAAATTTAAAAACAACAAAAGAATTGTAAGCTTCAACCCTCTCCTCTGCAATCTCCAAACTAAGCTACGAGTCTGACACGAAATGGTCACAACACCAAAGAATCTCTCCTGGCTGCACGCGCTATATATCATCCATGCATCGTCATCGTCACGGACGCCGCCGGCGGCTCATCACGACCTTATGCGACGACGGCGGCGGCGGGTGTGCTGGCCGCTGCCTTCTCCGGCGGCGGCGGCGGCGGCGGCGACGCCCGGCAGACCGGGCATGTCGGCCGCCGGCGCAGCCACTGGTCGATGCACCCCCGGTGGAACGCGTGGCGGCAGTCGGGCAGCCGCCGGAGCTCGTCGCCGTCGGCGTAGTCCGCCAGGCACACCGCGCACCGCGCCGCGTCGGACCCGGCTGCCGGTGGTGTTCCCGCCGCCTCCTCCTCGTTCTTCTCCGGCGCCGACGAGTACACCAGCGTGGGGTACCCGGCCAGGACGGCCTCGTCGATCCCGGCGACGCCCTGTCCGAGCTCCACGTCGCCCGCCGCGGCGCGCCGCTGCGACGGCGACGGCGCCCGCCGCCGCCGCAGCGAGCACAGGTAGGTGGCCGCCGAGAGCACGAGCAGCCCGGCCACGGAGGCCATGATCAGCACGTACTACTTGTTCCTTGGCCATGGCGGCGCCGCCGGCATCGACAACGACGCCGGCCGCCCACGCGTTCGCCGGCGCCGGCTCGAGCTCTGCTGACCCTCACTCACCGCAACACGTCGCTGTCTTGCTCTCCTCTTCCTCTCCCCTACCTGTCACTTCCCTGCCTCATCTTATACGCCTCTCCCCTGCGCCAAGATTCGTGCTGCTACCTCCGCGCCAGACCAGCTTGCAAGATCATTAGCGTCAACACGCGCTAACGACTGGGTTTACGTGGCTAATTATTTGATTAGCTATGCTAATCGCCTTTTACCGCTGTTTTGTTCGTTGCTTCCCCGGGGAGCTATTCTCGAAACCACCTCGCCTCATCACCGGAATCTCCGAATTTTATTTACTCTCTCTACGGCCTCTTTTCTGCTCGTTGGATTCGCCTAGGTTTTATCAGCGTTTGAGAAATATTAGTGTCGAATTACGAATGGAGACACGGCAGCTAAAAAGGTGCTTCTTTAGTAGATCGATAGATTGTTATCATATCCAAAATATACTATGTGGATAATGATGGAAGAACTAGGTGCTTAAGCCGGCGATTAAGGCGGTAAAGCGCGCGCACTTAACTACGTAGGGAATGAGATCTCTGTAGCTTGATCTGACAGGAATGAATATTCATCCTTCCAAGAAAATTTAATCGAGATTATTGGGCAATCAACAAGTTGATGATGATGATCTTTTTAACCGTCAACAAAAACAACCGGTTAGGCACCTGAGTGCCCGTGATTCAAATTCCGTCACCCGCAGACCATGGATTTAGATCGCGCAGCCACACGTGGGTGGTACACTAGCATTTTTTATAAGACCATAAAATTTCATAGGAAACTGATCGAATTTTTTCTGGTTTGAAAATATTTGTCTTTCAAGTTTCAAATGAGGCTTAAAATTTAAATCATACCATGACCTTGGAGCTGTGCTTTGTGGACCATTTAGGCCGCGTTTAGTTCCCGAATGGGGAGGGCCGAATTGGGTCTGACAACGACACTGTAGCAATAAATGCGACACTGTAGCATTTCGTTTGTATGCGAAAAATTGTCCAAAAATAATTAATTAGGCTTAAAATGTTTGTCTCGCAGAGTATAACAAAAACTTTGTAATTTAGTTTGTGATTTTATCTACATTTAGTACTCCATGCATGTTATGACATTTTGATGTGATAGGGAATCTTCTTTTTACATAGTAAATTTGGGAGTGAAATTTTGGAACTAAACAGGGCCTTAAGCACTGATGCCCAGTTGCTTGTGCAGATGGGCATACATCTGTTGCTTGTGCAAGTGGACATTTTGATGTATGAACATGGGAGAAACCGTCCAAAAAAGTTTACAAATTGACGTGTATGAACGTGTGATGGACTAGGTAAAATTTACCCATCACATCAAATCTCTTTCCTCATGCATAGGCATAACTGTTCCCCAGGCGAGCTGGTCCGTTTAGACGTCTAGGCAATGCATTTAAAATTATGGGCATCACAGCATCGTGGATCCAATTGTTCTGACTATAATGTAGCCAAAAACTGGATACAAAACATGCATCTGGTATATAGAAGATTACTTGTGAATTCCAGGTCACAAGCACTAAACTTAAGTCACCACTGTACCACTAGCATATAACAAAGAATTCAAGCTGAAAAGCAACCAAAGATTACAAGCAACACTGCAATTTATAAATCGCTTAAGATTTCATTGGCGCGAGAATATAAATCTCATGTCCATAACACGCAGACCAAAACATTTCAGAATTTAGAACAAATCAGATAAGTTGAAGTTCAAGACTTGATGGCCACAAAAGCAAACCACTGATCTAAAACAAGTTTAACATAGTTGCATGATAACGACAGAAGAGATGCGATCAAGAGACAACCGCTGCAACCGACTGGTAGCCTAGTTGCGGTCGCGGCGGGGGCCACCGTACTGTGGGCGGCCGCCGTAGGCCGGGGCGTTGGAGACCTCAGCCTGGCGCTCGACGCCGGGGAGGTCGGCCATGCCGAGGGCAGCGAGCATCTCCATGGTCTCCTTGTCGACGCGGATCTCCTCGACCTCGAGCGCAGACTTCTCCGGGACGAAGTCCATGCGGCGCTCGCGCTCCTCCTCCTGCAGCTTGAGGGAGATGCCGCGGACCGGGCCGCGCTGGATGCGGCGCATCAGGTGGGTGGTGAAGCCTGCGACCTTGTTGCGGAGGCGCTTCGAGGGCAGGATCGAAACCTCCTCCAGCACCTTCTTGTTGGTGTGGAAGTCGAGGGTCATGCGGGAGTAGTACTTCTCGATCACCTGCCTGGAGGTCTTCTTGACGGTCTTGGTGCGGACGCGACCCATGTCTCCCTCCTCTTCTCCGGCGGCGGCGGCGGCGGCGGCGACGCCCGGCAGACCGGGCATGTCGGCCGCCGGCGCAGCCACTGGTCGATGCACCCCCGGTGGAACGCGTGGCGGCAGTCGGGCAGCCGCCGGAGCTCGTCGCCGTCGGCGTAGTCCGCCAGGCACACCGCGCACCGCGCCGCGTCGGACCCGGCTGCCGGTGGTGTTCCCGCCGCCTCCTCCTCGTTCTTCTCCGGCGCCGACGAGTACACCAGCGTGGGGTACCCGGCCAGGACGGCCTCGTCGATCCCGGCGACGCCCTGTCCGAGCTCCACGTCGCCCGCCGCGGCGCGCCGCTGCGACGGCGACGGCGCCCGCCGCCGCCGCAGGGAGCACAGGTAGGTGGCCGCCGAGAGCACGAGCAGCCCCGCCACGGAGGCCAGGATCAGCACGTATTCCTTGGCCATGGCGGCGCCGCCGGCATCGACGACGACGCCGGCCGCCCACGCGTTCGCCGGCGCCGGCTCGAGCTCTGCTGACTCCTCAACTCACCGCAACACGTCGCTGCTCTTGCTCTCCTCTTCCTCTCCCTCTACCCTGTCACTTCCCTGCCTCATCTTATACGCCTCTCCCTGCGCCAAGATTCGTGCTGCTACCTCCGCGCCAGACCAGCTTGCAAGATCATTAGCGTCAACACGCGCTAACGACTGGGTTTACGTGGCTAATTATTTGATTAGCTATGCTAATCGCTTTTTACCGCTGTTTTGTTCGTTGCTTCCCCGGGGAGCTATTCTCGAAACCACCTCGCCTCATCACCGGAATCTCCGAATTTTATTTACTCTCTCTACGGCCTCTTTTCTGCTCGTTGGATTCGCCTAGGTTTTATCAGCGTTTGAGAAATATTAGTGTCGAATTACGAATGGAGACACGGCAGCTAAAAAGGTGCTTCTTTAGTAGATCGATAGATTGTTATCATATCCAAAATATACTATGTGGATAATGATGGAAGAACTAGGTGCTTAAGCCGGCGATTAAGGCGGTAAAGCGCGCGCACTTAACTACGTAGGGAATGAGATCTCTGTAGCTTGATCTGACAGGAATGAATATTCATCCTTCCAAGAAAATTTAATCGAGATTATTGGGCAATCAACAAGTTGATGATGATCTTTTTAACCGTCAACAAAAAGTTTAAGTCCAACTTGTTAGGCACCTGAGTGCCCATGATTCAAATTCCATTACCCGCAGCGCAGAACATGGGTTTAGAACGCGCAGCCACACGTGGGTGGTAAACTAGCATTTTTCAGACCATGAAATTTCATAGGAAACTGATCGAATTTTGTCTGGTTTGAAAATATTTGTCTTTCAATTTTCAAATGAGGCTTAAAATTTAAATCATACCATGACCTTGGAGCTGTGCTTTGTGGACCATTTAGGCCGCGTTTAGTTCCCGAATGGGGAGGGCCGAATTGGGTCTGACAAGACACTGTAGCAATAAATGCGACACTGTAGCATTTCGTTTGTATGTGCGAAAAATTGTCCAAAAAATAATTAATTAGGCTTAAAATGTTTGTCTCGCAGAGTATAACAAAACTTTGTAATTAGTTTGTGATTTTATCTACATTTAGTACTCCATGCATGTTATGACATTTTGATGTGATAGGGAATCTTCTTTTTACATAGTAAATTTGGGAGTGAAATTTTGGAACTAAACAGGGCCTTAAGCACTGATGCCCAGTTGCTTGTGCAGATGGGCATACATCTGTTGCTTGTGCAAGTGGACATTTTGATGTATGAACATGGGAGAAACCGTCCAAAAAAGTTTACAAATTGACGTGTATGAACGTGTGATGGACTAGGTAAAATACCTGAGGTTGCAGTGGCGAGAAGTCATTGGACTTTTCGTTTGACTGATAATTGGATCGCACGAGCAAATCTCAAATTTTTATTGAAACTTTGCTTCACTTTTCTGCTTTCTCGTTGGGAAAATAGACCGTTTCCTGTGTATTTCCACGAGCGTGCATTGACAATGACCGATTATTTGTTTCCTTTTGAAAAAGAATGGCGAGTTGTTGATGCAAGGTTGTAGTGTATGCAAGTTTCGATTAATTTTTTATACCTAGCGTGTTTGGCAGATTCAGCTGGTCCTTCTGATGTGAGGCGTTTGGACTTTGGTGTTCAATCATCTCAGGTGCACCCAAAATCTTAAAGCATATATAGCTCATCATTTTTTTGTTTCAGTTACTATCAGATGCAACTTGCAGACTAGCAGTCATAAGAAAATCTCTGACCGGAATGTGACTGGAAGGTATGATATCTGCCATGCTTGAAACAACAGTTGCTCAACCACTCATCACAAGCATTGCTCACAACAGCTACATCTCTGCTGACATCTCCAAAGGGCATACCGGCACGGCTTACCTTGTTATCTAGCAAGTCAACCAAATTAACATATACATATACAAAGAATTTGATTCGTAACATGATATTACCTTTTGTCATACTATACTGAAAATACTGTTGGTTCTATTGCTATAATCTGCTAGGAAACTCCAGTCAGATCTCTGAAATCTGAACATGGGCACTCTCTAGGAAAGACAACTGCAAAGCTGGACTGCCTTCTTGTGAAACGTAGGCAATGATAGAGCAGCTGCATAAAGATCAGCTCTTGTTTTCAGTAGTTTCTGCTGAAGTAGAGGATGCTGTGGATGCCGTGAGGTCTCTGGCGCATTGTGACACGTATGGCTCCAGCTGCAATCATAAACATAAGACGTTATCAGTCATAATTGGTAACAAAATGCATGAAAAGATTGTAACTCGACTCATCAGGAGGTTATATGTGAACAATGCCCATTTTCAGGTCTCTACTTCCTGGTCCTAAACTCAACTTTGCTACAGTAATAAATCTCATAGCATCAACTCACAATTTTGGAAATCTCTATTTTGTGTGGGTTGAGTTATTGTGTTGTAATTATTTTCTTATCTCTGGCTTTACTTTCTTATTTTCACAGATTCACATTTTTTCATCCAGTCAACTAAATTGTGGAGTGAAGATAATTTTGAGGCTTGATATTTAACTTAAACATGCTAGCTAAGTCTGTAAAGCATGAACCAAAAAGTATTATGCCAATTACCTTGAAATCAGTCAAGTCAGGAACCACAACTCTTGGCAACTTTTCATTAACAATCACATATCCACCTGCAAAAGCACATAAACTTTTAAAGATAATATTTATAAAAGACCTGAAGTAAAAAAATGTATTCACACAGATGAGAAATGATTGAATGTAACTAAAATTCTGTGACTACAAATAATTATAATATGAAACTGAATGAAAATGTTGACTAAATCAAGTAAAATCAATAATGTGGTGGAAAGAATGACTTACAGGATCTCTACAGCTACAGTGTGGTGGTTACAAACTATGAAAGATCTGAGGCTCAAACAAGCGAAGACAACATATATTGATCTATATATCAAAAGGACAGGAGGAGATAGCTAACCAGGTGTAGGTGGATTTTTTTTATTGCATATGATCAGCAGTTCGCCGGGCTTAAACAATACTAAGCTTCAGATGACATCATTACGTTCTTTTTCCAGCGCAAGACTTTGTGTTTGTCAGGCAATAACTCACTTGTAAACATGTAACTTAAAATAACCCCGTATGTGTCTAATCAGAAGTTGAATTTGACGCTAGATTATTTGCTATCATTTGTACTGCATTTCTAGCTATTTTAATCAAATCTTACTAAAGAACCATTTGTATTGATTATACTGGCATGTAGCATGGTCTTGTAGAACATCAAATGAACATGCAAAAAAAATATGGATATCCGCGACAGATGTCCAGAGAGCGCTAAAGTCCAAGCCTCTGTTTCTGTTTTAAGATGGAACGCATAGAGTCTCTATTACACGCTCAAACACATGGTCTTGTAAATATGGGGGTCCTCTGGTTACCTTGTACCATAGTGTGTTTAACCAATAATATTACATAGCATAAATATTATGTTACGACCAAACATTGCTAGAAAATGTACTTGTTTCATTAATACACGACAGGCTCAGAGCAATTTCTTGATTATCACAAAACAGCATTACTCAAACAGTGTGGACAGCCAACACCATTTCAGTTTTCATGTACCTTTAGTCTCTATGTCAAACTACATCGATCGCGTAGTTCACTATCCCACGATTTCTCATTCTGATAGCTCAACTATCACTACCTTGTAAGCAGGCTGAGACGGATTGGCGAATTGCAGGAAAGTATAGTCCTAACGACTGAGAATGCCGTAACAGCTGTAGCGGCAGCGAAAGGAAAAATGCTACCTTTGCGGGTGTGGAACCCGGTGGGCTTGCAGTTCTTGCCCTTGTAGTAATCCCGCGGCGCCCGCTTGGAGGAGAGGATGTCGAGCGACGACAGCCGCTTCCGCCGCATCGCCCGCCCCAGCGAGCCCAGCGTCAACCCCAGCGGCATCCTCCAACCAACGCCGCCTAGGTTCCTGCGGCAGCCCCAGGGGCGAGAAATCAGCGCGACACGGAGGGGATCGGCGAGGGCGGCGCGAGGAGGGAGAGGGGAGCGTACCGGATGGAGGAGCGAAGGGGATCGGAGGCGGCGGTGGCGGCGGCCGGCGGCGGCGGAGCTGCTGCTGCTGTGTGTGGTAGGGCTCGCCGGGAAGGCAGAGAGCATCGGATAGACCGCTAGGCCCAACGTAGCCCATCATATGGGACAGAACGGCCCGCGGTTTTGCTTTTTTGTTTTTGTTTTTTTTGTGCTCTTTTGTTTTCTATATATAATTCTAATACTGCTACTTGTAAAGTTCTACTTAGTATTTATTGTCTAGATTTTACAATGAGTTTCACTTATATAAATTATTACATAACTTTTAATATTTGATTCAGAAATTTTGTCAAACCCAATTCGATTTTTTCTGTAATGCTATGTATGTATACGGACTTTGTGAGTTTGTATGGACTTTCATAGGCACCAATCGATGATTCAAAAAAATTTGGAATGCAATTCAATGATTTGGAAACCCTTTTTAAGAAACGTACGGTATAATTTTCGAAACCTCGTGTTTTCAGTGTTCAGATTATACTTTTCAGATTGTTGAAATAGTGTATTTGATTTCTTTTAAATGTTTTTAAGATTTTTTTTGTGAGTTCGGAGCTCTGTTTTGTGGACTACTTAAGCACACATGATATGCTCCTTCTTGCTTGCTCAAATGGATATATGATGCTTGAACCCAGGATAAAACAGTCAAATGCTACATATGGAGCCACCGAGGTTGAAGTGACAGCAACATTATTGGACTTTTGATTTGACTGATCCTCAAACCGACCGGCAAACTCAATTTGTTTTTACATGAAACTTCCTTCAATTTTCTGGTTATTAAGAAATCAGCCATTTCCTTTTGCTTTCCACGGGCGTGCATCGACCATGCTCCAATTATCTGTACGTCTGAAAAGGAATGGTCAATTATTTACGCCAAATTGTAGTGTAACTTGAGTGAACAACATCGCATTTTTTTGGCAGGTGCAGCTGAAAAGTGTATGTAACTCGAGAGCTATTGGTTCATTGTTCTTCAGAATTTTGCCCTAGTTTATCGGAAGCAAAGCTGTGTTTAGATCTGATGAAAAGGTGATAGAAAGATCGTATCAAACACTGTAGCGCACTATAGCACTTTTCGTTTGTTTGTGGCAATTGTTGTCCTACCATGAGGGCAAGTACAACAATGAAGACAGCTGTTGTCTTTTTCACACAAACAAACAGCTGAATAGACAGCTTATACAATGAGTTGTCTGTATAGTAATTAATTTATTATTTGATGCACAAACTCATGGTGATCTGATGCTCAATTGATCTTTATAGCCATTTTGTTGGTGTCGCCCCTTCGCGTGGGGTCTGCCTGGCAGTGATCGTACTGCTGCAACCTTATCTCCTCCCGTACTGCTGCAACATTATCTCCTTCGCATGGAACACCACGGACCTGCTGCGAGCGGATGCGCCTCCACTCGCTGGAAAGAGCTCCACTTGCCGGAGGTGACCTCCACTCCAGAGCTAAGGCTGGTAGCACCGGCGTCCGGTAGTGTTCCTGAAAGGAGCCACGGTGGAGCGTTTAGCGGAAAAAAGACCTGCAGCGGTCTTCTGGGAGCGCTCCCCTACCGCAGCGGAGAGGGCCGGCTCCGGCACAGCCAGGGGAGTACGGATGCCGGCTCCCCTAAGGCTGCTCGCAGTGGCTTCCCCTGCACGTTCCTGGAGGAACGTTTAGGGGAAGCAGGCGCTGCAGCGGGATCCTGGGCGGCCTCCGCTACCGAAGCGAAGGGAAGCGAATCCCCCAGCCCTGGCGGAGATAGAGGAGTTCCCCAACACGCCACGCTGGCGCTGGTCCCACCGCGCCCAACTACCCGCGCCGTTCCGCCCCGTCGTCGTGCTCCACCGTCCGCCCGCCGCGCTCCACCTCCCGCCGCCGCTCGTCGCCGCACTCAGCGCCACCGCGCTCCGCCGCATCCGCCGCGCTTGCGCCGTCGCCTGGGCCCGCCGAGGAGCCTTCGCCGCGAGCCCGCGAGGACAGAGGAGGGCGCGACGGAGGCGAGCAGAAGATGGCGGCCGTCGTGGCCCCGGCCCCGCGCGCGCCGGCGACGACGCTGAGCCTCATGCCCGGTGCGGACGTCGAGGCAGCCGCCGCCCCAAGGGGGGAGGAGGCGGCCGGGCCCGCGTCCACCGCGGCGGCAGCGCCGCTCACCATCTTCTACGGCGGGAGGATGGTGGTGTTCGAGGACTTCCCGGCGGAGAAGGCGGCCGAGGTGATGCGCCTCGCCGCCGGCGCCGAGCGGGCCCCGGCCCCGGCCCCGCGCGACGACCTGCCCATCGCCAGGAAGGCGTCGCTGCAGCGGTTCCTCGCCAAGCGCAAGGACCGCCTCGTGGAGCGCGCGCCCTACACCCGCCCG
>OAMR01001028.1:68357-108844 GCA_900205405.1 Echinochloa crus-galli
AAATCTGATGATAAATTGCGCAAGGAAAAAGAAAAGTTAAAAGATTTAGAATTGAAAATATTTCAATTCAAAAATCCTATGAGGAGCTAAAGACTTCTCATGCTAATCTAAAGAACGCGGACGGTCCGCGTGGACCTGCGGACGGTCCGCCGTGCACGTTTCTGAACGGGTTTTTCCCCAACGGCTAGTTTTGAGGAGAGGGCTATATATACTCACCCCCCACGGGCATGAGGGGTCTCTTGGCACTTTGAAAAGCTGATAACACATTCTAGAGCCCTTGTTCTCCTCTCTCTCACTCACTTGCTTTGAGGTTGCATTTCTTGGTGAGATTGAGAGCTTCTAGTGCATTGCATCAAGGATTTGATCATTGTGGCACTAGGATTTCATTGAGCTCGTGGTTGATTTGTTACTCTTGGAGGTTGCCGCCTCCTAGACGGCTTGGAGCTCGTGATTCCACCGAGCACTTCAAGAAGATTGTGAAGTTGCCGTGGAAGATTGGTGTGAGAGGTCTTTGTGCTCACCTCGCCGGAGTGGTGAAGAGCAACTCTAGTGGAATCGAGATTTTGAGCGGTTCTTTGTTCTAACCGGCTTATAAGATCAAGAGAGTCTTGATAGAGAAGCGGTTGAACATTGAATCCATCTCAACGTGGACTAGGGGTGACCGGCAAGTCATCGATACCACGGGATAAATTTGTGTCTCTTGTGGTTTGATCCTTGTCTTTATCTTGAGCAATTTACTTTGTGCAAGTTATTTACCTAGAACTTGAATTGTTGCTTGTCATCCTAGGTTGCAAACCCCTCAACATAGGCTTAGAATAGCTAGAGATTTAATTCACCTTGTGGTTCTAATTAAATTTCTCTAGTGTTGTGATTGAAGTTGGAAATCGGCTATTCACCCCCCTCTAGTCGGTAATCGTAGATCCTACAGCTGCGTGGGTGCGGGCGTGCGGCGTGGGGAGGGAAGCGGCAGGGGGAGAGAGCAGGGTGGGGAGGGGCGGCGGCGGCCGGCGGGGAAAGAGAGGCGGGGAAGGAGAGAGGTGGGAGAGAACGGCGTGGGGAGGGGAAGGGAGGGGAGGGAAATAAAAAAAAGAGAGGGGAGGAATAAAATAAGTGGTAGTTGGTATAGGGGAATGTGGTAGAGGAGAGACGAGTGCGGAAGAAATTGAGATAGATGAAGGAATCTCGATGACCAGGACAGAATATTCTGTTTAGAGGAGAGAAATAGGGGAAAACGAGTGCGAGCAGCCTAACGGCGGGAGGAGCTATAGCTCCAGCTCGAGCTGGACGACGACGAGCTGGCCGACGGATGCGGGGCGCAGCGGCGGGCCGGCTAGCACTGCGGGTGTGGGGCGCGGCGGCGGATGCAGGACATCGGGCCGTGGAGTACGAGCGCTTCCTCGTCGCGGACGGCGGCGAGCTCCTGCTGGTGTCGCCGCTGCACGCCATGGGGAACGGCGCCTTCAGGTTCTTCAGGCTGGACATGGCGGCGCTCGAGTGGTCGCCGCTGGAGCGCCGGGAGCTCATCTGGCTCCTTCTCCGCCGCGGTCTGCCCGCCAGAGGCGGCAACACCCGCCAGCGAAGGCGCGAACCAGAAAGCTCTCCCGCGCAGCTGATCCCGTGCCTCCGTCGTCTCGGCGCAACGAGCCGTACAACGGCCTTCGTCGCCGCCGAGTCGCCTGCCCCGACTCGACAGTCACTCATGCCGTGGTGGGGAGGGGGGTCCGCAAAAATGTGCTGCATGTCCACGGTAGGCGCCGCCCCGTTGTACGTGCCTTGACCTATTAGGCTCAAAAGATTCGTCTCGGCTTGTACATTAAAACTATGCAATTAGTTTTTTTATTTACCTATATTTAGTACCCCATACATGTGCCGACATTTTGATGAGATGTGATGGGACTTTTTGCATAGTAGAATTTTGGGGTGAAATTTTAGGAACTAAACACAGCCTTTTAGTACGATGACTAGAATGACTGGATGGGAGAAATTTCATCTGCCATACATGCTGCAAAGAACAGTGTATGACGGCAAACCAACCAACCAAACATATATATGAGTACACACAAACTCCAAAAAAATATAAACCTGATTTATTCAGTTACTTTCCGTCATTTTGTACAGTATATACCTGCATTTGTGTTGCAGAGAGACTCCCATCAGTCTCCTCCATCGTTCAGCAAGATATCCTTGACCACCTCAAGTTCTCTGATGGCATGCATTCTCGCTCTGAAGGATTCCTGGGAGCATTGCAACATAGCTTTGAAGAGTTGGCACATGCTACCAGCAGTCGGGTCCTTTCCTTCCTGTGAACATCTCTAGCAGAAGCACTCCGTGGATGGAATCATCGATCAGTCATGGAAACATTGAATCGCTCTGTTCGCTTAGATTATTAGCCACCAGTCAGCAGTATTTTTCTCTCAGTAGAAATCAGTATTAGCCACCAGCCAGCCAGCAGTATTTTTCTCTCAGTAAAAATTAGCATCAGCCACCAGTGAACCGAACAAGACGATTACTCATTACCATCCATTCCGTACCCTGCAGGTTATTACCAAATCACTGGATAGTGTAAGAACCTCTTGACTTGGTTAGGCCAATTCCAACCCAACATGTCAATAAGTGATGTCTATATTGCCATATCAGCCCTTGATTAATTTTCTAGTCCATTCACTCTCCTCCAACTTTTTGGAACACGTGTCTTAGTGTTTTTACTGGCTTCTCTCCCTTGAAATGCGTGACGACTTGGTTTCCTGCATGTGACCCGGTTTCCATGTTTTTTCTTCTCTCTCCTCCTTAACTCTTCTGCCATATAGGATTTCTGCTTACTTGGCAGCCTCATTAATTCTATGGAGACCAGCTAACTAGGAGGGTTGGGGATGGCCTTAGGAACATCTTGGGAAACTACAAATTGAGTGAATTGTAAGGTCCCTGCCCTTAGGGGGATGTATCCAATAGTGCTCTGATTAAAGTAGTGCTGCTTTCTTCTGTTGCCTGCTTGCTTTCCATCGTATAGTCATATGGTTATGGACGAACAGTGCCACATGTGTGCTTGGCTTTAGATCAGTGGACATGGCCATGGCGGTGCAGGTAGTCTCAGAAACATCCAGCACACTGTTCACTCTCTGGAGTCTGGACATGCCTTTTGAGTGGACATTCATGTTAGTACTCCGTATATACTAGCGGATATGGGCGTGCGTTTTTGCTACGAGTGAAGGAGATTCACATCACCATTGTCAACTAGTAATAGACAAATCAAAACTGAAAACTAACAAAAATAGAAATAAAAAGGCATGGTATCTAAATTCTATAGTAGTAGGGTTAGAAGAGAAAGGGGAAAAAGGAAACAAAACAGTAAAGGAGAAGGAGAACGGGCTATATCCAAACAGGCCGGCCGGGACAAACACGTTGTTCCTTCCTCAAGAGTGCCCCCGGCCCGGCCCATTAGTTAGTTGTCTTTACGAACAGCCCAGCCCACCCACGAGGTCAAGAGAATTTATGCTAAATTCTGAACCAATCTTCCTCTTGCAAATAAAGTACATAGTTTTGAATTAAGGCGTAGTAAAGTCATTCATCCAATGAACTAATTGGGCTGTAGGAAGAAAGTTCATAAAAGTCTTCCCTTCAACTGCTTTTACAATTATTCATGACACCACATGGAGCTAGTAGCGAGCTCAGCGTCCATGTCTCCTGTGGCTTGATCCTATTCAAGTGTTCATGCATAGAATCATGATTTGGTATAACCTTCCTCCACAGATCATGGAATCTGACATGGAACTTGGCAGATTAACAGTTCGATGCCAACAGTGACAGCTTCTTCTTGCACAAGACTAGCCGTTTCTTGCTTTTCTTTTTAACCTTTTTGGTCTATAACATCAATCTTCCTTCTTGGTCTAGTTGAAGCTTGCCAATGCCGTGGACTCCATGGAGGAGAGACGAGTGCGGAAGAAATTGAGATAGATGAAGGAATCTCGATGACCAGGACAGAATATTCTGTTTAGAGGAGAGAAATAGGGGAAAACGAGTGCGAGCAGCCTAACGGCGGGAGGAGCTATAGCTCCAGCTCGAGCTGGACGACGACGAGCTGGCCGACGGATGCGGGGCGCAGCGGCGGGCCGGCTAGCACTGCGGGTGTGGGGCGCGGCGGCGGATGCAGGACATCGGGCCGTGGAGTACGAGCGCTTCCTCGTCGCGGAGAGCGGCCCGCTCCTGCTGGTGTCGCCTCTGCACGTTTTGCTACGAGTGAAGGAGATTCACATCACCATTGTCAACTAGTAATAGACAAATCAAAACTGAAAACTAACAAAATAGAAATAAAAAGCATGGTATCTAAATTCTATAGTAGTAGGGTTAGAAGAGAAAGGGGAAAAGGAAACAAAACAGTAAAGGAGAAGGAGAACGGGCTATATCCAAACAGGCCGCCGGGACAAACACGTTGTTCCTTCCTCAAGAGTGGCCCCGCCCGGCCCATTAGTTAGTTGTCTTTACGAACAGCCCAGCCCACCCACGAGGTCAAGAGAATTTATGCTAAATTCTGAACCAATCTTCCTCTTGCAAATAAAGTACATAGTTTTGAATTAAGGCGTAGTAAAGTCATTCATCCAATGAATAATTGGGCTGTAGGAAGAAAGTTCATAAAAGTCTTCCCTTCAACTGCTTTTACAATTATTCATGACACCACATGGAGCTAGTAGCGAGCTCAGCGTCCATGTCTCCTGTGGCTTGATCCTATTCAAGTGTTCATGCATAGAATCATGATTTGGTATAACCTTCCTCCACAGATCATGGAATCTGACATGGAACTTGGCAGATTAACAGTTCGATGCCAACAGTGACGCTTCTTCTTGCACAAGACTAGCCGTTTCTTGCTTTTCTTTTTAACCTTTTTGGTCTATAACATCAATCTTCCTTCTTGGTCTAGTTGAAGCTTGCCAATGCCGTGGACTCCATGTTGTCACCAGTATTGTGAAATTTGTTAGATATATGGGCTGACCCATATAAATAATCTTTAATAAATCTCAAAAGTCCATTAGTGTCGAATGGTTACACCATTTGTTAGTACCGTATTGCTAATAGACGAGGGTGAGGGAGTTTTCCTCCATATAAATACATACCGACTCTTCGTAGAAAAGATGCACCACAAACTACTACATACGAGGAGAATCTAGGCTTGGGACCTCTTGAAGAAGTCTGTTTGAGTTAGAATTTGCCGAATAAGATTTTGGGAAGTGCTATACACGACTGCTCGAAGTCTTCGCCACGGCTCGTCTGTTGCGTCCCGTCTGCAACATCGATATCGCTCCAACAGTCCTCGTCACCACGACTGCACCTGCTAAGTATGTACGTCGTGAACCGATCTGTTCTTTCATCATGTTTTATGAGATCGTGATGATGTGCTTGTTCTTACTAGTATGTTAGAGATTTGCATGCTAGGTTTTATTCTTGTCATGTTTAATACTGTTCGGAATTTAATCATTAAATTGCTCAGCTGCGATGTTTCAGTCATGACACTTGTGCAAGGGTAGGGTGCTTGGTTGGTTGATTTAAAATCAGTACAGCAGCAAGCTTGAGTTTCAAGTATTGGGGGCCGGGAGGTACTTTAGTCAATCGACCCTACTATATAAATGCATCATTTTAATCTGTTTCTTCTGCACGATGATCTCTCCGTCTTTTGCTCTACAGTGTGTGTTTCATTCCATCTCAGTGCATGTGTTTCATTCCATCTCAGTGCATGTGTTTCATGCCTTGTCTGGTATGCCTTCTCAGTGTGTCTGGTATGAATGTATAGCGGATGGTGTGTTGTGTCTGGTATGAATGTATAGCGGATATTGTGTCGTGTCTGGTATGAATGTATAGCGGATGTTGTGTCGTGTCTAGAAGATGGTATGTGTCTGGTACGAATGTATAGCAGATGGTTGGCCTCCTGAGATAGTTTTTGACTCTAAATGGAAGATGTTACGCCCTCCATACATTGTAATTAAACTTGTACATGAACATCCAAGCATTTGTTGTATTTCTTGCAAGTAAAAATCTTGTAAAAGTAAAAATTGTGACGATACTGTACATCTATGGATTTTTCACCTCTGCTGGGAACCCGTCTCAAACATAGAACTGCTCAATTTTGAAGGATTGAAAGTATAATTGCTTAAATGCTCGATATATTCATCATTTTAAGGCCAAGGTGCCTATGACGTACTCCCTCGGTGCATCCTCCTCCAGTTCCACCCAGAGTGTCAATATCAAAGAAGGCCTCATCCCTACTGTTCTCGACTTGCAATCCAACTCCTACCGGCTTTGTGCTTGGCGTTTTGATCATCTCCCGGCCGGCGCTGCCCACGTCCATCGAGGCTCTCCTCCAAGCCGGCGGCTTCCACAGATCGTCGTCACCGACACCACCGGGGGCACGTCAGGCGGTGCTCGTCCTGACTCTGTCGACCGCGCGGCAACACCAACTCCAACAACAATCGCGGCGGCCGCGAACGTGGGCGGCGCATGCGGGCAGTTCTACAACAACACCAACGCCCATGGGCGTCATTCTTCACGCCGTGGGATGCCTGCTCCTGTTTCATGGCATGCTTGCTCCTTGGACCGGCACAGGTCCTGGCGTCCTTGGCACGCGCCAACCAGCCACCGATGCATCTTCTGCTGGTGCTAGCGATTGGTTCATGGACACTGGTGCTAGCTCCCACATGACTGGAGACCAAGGTAACTTGCAGCCCTTGTATTGTTCTTCATCATCACCGCATAATTCCTTTCATATTGTTGTTCCCAATGGGTCATCTATCCCTATTCTTGGCATGGGTAGTACTTCTATTCACACTCCTGCTAATTTTCTTCTGCACAATGTCCTTCATACACCGCATGTCATCAAAAACCTTATATCTGTACGCAAATTCACCAAAGACAATGCACGTTCAGTTGAATTTGATTTCATGCACATGCACCTACTAAAGTAGAATGACTTGGTTTTTGAGATAAATTTTGAATCCTAGAGCGTCTTATTTTTTTTTGGGATGGAGGGAGTATAAATTAGTTTGCACATCTGAAAACAAGGGAGAATAAATTATGAGCATTGTGTATAAGGACACCAATTATCAAAGCGGCTGTCCGAAACTGTCATTTTTAGCGCTGAAAGAACCTGAAGCTATCTCACCACGTCTTTTGGCTATGTATGCGATCACTGTCAGCAAAATTAATTTAATCTCTCTCGACTTTTTACACAACTAGTAAAGGGAATCTTCAACCTGAAAGCAACCAACCTCAAATTATACCCGCTAAACAAAGCTGATGCTGTAGCATTTGTGTAGATATACAAGATGAAATTAGTCTGCAAAACAATTACAGAGGAAAGGATATATCAAGAACAAAATGGACATGTTATAATAATGACCCAGATCACCACAATTGAATGGCATAACAAGTCAAAGTTGAATCAGTACTAACATGAAAGGACAGATAAAGAGCATTTTCCCACTCAACCCACAGTAATGTAGACACCTGCACAAGTAGATGTTTAAAGAAAAAAAAGCAGACACTGGTTGTGACTTGAAACTAGCAATCTACATGAAAGCACAATATACCTTTTGTTGTTAGATTGTTTCAGTAAATACAGGAAGGATACAAGAACGGAAATAGTGATGGTGCCGAATCTATTAATCTAAAGTTTCCATGCACCATTTGGAAACCTTGCAGTGATGCAGAATAAATGAATGGAATTGGTATCCATTCATTCTCACCTATTCTCAACGCTTACAACAACTTTAAGCAACACAAGATATCAATCATCAGGTAAGGACTGATGTAACAATTAACAGGCTCCTAGTTAGAATAACATCCTGATCCTTGAACCTCAGCTTATGTGAAGGAACAGATATATTTTTTTCTTAAACCGTAGGAAATCGTCCTAAACCAACGGAGAATGGGGTATATGAATGTTACTAAAATTTTAGGGAGAAGACTGCCCAATCAAATTCAAAAAGAATTCAGCAATAGCCGCAAACAACATAGGAGGCAACTTAAAGTATGTGATTTTTTTTTAACAAAGAGCCCATGACTGCTATAAATATCTAATGTAGAAAATACTCCCAACTGAACCTAGCAACATCATCTAGCTGGCGCAGTGCTAATTGTTACTTATAACACCACTCCAGTGCTAGTGTCTCAAATATTATCGCACATTAAAAAAAAGTAGGTTCAATGGAAATGGAAACATAGTTGTGAAGCATATATTATTGATACACTGAGTTTGGATACTTAATGACTTTTGTTAAGAGTATTGTCCTAGCTTTCTTCTACCAATGATCTAGAAAATATCTACCTCCTTCTTTTTCCTCATATTTTCCGTTGTGTGAAGGATGGAATTGAACCATCAAGGGAGAAACTACGAAGAAAGCTTCAGTAAACAAAATATAGCTCAACAAACATCAAAATCTAACATTATCATAAGACAATGAATAGTGAGTTCTTGACTGATTGCATTATTTTGGACAAAAAGCATACTGAACAGGTGCATTTTTTTAACAACATAAATCAGTGAAAGGCTGCACCTGCGTACAATAGACCCAAAGTGGTCGGACCCTTCCCCGGACCCTGCGCAAGCGGGAGACACGTGCGCAGGGCTGCCCTTTTTTTATAAATCAGTGAACATCTTAATTCTTTACTCAAATGGAAAAACTATCTCAAAGAACTACATAGAATTATTTTCCTATAATGTTAGGAATATGCTGCCCAATTAAATATTGGATATCCATACCTACAGCACTGAGCCAGTCATCATCTTCAACAGCACTGAGCCAGCCATTATCTGTTCATGAGATGGATGCCTGCTAGCAATGTTATCTCTTTTTCGAAAGGTTCTTACAAATCCTCAACATGCTTGGGAATACGATGTACAAAGTAGGCATTTCATTGTTGGCAAGACTTTTTGAGCTATTCAGTTTTTAGGCAGGATATGCACCAAATCAACATCAAACAATTAGTTGTAGGAAATAAGCAATGCAACAAGAGTAGGATCCTAAGAAAAGAAGAGTGTAGATAATAGAAACATCTAACCATACCAGTTCATGTCCATAATCTCACAAATATTGGAGTATGTCCATCCTTGACCCTTGTCGAGAAGGGATGAAAAGCCGTCAACGATCCACTTGAAGGCTGTGTGGTGCGCTGAAGGAGGCGTGGAATTGGGACTCGGGTCCTGAGCAACCCATCAGCATATAAGAGTATAACACATGAACATATTACATATCACTGCATAAAAACAATAAAGCTGGGAAGGCCTTCACAGCCACCAATTCAGAACATGTATTCCAAAGTTCAACACTGAACAACAGCTAGAGATCAAGTTAAATACAGATAGAACAGCAAGAGCATCAGCTCGCCAACTTAAGCATCACTCAACTATCACATAATCTAGATAACCAAACGTACTTCTCTAGACTCCCAATGCCACTCTAAATCTTGGAGCTCTTCCTCATCAAAAATAGCTTTCTGAAAGCTATAGATCATCTCAGGTTCCACCAGATCAAGCATATGGGACGCCCCTCTTTCATTAAACATGATTCTTGGAGTCAGTGGCTGCACAGTAGCCCCAGCTATCTGCTGCTGCTCTTGCTGCTGCCACCGCCACCACTGATGAACTGCTGTAGTTCTGTAATGCTGTTGCTATGGCAATTCCTATGCATTGTGCAACCTTGGATTGAAATGGCGGCACAAGCTCTGGGCTAGGCGCTGGCGCATTCAGCGTCTGGGCTCCTGGTGCTGGCACATTCAGTGGCTGGGCTCCTGGTGCTGGCGCATTCGGCGGCCGGGCTCCTAGTGCTGATGCATTCACTATTCTTCCTACTGCTGGTATGTTCTGGATTACTACTAATACAGCTACATGAAAGGCTTCTTCCTTTCCTCCATTATCATAAAGGTAATCTTGAGTGAGGTGAGCTTCTCCGTTCCACCGAAATGACATGGAATCTTCAACTGTTGGGCTATATTTCACGCGGCTTCTCAGAAAATTGGCAAGCAAATCAGATAATGTTTTTGGACCTGAGCCCTGTGGTGAACCGCAGAACTTGATGCAGATGAATATTTTGCATGGCACTCTGAATCCAGTTAGTGCATGGAATTTTACTTATGATATTGTTGTATCTTGTCAAATCTCTTTCCTTGACCCCCATTAATCTGCCATACAATTTATTGAAGACCTTTGCCTATCTCATCTTCACGTGCTATATGCATGTGTATTAGAGGGTAGAGGTCAATGCTGAAATTCTTTAGGAGTGAGATAAAGGTTTCCGGCGTCTGGAGGAGCTTTACCATATGCAGCGATCTAGAGGATGTCTTCAAGAACAATAGCAACTCCAAACATATCCCTTAGCTTCTTTAGGTCATCTGCTGGCAGGGGCGGAGCCAAGAATTGAGTATAGGAGGGGCCATGAACGAAGCAAAATAGAAGCTAAAGGAATGAAGGGACAAAAAACTAAATAGAATTATGCCCCTGCGATGTTGCGGGATTTCTTTAAATAAAATTTTAAGGTAAAATTAAAATTAGAAATATTAAGGTGATTGTATTTTTACAAACGCCATTATACATGACTTTAAGGTAAAATTTAAAAGTGAAAACACTAATGTGGTTGCATGACAACATTCTTTTGCAAATAACATTATACATGAAAATATGTTTATTGTATCCACAAAGACTAATAATAATTGCATTCACGGATATTATTAGCTTGTATGTTGAGAGAAATAAAATTAATGGCTCTTAGTTGGGTGCATCTATATAGGTTATATAGATACGAGTAGGAAGTGAGTAGGTCATCGAGCGCGACACTTCACATTCACGGTGTTTAGATGGAGGAAGCACTTGTGAGTTGAGGAACAATCCATTTAGACCGAGTATAAGATATTTGTGCTGAATTAAGAGAGAAAATAACATTAAATATATATTAATTATATAACATAGGGGTATATAGAGGGATTAGTTAACATTGGGGGGTGCCAGGCCCCCCTCAGCCCCTCCCTCCGTCCGCCCCTGTCTGCTGGTACAACCTTATGAAGGAGAGCTTCAGTGCCCCTCAGAAAGCCACAATGGCTGACACCAAAATCATCTCTACTTATGTTACCATCCAAGGAGAACCCTGAATAATGGAGATGGATCACCCAGTAGACAAGTGCTGTACCAAGGTTTCCACAATGATCAGCAACCTTCTTGTAAGTCCTCTTGTCACCCGCTACTGGAACTTGAATCATTGGGAGCTTGGCTGAAAAAAATTCCTCCATTTTCCAGCGCATTTGTCGAGGTGAATCCCTAAAAAACAACTTAAGAACCCCATCCTACAAGACAGTAGGACACAATAAGATACAAACATTGTAACAGAAAGAAAACAGGTCGACGGATCAAAATAACACAAGGTAATAAAAGTAAAAGAAGAAAGTGAACATAGCACAAGCTTTCCAAGGTGGTAGATTTTACTCGAACAAGGACGGTAGTCTTTAGACAACAAAACCAGGCTTTTAATCAGCAAGTGGCATTAGCGTGATTAAAATAAACACCTAACCTAAGGCCTTCATGAATTTCAGGAGACATTCTAAGATTTCAGATTTTGAATAAAAAAATGAAAGCAGACGCTTTTTATTTAACCCAAACATAACCTCCTTAGCTCCCCATGGTTTGTGCATAACCTTAGACAACCAATTATTCTGAAACAACAATGTGAATAATGGTTACATGTAAGAGTCTAAATTAGCAAAGTATAATCATTGGTGTTAACAAACAGCTGTGTCCAATAATAGACATTTGACTACCATACATCACAACCCAATATCCCTGGCCAACATTTTGGGTGCTACAACAACTAGCCAACTAAAAACTAGATCTACACCATGTAACTAAAAAAATCAAAACATCTACGACACCTTGTCTCTAGTACAAAATACAAATAAGTGTATTTGTTCGGCTGCTGCTGTTGGTGGAACCAGTAGGAGCAGTTGAACCCGATGAACCCTGACTGCTGTTGTTGGACATTTCAAGTGTGTTTTCTTAACTCAGTGCTATCCAAAAGTGTAGAAAGTGTTTGATGTTCGCGATGAGCCTAGCTAAGGATAAGTCCTTGACTAAAAAAAGAAAAAGCTAAGGATAAATCCTAGACAATTGTTTGCTCACATATACTTAGGATAAGTCCTAGTATTGATTGGGATGTTTTGCTAAAGGTAATCAAGGATGAAGTATATGTGTTGTATTTATTTATGTAAGACCTTAGTTTATCAATCTGAAATATTTATATATTATTTTAAAATAAACTAACATTTTAAATGTACAATATGAGCCCCTTTTAATATATTTATTTCATATTAAATCAGTGGCGTTATGAAAACTTGGAGTGCACAACCATCTCAAAATTCATGGATCTCTAGCACATTTTCAGCTTGTAACTCTAGCCTAAGCTCGTCCAATTACGAGTTGGTAGCATCAAAATAAATAAGTAAACAGAAGACTAGCACCCATACTAAGTATTGTAAGTCATGATCAAATAGTACAGCACATATCAACGCATAATAGATTAATGAATATATAATCTAAAGAACATATAGCTCAGTGTGCTAAAACTGAAATAAATATGCAAACTTCCATGCACAGTAGTAATTAAGGACACTTTACCGTGAATATTATGTAGATAATGAATCCTAACCGTGCAGTGGAAAGGTGAATTACATTGATTCTAAATATCATGATGATGCCATACTTAGCCAAGTTTTATATAGTTTCCTACCCCCACACAGAACCGGAGTTCAGGCTGCTCTTGATCCAAATTCAAGAGTGCCCCTTCATAGCCCACGGTTAATTTTGTGCTTTATGCGTATGATTTCTTTTGTCTTTTACCACTCCTTTTCTTATACATGCAATGTTTTTATTTTTGATGGACTGTACGGCAATGATGAATGAGTCCTCTTTTGTGGATTTGACTGTCAGTGTAATTTATATGCAGTAAGCAATTTTAAATAATTGGTTAAAAATGAAACCTAAACAAACATATTTGTTTTTGTTCTACATTTTATATGTAATTTATGCAAACACCTTTCAAAATACAACCAACAGAACTTGATTTGACATTTTAATAAAATGTATTTCAAAAATTTTGAAAACCTATTTCAATATTATATGGGTGTATTGTTGAAACATTGGATATGCCGTGTTGAAAACTTGAAATAGTGCATTCATGAGAGAGAGAGAGAGAGAGATTAAAATTGGAATCGGCCTTGTCATTTGACTAATAATCCTCAAATTCGTGAGAAAATAAATGTCCTATTGTTTTTACATTAAACTTTCACTTTTTTGCAAGGAAATTGGTCTTTTACCTTTGGAAAAAAGTGTGTTTTCCAATTATCAAAATGTGTGACTTTCATCCCTTTTGATTACCACTAGTGCCCATTAATCATGTTACAATTATTTGTACCAGTGCACAGGAATGATCTATTGTTTATGCATGATTGTGTAATTTGTGTAAACAACATTGCTTTTGTTTGCCAGGCCCAGCTAAAAGTTTATCCAACTCTAGAACTATAGGCTCATTGTTCTCCAGGATTTTGATATAGTTGTTATCATAAGCAACTTAGTGTCTCTGCTGGCAATCAGAAGACACTCGATCTGTGACTGCAACGATTTAATGGGTGAGATTTTATCTGCCATATAGATCAGTACACAACCACACGAAATACGTGGACTCACAAAATCACAATAGTTACATTTCTGATATCAACTACTACCAAAACAAAAAGTATACGTGCGCGGCTGATTCATAGCAACTAATTTTCGACATGTTTTTTCTTCAAAAAATCGACATATGTTTTATTGTATATATATGCTCCTTTTTTTCGAAACAATACATGTGTTCCTGTTGCTGAGAGACGCCACAAGATCTATGATGGCAGTCCTGATATCCATTTTTGCTCTCGAGGATTCCTGGGAGCATTGCAAACTGACTTGAAAGATACATATCGGCCGTGTTTAGATGCCGAATTGGGGAGGACGATTCGGGCCTGCGGCCTGACAGGCCTGCCCCCCCCGGCTCCTGTAGCGTTTCGTTTGTTTGTGCGAAAAATTATCCAAAAATTTATCAATTAGGCTCAAAATATTCGTCTCGCACAGTACAATAAAACTGTACAATTAGTTTTTGATTTTATCTACATTTAGTACTCCATGCATGTTATGACATTTTGATGTGACGGGGAATCTTCTTTTTGCATAGTGTATTTGGGAGCTGCTTTTGGGGAACTTTTTGGATCTAAACGCGGCCATCGTTTGTCGCAATAAATGTCCCCTATGCTAAAAAATTCCCTTATCTATAGGCAATAGAGTTGGCTCAACTATCTCCATTATCCTGTCAGGGCCATAGCTTTGGAGAATTTGGCCTCCATGGATTGTGCTATCGGCCGGCCTAATTCCAGTGAACATCTCGAGCAGAAGAACACCATAGCTATATAGATCACCTTGGATCGAAACATTGCCATCCATTCCGTAAGAACTAAGAACATTTGAATTGGCTAGGAATGTTATGGGTAAAAAGGTATTTTCTCTTTGTTCTAGAGTCTTCTCCTTGTATCTATATATGCAAGGCTCTTCAGGGTTGGTGGAATTTCTAATAATTCACAGTTCAAGCAAGGAACATCTTAGGAAGACCACAAATTAAGCACTGGATTGTAAGGTACCTGGAGGGATGTATCCAAATGGTGCCCTTCATTCCAATCAAAGTACAGCTTTCTTCTGTTGAGTTGCTCACCATCACCGTCTTACGCATGAACCGTGACAACCCAAAGCCTACCACTGCGCAACCATGTCGGGTTGTCGAGAAGAACATTAGTGAGTTGCTCACCATCACCGACTTACGCATGAACCGTGAGAACCCAAAGTCTACCACTGCGCAACCATGTCATTGTCGAGAAGAACATTAGTTGGTTTCAGATCACAGTGGACAATGGGCACCTGACCGGCTGACCATGGTAGTGCAGGTAGTCAAGTGCCTCTGCGACATCGAGCGCAATGTTCACCCTCCGAGACATATATGGTCAGTCTCCTCTTTGTGTTAGGGACCTCATCTCTTGTGCTACCACTTATCAAGGCCCCCATTCGGCATGTACTTCAACACTAATGTAACAGTGGAGGTTTTGAACCCATTAAAAACATTTCCCACTCATACGTTGGCTATGTGTGTGATTCCTAAGTACTAAACATCATTTATTTTTATTAGACGAAAAGCCATTATTTCTAGTGATTCAAAGGGTGATTGAATTGAACGTCATAATTAAGGTTAACTAGCTGCATATCCAATTATCCATGCGTTGCCACGGTTTCAAATAGATGGCAATTTCTAATAACTATGTGCTAAGATCGCCCTGCTAATTGGCTGGGATCCGAACTTCACCCATGTCAATCCATCCATATATAACATGCAATGTTTAATTAACCCGCCCTCCATCCATCCATCCACTCGCAGAAATCTATCCACCCCAAACTGTGGCTTCATTTCACCCCACACCACACCAAAGCAATAGCTTTAACCATGGATGCGGCCATCAAAACCCATTTTCCAACCCATGGTTTCACGTGTGCTCGCTGCTGGTCCGCTGCACTGCTGGTCTGCAGTAGCGGAGTCTACACAAGCTTCTAGGATACAAGTACAGATAAAGATAGCGGCTGCAATTGCACATAGATAGTCTTAAGAATAACAAAGAAAATCTAAAAAAAAAACACAGATTATCCCTTTGCCTTGGGAAAGTATGTTTGTTCTAGAGTACATATGATTTTAAACTGAGCAAATATGCCGAGCTAATGAGCAGCAAGTGAATTACACAGATTCAATTCAATAATTCACACTACTGAGAACACTACTCTCTAAGTATGATTTCTCAGCAGTTCCTGGTGTAGGAAATCATGAAGCTTCCAAGTTGATGATTTATCAGAATCTTTCATGTTTCTCTTGGGTGCACCTGACATAGAGAAAGAATATATCAATGCGATTGCACACTCCAGCTACATCTACAAATTTACAATAGCAGTGTGTTCCCTGTCAGGAAGTCATTGCAAGTAAAGCTCTAACATACTTATTTTGTAAAACCAGCAAGCAAGAGAAATTTACACAAGCAGCTGCACTTGATTCCAGATTACTAGGACCATTAGCACCAAAGAGAATTAATCATTGGCGTTGAGCATCTGCTTCCTTAGATCATAACCCAGTATCGCTACCATCCTATGCCCTAAGTGCATCACCCAGTTCCTACACATAGGACGCCAAAGCAACGGTGATAACGGAAACTTTATTGCAAGGCACATTTAAATTGCTAACCAGTAATATGCACTCGCCTCCACATGGACCTCTATCCAATATGAATAAGTAGCTGCATGCAGCATCAATAGACGCCCGAGGGACGGGTCGTATATTTGCAGTGGCTAGTTATGACATGCAATCCTAGAAATCAAAATCATTCGTGATTGCCTGGTCATCAGCGCAATGAGTGTAACACAATGTAATGGGCAGCACCACTCGTAACCGAATTATCTGCAATGATACATTAGCAGCAGGTCAAGTGTGGCATAAAAGCCACAGGCATATTTTTCCTTTCTTTCGACTAGCATCATTTTTTTCATGCATCTAGTTTCTAATTGTGCATTAAGCAGCATCAAATGGACTTTTTTTTTTCTTACTAGCAGGCAAAGATCCTGAACAATCTTCATGAGTACTCCCACCAGCAGGTGCTCTCGCGGGCGACTGGTGGCTCTGGGGCCGGAGACCCGGGTTCGAGTCCCTGCACCCTCTTAGTAAAACGCGGAGGGGCAGTCTGCCCTCTTCGGCCTCTTTTTTTATTTATGAGTACTCCCACCACCACCTGAACAACAGTTTTCTGCTGGATACACAGAAAAATGTTTCAGATTTAATGAAATTAAAACAGTAAGCGGCCGCAACTTGTGACCAAGTAAAAGTAATACAGAGACCCCAGACCTGCAGATGCAGATGTAGATCCAGCAGCGCTAGCCGCTACACAATGTTTTGATCAGAACAATGGTACGAGTTGGCATTTGCATTGGGCAATTGGTTAACTATTGCCAGTTTGCCACACCAGTTAAACTTGACAACGGGCTCCTGCCCCACAACGACATCCTGCAACACAGAACTTTCCGAAATTAAGTCCAAGGGGGGAAATGGCACGATTTCTTGGGTATGCAGATGCACTAAAAAACCAGCAGCAGATATATACTACATCAGCGCTCACATGTGTATCAGAAGTACTTGGCGCAGAGGAATGGCGACTGCGTTTGTGACACTGATGATTAGTTGATCTATCACATTGCGTTGGTAGCTATGGAGCAAAAAAGAAAGAAAAGAAAAAAGAAAACAGTATACGTACATATAAGCATGGATCCATTCAGATTTTGGAAACACCACGCAAGGGACACACCCAACACAAAAGGGCCAAAAAGAAATCACCACGCCCTTAAGGAAACCCCTGAACTTATCAAGCTTTGTGAAACTCACGTCCATGTTCATAATAGTGTTGACCGCCTTATATTGGTAAAGCGGAGCTCGCGGAGTTTGGTCAGCAGGCAGCAAAGATCTAGCCATTGGCAAGCTATCCAAGTACAAAATCTGCGTATTCAACAAAAAAAATACTGATGGTCTAGAAAATATACAAGAAATGCCAATTGAGGAAATTAAAAGAAGCAGAACATAAATCACTGACGGTACCTGCAGGACCAAGATACAGCCTCGGCTGGAAACTGGCACTGTCAGCCAGCAACTGTTTCACTTGCTGCGAGCTAGAACGAAGCTCATTGAGAATATACGAACACCAATCATGTTGTGATTTCCTTGGATAAGCAACAGCGGGGAAGATCTCAGGCTGCACCCGATGGTGTCCAATACGGGGTGTGAGCACATTGGCAACCATACAACACAGGAAACAGGCAAGGAACCGTTCTTTTCCATCATCAGTGTCCATAGGTGTAGCTGTTCCCATACTCCGTCGGGTTCAGCCTTGAGATCTTACCCGCTGTTGCAGTGATGCCATTAACCTGAACCTCCGGGAGGCCAGCAGCCGCCTCCATGGGTACTGCGGCCTGGGGTTGTCGTCGCATCAATGTCCCGCTGCCACCTCCATACTCCAGCCAGGCCAAGGTGGGCGCTTTCAGCTCCAATCGCAAATGTCAAGCTTCCGAAGAAAACACCACTGAAACCTGCTTTCTCCCTGATAAGAAACCATGGATGAAGTCTTTATGAGCTCGACTTTTACTAGATTGAAAGTCAACACTTTGTTTGTGCAGATCAAGAAATTCTGATTCATCTCTGGTGCCTCTGATATTCTTTTGTTCAGGCTATGCTTTCGACATTCATCAGGCATGCCTCCTGAAGCACAGCACCAAAGAACAATCTAAATGTATTGTTACAACAATTTCAGCAGTAACATGCAGCTAGCTAACTCATGAATCATCACAGGCATCCCTCACAGCAATTAGCTCCCTAATGGCATCTCTAATGACCATCCTTGCTCTCGGTGATTCCTTCATGCATTGTAGCGCCACTCGGAAAACCGACAGCAGGCACTCCTCTAAACTCCCCTCATCCATGTTATCCTCCTCATGCTGCACCATCGTTGGATCAGCAACTTCCATGACTCTCTCAGGGTAAGCTGCTGCAACGTAGCTGCAAATGCTTTGGCCTCCCTGAAACAAGGGGTCTGTTGGCCTCTTTGCAGTGAAAATCTCGAGCAGGAGAACTCCTTAGCTGTAAACATCGCCTTCCACTGAAATTTCACCGCTCATTCCATACTCTGAAGAATTAATAGGGTAAAAGTCATCAATCAAAAGATGTTACTTATTTGTGAGGGGAAACTGTAGGACAAATTCAGAGCCCCAACTTACCAGGAGGAATGTATCCAATGGTGCCTTTGATTCCAGCTGTATTACTCGTGTGTTGGAATGAGTTGCTATTTGCTCCCTGAACAAAACGTGACAACCCAAAGTCCCCTACATGGGCAACCATGTCGTTGTCAAGAAGAACATTGCTAGGTTTCACATCACAGTGAACAATTGGTACTTGTCCATGGTGGTGAAGATAGTCAAGAGCCTCAGCGACATCAAGTGCAATGCCCACTCTTTCAGACATGGTTAATGTCCGAGAGGAGCTCTCACCTTCCCCAATGGATGGATGAAGCCATTTGTCCAGGTCTCTGTTTGGCATGAACTCATACACCAAAGCTTTAAAATCATTCACACTGTGATCCATGGTTGAACAGACTGTGATGACCTTTACAAGATTGCGGTGTCGGATACTCCTCAGTGCCTCACATTCAGCTAGGAAACTCCGTTCAGCACCATGCTGTAGGAGGTTCAGTACTTTTATTGCAACTTCCTGTCCTTCATTTCCTAGTGATCCTCTGTACACTGAGCCAAAGCTTCCAACTCCAATGAGATTAGCAGCAGGGAACCCATCAGTAGCCCTGTGGAGTTCAGTATACGATAGTTTCCAGTGCTGCTCCATCAAATTTGGCACAGGAGATGTCTCGTTACTCAGCACAAGCTGCTGATTCCATCGCTTTCGAGCATACATCACAAAGGTGCATGTGATGACGACTAGGGCAAGGAAAGATCCTATAGTGATAGACACGGTCAGTACCATTCTTGATTTGTGCAACCTCTTACCAGTGTTATCACTACCAGAACATTTCGGCAGCTTCAACTCTGAAACACCACCACAAACTCTGTTCCCAGCAACAAAGAAGTTTCTCGAATCGTTGAACGCTCCTCTTGTTGGCACTGGCCCATCAAACTGGTTGTAGGACAGATTAAGATAATGCAAGTACTGCAATGTCGATAAGAAACCTGGAATTGAACCGGACAAGTTATTCTGTGACATGTCCAAGTATTGAAGCCCTTTCAGTGAGCTGAGTGATTGGGGAATCCTACCAACAAGCTGGTTTCCCTGCAGAAATAAGAACTCCATCGCTTGGCACTGCGAGAGCGCCTGTGGTATCTCTCCTGAGAGCCCATTGTCCGACAAGTCCAAAACCCCAAGGCTGCTCAATCTACCAACATCCGAAGGTACTGGACCTGAGAAGGTGTTGTGAGACAAGTTAAGGAACAGGGTTAGAGAGGAAAGACTGACGACCTGTTTTGGTATCATGCCAGTGAACTGATTGTAAGATAAGTCCAGGATTGCAATATTTCTCATAGTTCCAAAGCTCTCAGGTATTCTTCCTTGTAATGTGTTCTGTGACAGATCGAGGAAAGCAAGCTGAGTAAGGTTTGCAACAAGCATAGGTGGGATCTCACCAGATAAGTTGTTGCCTGAGACATCTAGCCCAATCATGTTACGAAGACCACCAAACCAATGGTGTCTGGAATGGTACCAGTCAAGGCATTGTCAGCGAGTGCAAGAACATGAAGGTTGCTGAATTTACCAATCTCTGGTGGCATTTTACCACTTATCCTGTTTCCATTCATTAAGATTTGTTGTATGCCAAAGGTGAGATTGACAAGAGAAGGGGGGAGCACACTTTGAAACCTATTACTAGAAAGGCTCAGCACAAATAGCCTACTGCAATTCCCTAGTGCTTGTATAAGAGGCCAGTCCCTGTCCCACTTATCCTCAAGCTGGTTAAACTCCAGGTTCAACACCTCAAGATCCTTTAGCCTGCCAATCTCAGGCGGAACACTCCCCTGCAGTCTATTATTATGAAGCTGGATCAGACGGAGTCCTGTCATGTTGCCTATTGACGCCGGGATGCGCCCTTTGAGCCCGCAGTTGTACAAAGAAAGGAATTGAATTCGTGGTAGAGTGAAACCAATTTCAGCAGGAAGCACACCAGATATATCATTGTTTCCCAAGTCAAGTACCCTAAGGGATGATATGTTAAACAGCGAGGCTGGGATTTTGCCTCTGAGGCCAGAAGAAGCTAGCCTCAGAAAGTTCAGCTTGGTTAGTCTCCCTAGCACGTCTGGTATGTTACCACCCAAATTAAAATTTTCACTGGTGTCCAATGCCAGGAGTGATGAGAGGTTACCCAACGACGAGGGAATGGCGCCGGTGAGGTTGCTCCGATGAAGCCTAAAGAACTCAAGTTTCGATAGAAACCCAAAGGATGGAGGAATACCTCCTGACAGGGTGTTCACACTGATGTTGAAAACTCGGAGCTCCCTGCAGGAGCTCAAGTTCACTGGGATCTCACCATGCAATCCATTCTGTTGTAACTCCAAATGGGTGAGACGAGCACAATTGCTGAGAGATGCAGGTATCTCACCAATGAGGAAATTCCCTCCGAGGCTGATGACTTGGAGGCGCTCCAAAAGGCCAAGCTCCAAGGGGATGCTGCCAGAGAGGTGATTGCTAGAGAGGTTGAGTGTGTGAAGGAAGGAGAGGTTGGACAGGCTAGGGCTGATCACACCTGTCAGGTTGGATGACATGAGCTCCAGCGCCGTGACACGGCCAGGGTGCCGTTGAGAACGGCATGACACACCGCTCCACCGGCAGATGTTATCCGTTACATTCAGCCTGTTGTTGGTGGGTGTCCATCCAGCAAGCACTCCATTCGGATCACCAGAGATGGAGGCCTTGAATGCAAGCAGTGCTTGCTCATCAGAAGGCTGAGCTATACACATAGGAAGGACATGAACAGCATGGATGAGACAACTGGTGATGAGCATGTATCTGGAACTGATAATACCAAAGAGGCCATGCCTCTTTCTACTGCCCCCCATGGTTGCTTGCTGTTCAACTTTGTGTTTGAGGTCTTTGTGCGGCAATGAAGGACGTAAGGTGATATAAATGCACTGTGCAAGATAAACACTGGAATTCGAATGGAGCACGGTTTACCTGTTCCAAGTTTATTGTTCCTAATGTAACTTTCACTCTTTCAGGTGACGTGAAACTGCCGCCCTTGAGAGAACTAATACAGCAAGCCAGAGGTCATGATCAAGTGACTTGTGCAGTAAATGCACGTCCTTGATAGGAGTAGCTATCAGCTATGGCCTAATTTTAATCCTGACAAAGATTAAACTGAGAATAGGTTATTTGTGATCTCTCACTACCCAGGTAAATTAGCTGCAAGCCCGGTCTCTTTTCTCTTTAAAATGGGATAACCATAAGAAGGGCACTAAATTTGGCTACTTCTACAAGAAAGGCATGCAATGTTAAGCACAAAGTCAGAAACTAGATCTTGAAAATTTGGTTTAGGATTGATTATTACTCTGCATAACCAATCAAACTAACTGTGTACTAACCCATTCCTACTTTTTTGCCATTTGTCTACTTATGGAAAAGAAAATTCGATTCTTGCAACTTCTTTGAAAGATTTGGCCAAACCTTCTTATCAGATCAACCAACTCTAACAAATCAGCACAAGTAGGCTATAAACATAACAAGCAGGTCAGAACAAAATTGTCTTCTTTTAGAAACTGAAGGCAGCGAACAAGGTTCCCGTCAGTACACACCATTGCTAATTTATATGCAATTTTTGGAGTCTTACAGAAGGATGTGGTGAGAAAAAATAACATGATCTTAGTTTAGAACAATAATCATCCGATAGTCAAAAGGGTGACTCATCAGGATATATATTGATGATGCGCTTACATAATGATGATTTTTATTCATTGATTTTGTACAGAAAACAAAATGAACGAGCAAGAGCAACAGCGATGCTTGTACCAGAACATGTCATGCACACGTCAAAAGCACCCAGTGAAAAGCATGGTAATGTCCCCGTTCTCACTTGGCGAAGAAGCAAAACATGGATTAGTTGGAGCCACGTTTCCCCCTACCCACTGTGTTCTCATGTGGTCCTTATTATACATAGCACCTCTTTTTTACTTGACTGCAAGTGTTTTCTGTTTCCCCAATTTATTTGCAGGCACTATGAGATGCACTCCCATTCAATTCTAAACAAAGTAAACACATATGACGCTGGTGTGTGGTTTCAGACTCACCTAACCAAAGTCAAACTAAATTTCTATTCAGACATGACAGCATAGATTCTCTATCGTGCAAAGCAAAACTAATTAAGGAAACAGCCTTTGTGGACTCCAGAGCACACAGATCACGTCAAACACTAAATGTCATTGTGTAAGCAGCACACCTGTATCTAAACGTGCCTTGCTGTCTTTATGTTGAACTGATAGCCTGACATCATACCACCGTGTGATCAAACTACTCAACATGCAAGAAAATTCATGTGAAGTAATAGTCGCAAACACTTCTGATGGGGCATAATCTTCGGTTGCAAACAGCCAAACACCCCGGACAAACGCGTGTGATTTCAAATTGGGCATTTCAGCGCCTGATTGTGGCCAGATTCAGGCGTTCACCGCATTTTCTCTACTGAATTGCAAGGTTCTGGGGTTACAATGTCAAGGACAGGGAGGGGAGCGGAGCAGTGGGGGGGCACTCACCGGGAAGCGGCCAGCGGGTGTAGTGGTTGCCGGCGCCACATTCACTGAGTAAGACCCGCGTGGCCGGAGAACCACCGGAGCTGGCCCTCGCCGCCGCTGCCACCGCCTCCGGCCTCGGCGAAGAGGCCGCGGAGGCTCCTCCCCCGTATACCGAAACGGCGCAGGAGCCGAGCGAGTGGTACGGGGCCTTCATCCCGCGGCGGCGGAGCGGCGGCGGGGGTTCTCTCGCCGACGGAGAGCTCGTGCAGAGGAAGAAAAACAAACATGGGGTTCAATGAGAAATGTCTGGAGCCACCCGCAGCCGTCGGATCAAGCATAGACCGTCAGGATGGCGAGATCGATCCCGAGCGCCCCCCCCCCCCCCCCCTTTAAACACCAACGGCAGAGACTGCATCAAAATATTCTTAGAATAACCTGGCCCGTGCAAAAGGAAAGGACGTGGAGGACCTTTCCGTAAAAGGCGCTCTGCCACCTGCAACAGCTTTTGTTTTGTACCCAAAAGAAATTGGTGCGGAAGTACAACCCAAAAGGGGGAGTGGGAGCTCAATCAATCCAAACCGGAGGAGAACGAAAGGAGAGAGAAGAGAGAGTGGAGTGGAGAGCGCGGTCGGTCGGCTGGTCGGCGGCGGCCTACCCATTCGGCGCAGGTGGAGCTCCTCTCCTCCTCCCGATTCATTTGAACTAGGTAGGATTTCGATTTGCTTTCGGTGCGAGTCGAGGAGTTAGTTTCTTGGAGCGTGGTGGTGTGGCGTGAGTTCGATGAATATTCTTGAGCATGATGGGGTGCTTGCTTTTGTTAGCTTTGGGCGGCGGTTACTGCCGCTCTGTCTGATCCGCCATTGAGTTCGCTCGTGGATTGAGCTTTGCCTTGCTCTACCCGATCCAAGCAAGGGCCTTGTTCGTGAACTTGACTCGCATTTCGCCCGAGATTCTGCCTCCCCCTTCGGTTTGGGTGGATGCTGTAGAATTGACCCGCCTGGCTTGTGCTTCTTTTCTTTTAGCAGATTTTTGCTCGGGGTTTTGCCAGTGTTTTCAATGTGAGTTCGCAAGCTGTGCTCTTGCTCTGTGTGCCTGCTGCTAAGAGTTTAGGAATTTGGGTAGCGATTGCAACGTTGACCAGAAGTTGAGAACCTCTGCAAGACTTTACCTTTGTTTAACTGAAATCTTCCGTGCTCCTTCAAACAGCTATGCGTTGCTTTAGTTCTTGGTTATGGTAACGGGGGGGATTTCATAGAAGTTTGATGCGCATGTTAGCAACTTCACCTTACATTGTGCAGCAATTTCCATCTGATGTATAGGTGCTACCTGTTGGACTGACTAGAAGGGAAGGATATCATGGGGATTTCAGCCAAGTGGATTAAATCGCTTGTTGGGATAAGGAAGCATGAAAAAGGGCGAAATGCTGAATGCAGCACTGCAGTAAGTCACCGTGCAGCTGTCTGTAGCTTGGATATTATTTAGTCTGCATTCCCACGGGATACTTTGCTTCGGCTAATGAGATGTTTTACCAGAACTCATCTGGAGTTGGAACCACTTTTATTGTTAACATGTCGCTGTCATCTGATATCCAATAGGGGTTGTTGTCCCACTACTTTGTTACTTCTGTGAGCAGTAGGTCGAGTATATTCCAGCATTCCTTCCAAGCCATTCATGCATCATGTAGTTAATATCAGAACATGCTATGCATTGATGTTGGGTAGGTATGTTCATTTCTTATAATGTGTTGACTGATAATTCTTCCATCCTTTCATCGACTATGATAGAAATTAGAAAAGGAGTTGGCCAACTACTCAACTGCTTTCAATTTGAAACGTTCAAGTTTATGTCTCTTCCTAATTGTTATGCTGATATGATTTAATTCAATTTACTGAGATAGTTAGCTAGTTCATCAAGCAGATACTTATAGTCTGGTTCTGCATATTTTTATTTCTATTACTTATTTACATCCATTCCATGAATTGAGCAACAACTAGAGGTTCAAGCATTGTTCAATTAAAGGTGTTCTATGCTGATTCCAACAGAATAGCAGTTCCATATTTTTGGCTGCCACATCCCATCCTCCATGACACTAGGCTGCACATATTTCTTTTGAACATTATTTGCTCTTCTTTGTAATTAGGGTTGATTGATCATATTGCTTCAAGATCACATTTTCTGAAAATTGCAGAGGAGCTCTGCAGCGCAGTTGCTACACAAACAGGATCATTCTGTAGATACAGAAGGTGTTCTTGCTGCCGAAGAACTCAGAGTACAAGTTGAACAATTGGCTGGTGCCACAAACACTGAGGCGATATCAAATTCCGCTTCCTCACCAAGCACATCTCTTCAAGTTTCTCAGACTGAACTTGGTACAAAGGAGCATCAGGCTGCTGTAGTTATTCAGTCCGCCTTTCGAGCGTTCCTGGTATGATAAGAAACACTTTAATTATCATGTTGTTAACTTGTTATTAAAACTAAGGAAAATATAGAATATAGCATTCTGTTATGCAGAGAAGTCTAGTTTTCCAACTCAGGTTCTGGTCTGATATAAGCATGTTTATATTTTCCAGGCTAGACGTGCTTTACGGGCATTAAAAGGACTAGTTAGACTCCAGGCACTTGTTAGGGGTCATGCTGTAAGAAAGCAAGCAGCAGAAACGCTTCAGTGCATGCAAGCGCTAGTGAGAGCTCAAGCTCGTGTCAGAGCGAGACGAGTCCGTGTTTCTTTGGAAAACCAAGGGACCCAGAAGAAACCTCCTGAAACAAATGTTCACGAGGACAATGTTCGAGATATTGAGGTAAGAAATAGCATTTCTCCAGATGTTTGGTGTCATGTAATCAATTGCATAATTACTTTCTTAGGATATATATCATGACAATGCAAGTCCTACATATCCCTAATAAATAACTTACTCCGTATATGCCAAGTTACATAAATCGGACCTGGGCAGTGGTTTATCATCAAGGAAAAGTGGAACCCATATATGGTTCTATTTTTATTTCACTACAAGATTGCCATGTTGTCATGAATAACCCGGTTGAATTGCTAGCATGATCCATGCAGTTTTATGTAAACTGTTGGCATTTTATCTGTTTCAGAGAGCATATGCTGCCAGCAGTAGTTTTAGAAACTAAGAAGCTTATATGCTTGCTCTGTAAGGCATGCACAAGGTAAAGACAATGGAACAGAATGTCAATTACAACTTAGGCAACATTCAAGTACTAGCTTGTTTAATCAAGCATGACTTCAATGATTTATTGTGGTTACTGACTTTTTGCCAATTCCCCCAGAGTAATGAACAATCTGGGATATGTTTGTTGAAGTAAATTTTCGTTGTTGAAAACTTATTTCCTATCGATAATATGCAGGAAGACTGGTGTGGCAGTATAGGCTCTGTAGAAGAAATGAAAGCTAAAGCATTAAAAAGGCAAGAAGCTGCGGCTAAGCGGGAAAGGGCGATGGCGTATGCTTTAACCCATCAGGTAATTTCAAATAATTTTTATAGGAAATTTGTGAATGATTATCTTTGCATTGATGCTTGAAAGACTAAGATATATCTAGGATAAATCTCTAGATAGTTCTTTATTTTTCTTACTTTCTTTTCTTCCGCTCAAAGTTTATTGTTATAAATTTGCAATAAACAAGGATACCTGTGACTTTGTGGGTGTGTATGGATCTCTTGGCTAATCAGGCATTCTTTTGTCATATACAATATTGCATATTTTGATTTTGCACAAGAGGGAGGGTATACAGTGGGAGTAGCACCTTGGCCTTTATCAAAATCTAGCATATGGTTGTGGGTGGACTGCTTAGAATGTTCTACTAGCGACCTTGCTAAGGTAATCTGGGTTCATCAGGTTAAAGGGATTCTGGTTGCTGGGCACTTAGACCAGTGCGCGACAGCTCAACAAACATGAAAAGATCACACTTCTGTTTCCGTTTTGGCTCATTAGCTACAAAAAGAACTAGCTATTTTTGCCTACTTGGGTTTAAGCTCACTGTCCTTTTTCATTGGCAGAAAACTGATGGTCATAATGCACAGTGCGCTAGGCTTGCTAATTCGTGTTTTCCTCTGGCAGTGGCAAGCAGGTTCAAGGAAACAGAAAGCAGCGAGTCTCCAAGATCAAGGACTTGCGGGGGATGATAATCAGTGGGGGCGGAACTGGTTAGAGAGGTGGATGGCTGCACGCCCATGGGAGAACAGGGTACTTGACAGTAATGCCAAAGAGAGTGTCACAGTTGATGATGGCAAACCGGCTGTGGAAGACAAGGCTAAAGCTCTGAACAAACCAAAAGGAAAAGTACTTGTTTCAACCACGCAATCAAATGGATCACAGCAGAAGAAAGGCGCAGGCCACAACAAGTCACATTCTGATGTAAGCGGCTCTTCATCGGGGCAGTCTGCAAGTGTGCAACCAACTGCTTCTTTGGAGTCCTCCAAGATAAAAGAGAAGCCATCAGACGAAATCACCGATGAAGTCAGCTCTCAACCTTTGAATTTGGCTTCCCGATCCACGAGCAATCCCAAAGAAAGGCCAGCGCTAACCAATGCGCCAGCGAAGAAGCGATTATCCCTTCCTAACAATGGTAAATCATCTGTCTCTGTATGTTAGTGCCATAGCATTTCCTGAGCACTCTTTCAGAAAACTGTATATACCAGAACTCTCAAAGGATTATGTCCTGCAATAATTTATAGCTAAATATTGGGGTTGATATGTTGACCTGCATTTGAGCAAGACATCAGCAGTTGAAGCTTATCAATTGATGCTTGTTACTTGTGGTGCAGCAACAGCTAACGGGGGAGTAGGAAAGCGCCCTGCCAACAATAGCCGGACACCCCAGGCCATGAGATCAAGGAATGCGGCGAAAGGAGCCTCCAAGTCTGAATCAAGAAACCAGCCCAAGCCTGCTGCTAGCACAACTGTGAAGCCAGTTGAGACACAAGCCTGAGACCAAAACACTCCCATTTCACTAAGACAATTGGTGATGCTCCTCTGGCATGCGTGCTGTTGCATTTGTGTACATAAAATCGAGAAACAAACCCTGCATCCAAACTGATGCGATGTTGTATTCTACAACTGTGAGATTGTTAGCGTCGTTTTAGAGTGTTGTACATCATCTACGTTGATGTTATCCACCATTGTGTATGTTCCTTTCAGATTGCTCGGTGTATGAAACTTTGAGAACCATGTTTCTAAATGCCATGGTGTAGTTGTAACCTTTCAGAACCAGTGGTGGTTGGTGGTATGGATATAAGTCTACATGTTCCCATGGCATTCCTTTCTCCATGCTTCCCTTCATCATGTAAAGTCCATCCAGATTCTTCCTTATGGGACACACAAGATTTCATACAAGGACAATGTGTGTCCATTTGGTTCCACACTTGTGTATTTTGTATGATACAAAAAGTGGCGCAATGTGTTGGTGCTTTTGCAAAGCAGGTCGATATGATGGACCTTCAAGTGCAATCATGCAGATCAGAGCGGCCTTCTTTGCAGGTCTCTTTAGGGGCCCAACAGAAAGGTGAGGCCTCCTTGTGTGCCACCTGCTAGGAACCTGCTTATCTCTTTGACCATGCTGATGCTTGTGCTCTGTTGTGCTGACCTTATGTGTTCCATGCATCTGTCCAAGCCGTGTGAAAGCATATATGCTGGGATAAAAATATTGATTATCATAATTAGTTTATTGGCTGCCATGATTTTTTAAGTGAGATTAAATTGCTTCCAAAATTGCTGCCAAGATTCCTTTTCTGTGTGTAGTGGTCGTTGGAAAGTCAATGTAGAAGAGGACCATGAGTCCATGACAATAGGGAGGAAGAGAAGGAAGATTAGCCAATTGGTGTTGAGGAAATGCAATCTAAATTGGACAGGTCCACACCACACGTAATATTCCCGGCATCATCCAATATATTGTGGGCGGCAATATATTGTCGTTGTTCTGCAGACACGTGGGCCCAGGACACATAAACGTCCACATCGCCCCAACCAAATGTGTACGATTACACTTTTTTGCCAAGGATTTTGAAAGTGTAGCCTGCATGAGAGGGAAAAGGTCTATGCAATCTCTTGTTCTGATGCTGAAAGCGCACCGAATGATGGTAGGTCGGCCGGTGTGACGGAAATTTTCAAAATATGCCTCGATTTTGGGAATCATTTTTCACTTTACACGGTTTTATTCGTAGAAATAATCAGAAAGAAGCACTTTTAATTAGAAATCATCGGAATATTGTACAATGAAGAAAACGCAATCTCATATGGAGACTATTTGAAATAATCATCAATTCCATATGCTATGCCTTTTAATGTCTTCTCATTGCAATAGAAGAGAGGTTCAGTCAACCGACAACCTGACAATCATACAACGCATTCTCTTGTTGTTAGCCGGAAGATACAAATAATTGTCACTGATTTTCTAGACAACACGGGGGAAAACAGAATCTAATGTGTTTGGCATGCGTGCGTGTTGACCACGAATGAACAGTAGTGAGCAGATAAAATACACAAATATACTCTATAAATGGACAATAATAGTGTACTTCTTCATCCAAATTCTGACCAGGAGCCTACCTGTAGTATAAGGCATGAACATGTGGTGCGAATGCTAGCACGTTGTTTGTATGACTCGCTGAGTTTTTTTTTTTTGGATAATGTATGACCCACTGAGTTGAATGGAGGAAAGGAAAGGTGTGACGATTGGAAATACCAAGTTGCCTGCACATTTGAACCGGAGGGGATAATGCAGGTAGCTAAGCTGAGCTATGTGGAGTGGATTGGTGATGAACTCATGGTGACCGAAAAAAGAAGAAAAGGAAAAGGGTGAAGCTGACGAATCCATACCGATCCATCACACTTGCTGCATACATCAGGTTGATCCACTTGATTGAACAGAGAGATGGTTACTGAATTTTCTTTTGTTCTTTTTTCATGAAAAGGCAAGCGTGAAGCTGACTTTTTTTTTCACTTTTGTCTTTGTACCACCATCCGGTGTGTTTTTCTTTTATTCTCAAGTCTCAATGGTTGTGTGCACTTAATTGCAGAGAGGTCCGGATAGTTTTGTTTCATAATACATGGAGGGCAGGGAAATAATCTGCAGGCTCAAACATTCTGCTGCCAAAACCCTTTGGACACACATTCATGCCACCAACATTTGTAGGCGATGGCGTGTCGTCGTTGTCTGGCGGACAGGTGGGCCCAGAACACGCAAACATCACGTCATCCAACCAAATTCGTACGGTTGCTCTTTTTCCTTCCTCAGAAGAAATAGCACCGCATATATGATGTGATGGTGAAATAGCACCGCATATATGATGTGATGTAGGTGCAACCATATCGTCGATCGAGTCCTCAAACTGTTGTTCAAACATACTACGTTAGCACATTTTTTGCAAGGAAAAACGCCATCACATCTAGTAGACTTCACTCATCACTCCACTTAAAAAAAAAGTCTAATAAGATGAGAGAGGAAGAAAAAACACCTTCACTAACCCTGCATGCTAATCCTCTCTCGATTGGGCCCCTCCCCTGATGAAAAGGGATTTGTGTGAACTAACCGACAGGATGATAAGCAGAGCATCATCGGTGTGTGCGTGCTTTTGTTGTTGGCCGAAAGGCGCAGGCGATTGTTCCTGATCCTGCAGACAACACGGCCGTGGAAATGCATACACGATAAACCTTGGATTCTTGACGTGTACGTGTTGGCCGACCACGTAGAGACTATAGACCAGTAGCCGTATAGTATAGTATACTGATGAACCAACCTATCGAGATGGAATTGTATTGTATTCGTCCCAAGATGCAGTGATCGGATCTGAGTCAGAAGAGGATTGGGATCCCATCCCATGGGCTATGCTTGGCCGTGCTTGCTTGCTCCTCACCTGACATGTCGTCAGGCCTCCGCACGGTAGGAGGAGAGTGCTGATGCAGTGCTGAATGACTGCAGAGATGCAGACACAGACGGCGCTCCATGCACTGAAGAACAGTTGTCAGAAAGGTAGGGGGACTGATGAAGAGTGAAGAGGCCCCAGCTGAGCTGAGCCCTGTGTATCACGAGCTGATGCTTCTTCTCTTTTTTTCTTTTTGCGAAACAAGCTGATGATTCTCGAGTCTCTTCCCGCACTGGTTCCTGCAGTGGAGACGTGGAGTGGATAGTGGTGCCAAGTACTCTTATCCCAAAACAAACAAAGAAATGTGTGGTGACGTGGTGTCAATCAAGATAGAAAAAAAAAGTTAAATTGGGAATAAAAAAAAAGTGCGTGATGATGCATGCAGGTGCGGTCAACTTCACACCTCGCGTCCTCTCTCGCTATCGATCGCATCGCATGCCCACGGCCACCGACACCTGCACAAGCCTGATCTATTCGATCCGATCCAACTGAGCTTTTTTGAGCAGAAGCAGAGGAGAGCACGAGGCAATGCAAAGGCAGGCAAGCGATTCCATCACGAGCGCCTGCAGGTAGCAGATGCTGCTGAATGCCACGTACACTACACCTGCACAAGTCTCATCCACATCCACCCCACCCGACTTGTTTACTCCGTAGTACTGTAGTAGTACACGTACTACTCCGTATTGATGAATACGAGTACTCTGTACACTTACAAACAAAAGTGGCAAAAAAATTGTTTTCAAATTAAAAAAGAAACAAATTGCTGCGTACCTCTTTATTCCCGCAAAGAACTAAAAGCACATCTTGGTACACAGGCAAATTCTCGATGGGCATGGGCGTGTTTAGATGCAGAAAGGCGACGTCCGATTCGGGCCTGACCGGCCTGACGCGTGTCAGGCCGGCTATTATAGCGTTTCGTTTGTATGTGCGAAAAATTATTCAAAAAATTATTAATTAGGCTCAAAATATTCATCTCGCAGAGTACAACAAGACTGTACAATTAGTTTTTAATTTATCTGTAAGTACTCTATGCATGTTATGACATTTTGATGTGACGGAGAATCTTCTTTTTACATAGTAAATTTGGGAGTTACTTTTTGAGAACTTTTGGGAACTAAACAAGGCCAATGTTTCTGTACTTTTTTTATTAAAGGTTGTGTTTAGTTCCCCATCCCATCACCAAAATTCCCAAAATTCTCTCTTCAAACATCACTATCCACCTATCACATCAAATCTCTCCTCATGCATGGAACACTAAACGTGGGTAAATAAAAAAACTAATTACATGGTTTTGATGTACACGACGAGACAAATCTTTTGAGCTTATTTAGGTCATGATAGGACAATGTTTACCACAAACAAACGAAAGGTGCTACAATACGCTACAGTGTCCGATGTGACATTTTTTCCAAACTTTCTCCTACACTTTTTGAAACTAAACACAGCTAAAATCGCACGACGCAAGCTGGCAGGCAGGATTTGATTCCCTCACGATTTACGAGGAATTTTTAAAATACAAAGAAGATTTACGAAGTGTGTCGCAGCAACAAGTGTGTGTTGCGTGCTTCCATTCCAGCACCACGTACGCTGCTCATCCGCTGAGTCATACGCGACGTGGACGCTAGTAAATACTCCGTACCATATTCATATATGCCACTTATGTATTTATACAATATTATAGTATACTTATAATTGTATATACCACCACTGTCCACTGGTGGGGTCACGACACGAGGCCAGGCGAACGTACGTACACTTGTGAGCCCCATGTTTTTCCTGCCGGTTTTTTTAAGAAAAAACATACAGAGAGAATTCCCGAGCGAGCAACCAACCACACGTCCTGGCGGTGCCGACATCCACGGGCCCACCAGTCAGCCGGACAGAAGGGGACGTCACTGACTCCGATCGCTCCCGCCCATCCGCGGGCCCACCAGTCAGCCGGTAATCGCTCACCCACTAAAGATAAACAGCCGGTGATTAACCGGCTGATTGATTGATTCAGATTGATGTGCGGCTGCAAATCCCTCATCATTCATTCATTTTTTCATTATAATCCCGTCGTATCAGGCCATTCTCAATAAGGCATTTCATATTCATGTTTCCAAGGACACTACATAAACAAAATGCATTTAATTTGTAGTTGAAATACCTCACTCTCAATGCAAAGTTTCATTATTTGTTGTTTTCAAGACTACATGGAAGACACAAACTCTCTTGAAAACAGGATTTCACCGCCATAAAACTCATTTTATCTCTCTTTTCATTTCATCTCTCTTTTCATTGATTCTTTGCCACGTCACCAAAAATGCTGACGTGTCACTATATTTAATGCTCATGAAACTCTCACTGAGAATGACCTCGTTATTCTCAGTTACCGGGTACAGTCCTCAATCTTGATAAGGCTAATAAAATAAAATTGTACATTAGGACAGGGGATGTGCTTAGTTCCAAAAAGTGTAGGAGAAAGTTTAGAAAAAATGTCACATCAGACACTGTAGCGTACTGTAGCACCTTTCGTTTGTTTGTGGTAAACATTGTCCTATCATGACCTAACTAGGCTCAAAAGATTAGTCTCGTCGTTTACATCAAAACCATGCAATTAGTTTTTTTATTTACCCACGTTTAGTGTTCCAAACATCATTTTTTTTATAGTGATGTTTGGAGAGAGAATTTTGGAAATTTTGGTGATGGGACGGGGAACTAAACAGCCAGGGTCTAAAGATAAATTCTAAATGATGAGCTGGTGATCATCGAATTCATCGTTATTGAGCATATCCTAACAAAGATAAATTATAGACGATGATGAGCTGGTAATCATCGAATTCATCGTTATGGAGCGTATATCCTAATAAACAGAAATTCTAGGCGATGAGCTGGTGATCATCGAATTCATCGTTATGGAGTGCATCCTAATAAGTCCGTTTAATTCGCGAGGTTTAGGACAAACTGTCTACAGTACAACATTATACCTTAAAAACAGAGGGAGGGGAGGAGTACGTATTTTAGTTGTCTTCTCTTCTTAGCACCCAATTTATCAGAAATAGTAATTTAAAAAAAAATTATCGTAAATATAAGCTAGTAGTCCGCTAAAGCCAAGTTGCTTGCGAGGTTCCCAAGCAACTTTTTTGCACTTTAGCGCCATGATCGATATGTGTTATGTGTACACTCACTATAGATGTTTTGGATTACGTGTAGTCCGTTACTTTCAAACTAATTTTAGGCTATAACTTACTTTTATATGTTAACAATTTATACGACATTATTTGTCTTCGAAAACATACTCGTAATAATTTTGTTTAGATATACTTAGTAACTCAGCTAATCTATTAAGTGGTTAGTTAAAATCATCTATATAGTTAGAAAAACTTTAGCTTAAAATTAATTGGTTATGTTTAGATCCATCCAACTAATAGAACCAAGCACACTTACAATATATCTATAATATAAGAATACAATAGAATTGTAAACAAGTTTCACTCAAATTTTTTGTATCCACAACTTATAAAAGGACTCATATGTCAGATTCGTGGGGAAGTGTGTTGATAAATTTACGTCAAACGAGAAAGAGAATTTTCTAGAGGTTTTCACCGTTCGGAGGCTATTTTCTTCACCGCCAAAAACTTACCCGCCTATGTACCCATGCCCCTACCTGCCTACGCTATAATCTGCTTAATCTGATTTGACATTTATACGTGATCTTTCTAATTTTTGTACTATCTATTTAAACGCGCTTGTCGCATATGGGTTCTTGTTAGTGCTTCTAGTGATCATATTATGATAGTATTTTTTTGACCGGAAATATTATGATAGTATATTATAGAAATATACCTAACATTAAGATGTGTATTTTGGGGCTGTGGTAGTTTACTAAACATCATTTAGGAGAGTGACTAACGCTTAATCGACTTGATTTTCATGTATTTTTATTTCTATTAAATAGTGTAATTCTGGCTATGTATTTGGACGAATACCTATCTAGATAGGTAAGCTAAAACGTACTAGCAGAATTGTTTTTAGCACTTTTGGAATGGAAATGCTCCGATGGAAATCACTAGCAAGATTTTATAGGAAACCACGACAATAATCGAATTTAATATCGGCAAAGATAGTCAAATCAAATCCCTGCGCCTTAATTGTATCGTAATAGCCATGAATTAAGAAATTAATCCCCGAGATTTGCCATCCCTCCCATAAAGGCTCACTCCCCTCTCTTTCCCCAACCCCCTGCTCCGCTTCTTCTCCACTCCTCCTCCCTCTCCCCCTCCGCCGCCTCCGCCGCGCGCGTCGCCATTCCCGCCGCACCTGCCCCTCCCTCGCCGTCCCCGCCGGTTCGTCGCTCGCTTTCCCTCGCGCCTGCTTGCGGTTCCTCTCCCGCGCTCGCCTTTCCTGATCCTGACTCCCCCCTCTGCTCCCGCGAGTTCCCAAATTTGTCTCCCCCTTCCTTTGCTGTGGTTAATGCCCGCGGGCTCCGTCGCGGCGAGATCCGATCGACGCAGGGAAGGAAACCCCACCTGAATCGCGGGGTTGTTGTTTTTTTGTTTCCATTCTGCTGCTCTCCTGTCGGTCGGTTGATCGGAGCCCGGGGATCGCATCGGCGGCGCTTGCGTTGTGTTGTTGGTGGTGGTTGAGAGCGGAGGGATGGCGCCGCCGCACGCCGCCTCGCCGTACGTGCTGTCGCTGCTGCTGCTGCTCTCGATCCCGGCGGTGTTCCTGCTGGCGCCGCGCCTCATCCCGCCGCGGACGCTCCCGGCCATCCCGGACGCCGACGAGACGGAGGACCTCGCGCTCTTCCGCCGCGCGGTGCTCCTCTCCGCCGCGCCGTCGTCCAGCAAGGCCGACCCCGCCGCCACCGCCACAACCTCCTTCTTCGGCGGCGCCCGCCAGCGGCGGCAGCGGAGGTCCAAGGTGGCGTTCCTCTTCCTCACCAACTCCGACCTCGTCTTCGCCCCGCTCTGGGAGAAGTTCTTCGCCGGCAACCACGACCTCCTCAACGTCTACGTCCACGCCGACCCCGCCGCCGCGCTCACCCTGCCGCCGACGCCCTCCTTCCGGGGCCGGACCATCCCCGGCAAGGCCACCGCGCGCGCCTCCGCTACGCTCATCTCCGCCGCGCGCCGCCTCCTCGCCACCGCCCTGCTCGACGACCCCGCCAACCACTTCTTCGCGCTGCTCTCCCAGTCCTGCGTCCCGCTGCGCCCCTTCCCGGCGCTCTACCGCACTCTCGCCGCCGACATTGCCGGGCCCAAGGGCCGCCACCGCAGCTTCATCGAGATCCTCGACGCCGAGCCCACGCTGCACGACCGCTACTACGCGCGCGGCGACGACGTCATGCTCCCGGAGGTGCCCTACGACAGCTTCCGCGTCGGCTCCCAGTTCTTCGTGCTCACCAGGAGGCACGCCGTCATGGTGGTCAGGGACCGGAGGCTCTGGAACAAGTTCAAGATGCCATGCCTCGTCAAGAGGAAGTTCTCGTGCTACCCGGAGGAGCACTACTTCCCGACGCTGCTGGACATGCAGGACCCCGGCGGCTCCACCAAGTTCACGCTCACCAGGGTCAACTGGACCGACTCCGTCGACGGCCATCCGCACACCTACCAGCCGGAGGAGGTGTCCGGGGAGCTCATCAAGGAGCTCAGGAAGTCCAACGGCACCTATTCGCACATGTTTGCGCGCAAATTCGCGCCTGAGTGCCTTGCGCCGCTCATGAAGATTGCCGACTCCGTCATCCTGCGTGACTAGGCTGCTTGCAACCGTTTCCAGAGTTGAGGTAAATAACATTTCTTCTTGCTGCATTGTTTCAGTTTCTAGCATTCTTTAGAGAAACATAGAGCGAGAATAAGGAAAAATTATCATAATCAGTGGGCATTTCATATTATATTCTGCTTGATTCTAAACTTGTGGGTTTGCTAGTCCATTCCGGATAGCGTTGTGAAACCATGTACAGCTGAGAGCTGACTATGTTATTGTGCGTAGTACCTTGACTAATAAGACAACCATGTTGACCTTGCCACCTTTCCAATTCACAAACTTGCAACTGTTAACTTGCAGGAGTAATAATTTGATTGTATTCAGTGGGCTTTCATTAGATTGCATTTGATTCGAGTCACTGACTGTCACCGGTATCATATTTTGACAAATATCTAAACAGATATCTTCACAATAGATTAATACCTAAGTAAAAAACTTGCAAGAGAAAAAAGGCGTTGCTATAGTTCTGTTGTTATGAAGAAGCCTGCAAGATCATGCTCGCTGTTGTAAATATTTTCCCATTTCTCTGTCTGTCCTGGTGACTCTCTTGATGCTTTTCAAGAACCAAATTTAATGAAAATTCTCTATTTCTCATGCAGGGTTGTGATGTGATGAACAAGCGTAAGCTTATCCATCCATTCCCTTTGGAATTCTTCAGAGAGGAGCAACCAGCACCAGACGGACTTTTCTTTGTTCCTGCAGTTGCTATTTGGCAAAAGATGGTGCCACGCCTCAGAGAGTGTGATGGTGGTGTTGGTGGCGAAGGGCCCCAGCTGCCTCTTGTGAGTATCTTTTTTTTGTGTGCGTCTTGTTGTTTCTTCTCCTCCCCCAATTTGAGCTGCCTGGTAGCAGAAGATGAGGGAGTTGTTAGCACGTAATAGATGTAGTTAGCATGATCATCCTGTGTATTAGCATGGAGAATCTGTGGATACATGCAGTGATGGTTTGTAGTATATGTTACTTATATACATATGTCAATATCACGCCTTCTTAAAATGTATCATTTGTGTTATGACACTATTGGCTTGCCTTTCAAGCAACCAATCAATTAGGCCTTGCAGGCTCACACCTGTCCTTGCGTGCCCTTGTTTAAAGCCTGAAGAGCAGAAGTGCCAATTCTGACAAAATAACAAACTCAAGCAAGCATTAGGCGAACCATACATTCAAAGTATCATTTGTTTTATGTTGGGTGGATCCAGTAGTTCTGAATTTTGACTCGATGTTCAAGTTTTAAATCTTCTGTTAGTTACATCTACTCGGAAGCGTGTACATTTTAAACTTTTTCTCAGTTATATCTACTTGCAAGCAGTCAGTATAGTGGTCCATATGCTGTACCATAGATTTAGGACGAAGAAAAGTGGCGTCTTGCACTTTTCCATGTTTTCCTCCTGTTTCCCATTGGTTTTCTAGTCTTTCTGGTTGCTTCTGGGTTGAGAGGGAGGGAGGTGGGTGCATGGAAAGGGACACTGGGCCAGCATTTGCACACTATCATATATGCTGATGTGCTCAATCAACAACCATAAAAGCCAGCAACTTCGTCCTTTGGAGGAGATTTTGCGCACCCATTCATGACAGAATGAGATCATAATATCAAGGTAGGTTTCCTGTCTGTGTTCCGTTTGGTACCGACAGAGATGCTGGAGTGGTGTGGTGGTGCACTGGTGATGCAGCGATGCAATGTAGCTTTTCATGCTTTCATCTGTAGTTTGTATGTGATCTGCAGTATTTTGACTGAACCTGGTGTGTAACACCGGACTTTTGAGTTCCAATATCTGTACACTTAAACTAGTGCTGATGTGCCTAAACTGGGTAGGTATGAGTATGACAGAATCAGTTACACACGAAATCAACTGAAGCTAAATATTGTGGAAAGCCTTACGTTGCATGGTGTGAAAATTGTGGTGTCATCTCATGCCATTCAAATTCTGTTAGAGAAAATTTGAAAGAAATACTGCAAAATTTGCCAGAAGAATTTTTTAAGGGCTGTTATCATGACAAGTTGTGCTAGGAAAATATTGTAGCCTTGTGTAGGACGGTATGAGACGCTAACAGTGGGTGATGGCGTGGTGCAGTGGATCATTTAAACTATGCCGAAGACATATCCTGATTTTTTTTAAGAAAAAGAAATGCTCAAAGGAAACAGAAAGGTGAAAAGAAAATTCTTTGCTTCATGGTTTAGTTAACACCTTACTTTTGTTGAGCAAGGCCGACGAACCTCGCTAACAAAGAGGACATGACGAAAACCACCGAAAGGCCATCTACTTGTATTCTGCAACAGATAATGCTATTTAGTTAGTTCAAACATTATTAAATACAAATAAAAAAAATAGAATGATGCCAACAGAGTGCCCTTTCAAACAGTTTGGTGGCCCGTCTGCCTCAAACGTTTCAAATATCCCGAAAATTCGGCACGATTTGTACTGAAAAGGACTCGACGTTGGTGTCCGATCGAAATCTAACGACTCTGTGAAATCTAACGACTTTGGTCGAATGCAAACGAACTTTCTAGACCTTTTGGATCTAACGGCCCATAAATTGATGATCCATACAGCAGCCCAGGAAGAGATTGTCTATCCAGCCCACAGTAGGAGAATAGGGCCCACTTAAAGCTATGTTTTTAGATGTGAGAACAAAAGAATGCTTCCATGAAATCCATCCAAAATTTTCAGTGGCGTGCCAAAGCAATTCGATGTTAACAAAAGGCACCGAAAGCAGAAATAGAGTGTTAAAAACAGGAGGAGATTAAAAAAATCTGTTTAAAAATCTCACCCACCTACCAAGTCCCTGGCACGCAATTTTAGCTAGAGCTCATTGTTATTATTTCTTATGAATCCAAGAGATTTGTATGCAATAGCAAGAGCTCATTGTTACTCATCATATCAGTTTTTTATAGTAAAATTCATGTCCTGTTCCGATTTCCCATTACAAAACTGCATCTGAAAACTGCTGCTTACCTTGTGGGAGTGTGGATGGTTTACTCGGCACAAAACATATATGTTGTATTATCAAAGAATTTGAGATTTACAGATCCAATTCCTTTTAGATTAACTCTTATAGGAGTGGCCGATCTACAGTGGAGTTACTTGCATTTCAGGATTGTTTTACTAAACATTGTAAGTTCAGCATCTAGGCAGTTTGCCAAAGGTGACTGCTACTTTTGCATTGTTCAATAATTTGCCGCTTCTGTTACTTCCTGTTCCTGAGTTTACCACACTGCACTTTATGTGGAATACCATGCACTTCTGCTACAATGCTTACTGCATCGCAGTTGAGTGTACACTGGCTGTGAAGTTACCATGCACCACAGTGGCGGAACGTGAAAAAAAACAAGGGGGGGGGCATTTCAATTACATGTGCATAATCCTACACAAAATCAAGGCTGAAAAATAGGATCCAAGGCAAGCTGCTGGCGCCCTTGCTGCATGCATGCAGCATGCAGAGATTTCACAGCCGCAAGGGGGGGG
>OAMR01001028.1:111743-143856 GCA_900205405.1 Echinochloa crus-galli
ACTTTGGTCGAATGCAAACGAACTTTCTAGACCTTTTGGATCTAACGGCCCATAAATTGATGATCCATACAGCAGCCCAGGAAGAGATTGTCTATCCAGCCCACAGTAGGAGAATAGGGCCCACTTAAAGCTATGGTTTTTAGATGTGAGAACAAAAGAATGCTTCCATGAAATCCATCCAAAATTTTCAGTGGCGTGCCAAAGCAATTCGATGTTAACAAAAGGCACCGAAAGCAGAAATAGAGTGTTAAAAACAGGAGGAGATTAAAAAAATCTGTTTAAAAATCTCACCCACCTACCAAGTCCCTGGCACGCAATTTTAGCTAGAGCTCATTGTTATTATTTCTTATGAATCCAAGAGATTTGTATGCAATAGCAAGAGCTCATTGTTACTCATCATATCAGTTTTTTATAGTAAAATTCATGTCCTGTTCCGATTTCCCATTACAAAACTGCATCTGAAAACTGCTGCTTACCTTGTGGGAGTGTGGATGGTTTACTCGGCACAAAACATATATATTGTGTTATCAAAGAATTTGAGATTTACAGATCCAATTCCTTTTAGATTAACTCTATAGGAGTGGCCGATCTACAATGGAGTTACTTGCATTTCAGGATTGCAGTTTGCCAAAGTTGACTACTACTTTTGCATTGTTCAATAATTTGCCGCTTCTGTTACTTCCTGTTCCTGAGTTTACCACACTGCACTTTATGTGGAATACCATGCACTTCTGCTACAATGCTTAATGACTGAATCGCAGTTGAGTGTACGCAATATTAATAAAACACATATGGAAACTAAAAAGGCAAAAGAGTCACACCATTATCACGACATGATTTTAACTTTACTGCCACAATGCCACAGGATCATTACGGAAGAACTTCTCCGTGGTTTCTTCAGGCACATTGTAGCATTGCACCCGACAACTCTCGCCAGTCGTCAGGTCTCCATTGTTGTCGTAGCCAAGAGAGAATGTCGTCGGAGTGTCAGACAATAAACATAGCCAGTGCTTGATTATTAGTGGTGTTCCTTGAGCTGCTCCTGATCATTAGTGGTGCCGTCAAGCTGCTCCTGATCATCAGAGATGCCATCGTCCCCCTCCTCCTCGAGCTGCTCCGAATCACCAATGGAGGAGATGCACTGCACGAAGCAAAACTCGCTTCCTCCCATGTAGACGAGTGTAGCGCCTACGTACGAGCCTCAGCTGGATCCTCATACGGCCCAGAGGGATATTGGCTATACGGCCCAAATTAGGAGAATCCGGCCCATGGTTTAAAGCCTCTGCATTGGCAAAAGACTGCTTCCTTCAAATCCATCCAAAATTTCCGGTGCCTATCAAAGGCAAGCTAATGTCAACATAAGGCACTGAAAAGAAGCAAAAGGATGCTAAACAGCTAGCGAGCAGATACCAAATTTCTGTTTCGAAAACTCCATTGTTTGAAGTGAGACCTGCGCTCTTCAAACGGGAATTTCATCCATGCTCACCCATTGCAATGTTCCGTAAATTGTCCCATTTCTTTTAAAACCTGTATGATCTCTACGAATCTTTCTATTGCAATTTGTTCATTATCAACCTTTCTATTGCAATTTGTTCTCTATCATATGTTGTGTACATATTGATAACCACACACTACGAACATTTAGGCAAATTATATTGTAATGTGCGGCTACAAGAGTGAAGAATTAGTTGACTTCGTTCAAATAAAAAGTTATTCTTTTGCTGTCTCCATTTCAGCAACAACCATGTTGCATTTGGTCGCGTCAACAGAAGAGAATCTGAGAGACAACTTGGAATCTTGGAATAATAATATACGTGAATCTTAGATGTTGACTTACTATTTCTCTTGTGTTGGATATCCATGTGCATGTTGCTCTTATTGTACGGAGTATACCTTACTAATTTGCCATCCTATTGTCCATCTTCCATTGTTATATTCGCTCAACCATTAAGGCTAGGATTAATATTTCTTTTTACAAATTCACGAAATTTCCCAGTTGCACAAAACACAGGAGATACGCTAATTAAGGGCCTAAGCCCTAAGGTGTTGCAGGCCGAACCTGAATCTGTAGGATGAAGTTTCAGAGTTGGACCTTATGATACATGTTCCTGAAGTTGTACACGGGAGCAAAAGAATGGTTATATGAAAATGAAATGGATCCAACTTCTGAGTTCCCTCTGAAAAGTCAATCCAGTTCAACAAAAGGCACTGGAAAGAAGCTACACAAGAGTGTTAAAAAAGCAGGGAGGCGATAAAGGATTTTTTCCCGAAAGAGAGAGAAGATAAGGACAAGTTGGAGGTGTAGAAAAAGAAGTGGAGGAAGAGTGGCAGCCAGTACACTCACACTGAAAGCACAATTTAAACTTCACATGCTTCCTTCTTCAATGATATTAATTCTGGGGTTTGCATATCTAACTGTAAGTCGATCCAATATCAAATCCCATGAACGATAGTTTTTTTAATTATCATCAATTTTGCTCATAAGTTAAGCATGTCAGCATGTGCGCAATGAGAATTAGACGTTTACATTCCAGACAATGGGTGTGTTTAGTTCCAAAAAGATGGTGGGAAAGCTTGGTAAAAATGTCACATCCGACACTGTAGCACTTTTCGTTTGTTTGTGGTAAATATTGTCCTATCATGATCTAAGTAGACTCAAAAGATTCGTCTCGTCGTGTACATCAAAACCATGTAATTAGTTTTTTATTTACCCACGTTTAGTGTTTCATGCACGGAGAGAGAGATTTGATGTGATAGGTGAACAGTGAAGTTTGAAAAGAGAATTTTGGGAAGTTTAGTGATTTGACGGGAAACACAGCCAATAACTATGTTGCTAAATGAGTTGAGGTATTTCAAAATAATGATGGTGATAATAATTGAATGGCTCTCCTAGTTATCTTTCCTTTTGTTTGAGGAAACGTGGCTGGGGTTCCCCCAGTCAATTAAGGAGTAAAAAGGTTTTAGACAAAGACGAAGAACACAGACGACTCCAAATGAACTGTGTGCAGTTGCCGGTTGCCCTCTAATTAACGACCTATGCATTTGTTGTTAATTGTGCTAAGTGCGACCCTAAGGGAGTTGTTGTGGCGGTTTGTTTAGTTTGGGTGCTTTTAGAGTGAGTTGTGATACTTGTTGGTGAAGTGCTAGTTGTGTCCAGTGCTATTTTCCTAAGTAAGTTATGGTATGTGGGTGCATATATAACACCCTGGTTATATGGCATTTGGGCCCTATTTCCCCCCTTAAAAACGTGGCCAGCACTTTCCTTTAGTTTTCTCCTTTTTCTAACAAAACTTGCGGCAAAGATTTTGCCGCTCATTTGAAATCAAACGACTCCAAAAGTAAAATGAAAATGAACGTGGTACAAAAATTGACGTAAGGGCTTATGTATGCATAGAAAAGCCTTATGTATTCTAATACTATTCGACTATTTTTATTTCTCTTCTCGTGTTATTACAGGACATGTGGCTACTTTTCTGTATTCTAATACTCAATGTACTCTGAATAATGTCATGGGCCAAGTGGCCATCCAGCAACTTTTCAATGCAAAGAACTCATAGCCCTCCACTAATAAGCATAATCTACAGAGAACTCATAGCTGGAGGCTACAAGTTTAGACAAGCTCAAAAGATTGCTTACAAGATGCATTAGGGCAAAAGACCACCCTACTTGTCAATGCATGACTGGTTCATACTCCTCTGTTCCCTGAAGATCACAATATGAAATTTGCTATATACAGTACATGTGCTTCTTCATAGAAAGGCTAGGCAGAACTGGATTCGATTGCAAGTGTGGTAGATATCTTCCCGTACCAGTCTGGCTAGTTGCCTCTCCACTAATGAACTGGCTTTTCAGATCACTTTTTCTGGTAGTGGTCTGCTGATATTTTTTTTAAATACTTTTTTTCTTTAATTTCCTTGTCTTGAAAAGTACCGAGTAAGTTAGGTTTGTGGATAGGGTTCTCTGAGATTGAACCTATTTGGGGCATTCAGTGATTTGAACTTTAGGGGCTGCAAAAGGCATGTAACCTGAAATAATTGAAAAAACAAATAAAGATAGATGACTCAACTCAAGATGAAGTAGTTGATTTAGAGCATCTCCAAGAGCTCTTGTATAATCCATGGACTAGCTAAAAAAGCAAAATAAGAAGAAAAAACATCATCCAACAGAACCGGCAAACGACTCGTTATCCATCTACGCCCGCTATTCTTCGGCCTCCCTCGGCGTCTTTGCCGAGCCTCGCACGCTCGGCATCCCGCTCGCGCGCGCCCAAGCCCCTCCTTCCCGCGCCCAATTAAGTCCGTCCTTCCCGCGCGCACCGCCGCGTGCAGCGAGCACGCCGCGTCGACGTCCGACGGCGGGAGCGGCGGGGAGCACTGCGGCTCGTACGCGAGCGCCGGCTCGCCTGGCGCAACACCACCGCCGACCATGCCCTCGCACGCGAGCGCCGGATCACCTGGCGCACCCACGCCGCCCTTCCTCGCCCTCTCGCTAGACTCCGACGCCGGGTGGCCGCTGCGTCCTCGGTGCTGGCGTCCGACCCGCCGCCGGCCTTTCCCCCGGCGCTCCCGGCATCCAACCTCGACCTCATCCTTGGCTCCTTCCACAGGGAGGCACGGCGGCGGGGAAGCTCGGCGCGGTGGCTGGAAGGAGCGGCGGGGTGGGGAGCTCGGTGGTGAGGCGCGCGGTGGCGGGGACGCCGCGCGCGGCGGGGCATGGCGATAGTAGACGCGCCGCGGGGAGCTGGGGAGAAGAAGATAAGGTTGTGACAGACGGGGCCCACTAAAATTTAATAAACTTTTATATTTCCCACTAGCATCTACATCATGTGAAGCCACACGAGGAATTTAACAATTAGGGGGAGTTTTAGTTTCCACAGGGGTTTGTTTATCGGAAGGAAATGTACATCTAGGATCGCTCGATACACCTATTGCATAGAGTTTAATCCATTCCTATGTAAGTACCAAATAAACATATCTGGTTAACACACAAGCCAGATATTTGCTATCTTGATTAAGATTCCTTCCTCTTACATCAAAAATATGTATAATTTTTTTCTAATTAAACACAACATGGCTTAATCTTTTTCTTTCAAAATGGATTAAGGATCACTATACCCAATGGGTGCATCTTAAACAGGTGCATGGCATTTGATGATGTGAAGATTCAAGATCTTGAACCTCAAGTTACTTTGCAAAAAGTAGCTTGAGGCTCGGGGACTACACTCTCGCCCTGTTCGCTTGGATTATCAGCCACCAGCCAGCAGTGTTTTTCTCTCAGCAAAAACCAGCGCCAGCCACCAGCCAACCAAACAGGGCGATTGGGTGCGGGTGCATCTTCGATATGATGGAATCCAATGAAGAATGATAAAATACCTATGGAGAACCACGCAAGTTCATTGTAAGAGTTGGAGATACTATTCGGCTCAAAAGGGTGGGGCCATTAGGACTACACGTCCTTGCTCCATACGCTTGCAAAAAAGATTTGACGAGCTCGGGCTTGATAGATCATGATACTTAGGTCTCCATTAACTGCCACTGAATCAAGCTCTGATCATCAATTTCTCAGGAATAAAAAGCAAATTTACACCGTGTCACATACATATTTTGTTTACACTAATAAACTTCCATAAGTTCTGGTGATTATGTGCTTGCAGGAACAAAGAGCAGAAAATGCGACATAAGAGGGGTCAACCCCTAACCGGTTTCCACCTTGGCTGGTCAGCCATGCCACTTCACTAATTCACCACATCAATGATCCAAGGCTGAAAAAACACACTTATCTTGCCTCTAGACTGTGGATTGAAGGTCGATTACATCCGAGGGACTGAAAATTAAGCTTCACTCTTGGATTGAATGGTCCACACCCAGACTAATAATGGGCCAAATCGACATGTGGATGATCAATCCCAGGCATACAAGGCAGATGGTGGTGTATCAGATGACCAATGTTGCGAGTCCTTGGTCGGACATCCTCACCTAGGTTGACCGGTCTAGAAGTGCACGCTACAGACACATTAGAGCCTTGACCAAGTGGATAACCATCTCTAGGAAAGCAATACAAGTGACAAGATTAAGAGGCACTTGCATCCAATAGCTTGTTGGCCCTACCTCGCGCCAACCTCCATAACCGCTTCACTGACTTGATTCTCACTCCTCTTAGACTATAAGTAGGGGTATATGTGTACATGCGGCCCATGGACCGGCGGCACAGCCCGCGGAGCACACGGCCTTGGCCCGCACGGCCAGCACGCGCGGCACGGCGGCGGCACGCCCCCCCTCCCCCAACGGCTAATTTGGCCCAGCCCTCCTCCCTTCATTGATGCCATGCTTGATCAATATCAACTTGAGGGCTTCAACATCCTTTTCTTGCTGAGCGAATCCCACTTGAGCTAGTGACTTAGAATTTCCAAGTGTATTATCACTAATCTATACCAATTCATAAGCCACTTCTTCATATGATTCAACAATGATTGGATGCATTGCATTGCTTAACCAGTCATGGCTTGATTAATGCCTAGAGATCAATCCGCAATACTAGTTCCTTCACCCTAGCAAAGTTCCTCGGCCACAAGACGACTCTTGTCCTTCACTTCGCTTAGTACCTCGTCACTAGCCATCTAGTTTGATCCCTTCCATCCTATCTAGCCGCTTTAAGTTTTGCTTTGCTTTGCATCCACATGAAATCCACATTGAAATCCATATCTTCAACTATGAGAAATATACCCAATATCTTCATTTAGTTGTCCCAATATCTTTTGACAAGCTTCTTTTAAATGAGCCCAACACACGTCTCATTTGTCATATCCCTCTACTTGTCATTTCCTCTATTGGTTGCATGGGATCACATACACTTGTTTGCATTTATACCAATATAAACCAATGATGAGCACCTTTACTTATCAACAAATATATTACATGAATATCATTTGACAATAAAACCCTGCTCATGTACTTAAGCAAACAAGTTAGATCATTAATCATGTTGTCATACAAATCACCAAAACACTTAAGTGCCTAGATGCACTTTCAAAAACTGCAGTACCAACTCACCCGTGTGTTACACCGCCTCGTCTGGCATGCTTCCCCTGGCACGAGTCGACGCCAAATCTCCAAACGTTAAAAATAGCGTGTGCGGCCTATCTCTAAGAGCATCTCCAAGAGCTGTTGTATAATCCATGGACTAGCTAAAAAAGCAAAATAAGAAGAAAAAACATCATCCAACAGAACCGGCAAACGACTCGTTATCCATCTACGCCCGCTATTCTTCGGCCTCCCCTCGGCGTCTTTGCCGAGCCTCGCACGCTCGGCATCCCGCTCGCGCGCGCCCAAGCCCCTCCTTCCCGCGCCCAATTAAGTCCGTCCTTCCCGCGCGCACCGCCGCGTGCAGCGAGCACGCCGCGTCGACGTCCGACGGCGGGAGCGGCGGGGAGCACTGCGGCTCGTACGCGAGCGCCGACACACCTTGCGCAACACCACCGCCGACCATGCCCTCGCACGCGAGCGCCGGATCGCCTGGCGCACCCTCGCCGCCCTTCCTCGCCCTCTCGCTAGACTCCGACGCCGGGTGGCCGCTGCGTCCTCGGTGCTGGCGTCCGACCCGCCGCCGGCCTTTCCCCCGGTGCTCCCGGAATCCAACCTCGACCTCATCCTTGGCTCCTTCCACAGGGAGGCGCGGCGGCGGGGAAGCTCGGCGCGGTGGCTGGAAGGAGCGGCGGGGGTGGGGAGCTCGGTGGTGAGGCGCGCGGTGGCGGGGACGCCGCGTGCGGCGGGGCATGGCGATAGCAGACGCGCCGCGGGGAGGTGGGGGAGAAGAAGATAAGGCTGTGACAGACGGGGCCCACTAAAATTTAATGTATAGAGAGTCAGATTTGGAGAGGCTGTTGGATTCCATCATTTTTTTGCTAGCTATTTCATTTTACATGACAGCTAAATTAGGATTTTAGCTACTCATATATACAGAAACTCTTGGAGATGCTCTTAGACATTCGTTTAGTTTGTGATAAATGGTTTGCCAATTTACATGGACATAATGTAAAGCCACATTACCGAATGCATAACATTGGTAACATTGTTAAGATAAATGGTTTACCAATTTACACAAAAAATTCATGAATCTAAGATGTTGATAAACCCTTTTCAGTTACATCAATTGAATTATTTTCCCAAAAAAAAATGGAACACCACGATGACAATGTCCATATCAGAACAATCCACCCTTGAAAGATTTTAAAATGAAAGCTTCAATGCTTAAAAAAATTTCCAGAATTTCATTTTTTTTCTTAAAAACACTGTTTAGTAGATTTCACTAATTATCAGAGGAGAATTCCTGAGCTTTAAATGCTATTTTCCATCAACACTATTATCAGAGGAGAATTTAAAACATTTATGGTGCATACGAGCTGATGTCACCGTGTTTGCTCATTTTTAGAGGGAAAACTTCCCATGTATTATTCTTTTTCGCAAGGAAGTGAAGTTCACATGCATTGTAGCCAGCTCAAAGTGATGTGGACTCCAACTCCAACACAGCATCACTACACTATATAACCCTCAAATGACCCTCGTTACCTATCTTATATTCATTTTTTTTATCCTTTATGAAACTTTACTTTTCTTTCATTCTGATTTCACTAATTTCTAATTTACCGAGTGGAGCCTCTACCTTACTTGTGCATGCACTAGCTCAATGAGCAATCCTACTCCTGGAGCACTAACCTATATATAAATTAATATGAAAATAACTCCATCTTTTTTGTGGTATATATAACTGAGTGACTCACCTATTTGTTTGTTACCACTGTTGATTGTTGATCACTAAATAAACTTGCCTCGAAGACCGAGAGATATAATCACCACATGTTTAATTTCATGTTAGCCATTCTAGAAGCTCTCCGTGGCTATCATATATTCTGAGTGGAAGTTTCATTCTCCATAAATGGAATGCAATGCCATACTATAAGCTAATATTATGGTGATATACGAAGATGGAGTTCCGAAGAGAAAGAGGGGAAATGAGTTCTATCTAGACAAAACTTGGTTCACATGGTTTCCAACATTGCGAAACTTTTCCACATATCAATCATATAATTAAATATTATGAATGTATATGAAACAATAAAATGAAACTTGCATTGTAGGGCTAGTTTTATTCAAGATTTTCGTACCTGCAGTCTGGATGACGTAACAGACTTTTATGGGGACAATATATGAAATGGAACTAGGTAAATACAAAAATTTGCTACGTACTTAGGACGATCTACGGTTTTGGGACCTTGCTATTGCATTGTCATCTAGAAAACCCAAGACGATCTACGTGTGTTTTGGGATAGAGAGACTGAGAGAGTACGTACACACCAGGAAACAAACGATGTTTGAATTATTTCTCAGCATTCTATATACTCCCTCCGTCCCTAAATATAAACATTTATTGACTTTCGGACATCACGTTTGACCATCCGTTTTATTCAAAAAAATTTATAAAAATATAAAACAAATAAGTCACACTTAAAATACACATAATGATAAAACAAGTCAAAGTAAAACAAATAATATATATATATATATATATATATATATATCCATAAAGGATACTACAGTATCTGGTTTTGAATTTGGGTTGTGGAATTTGAACCACTAATAAAGTGAGTTGTAGTTTTCCTATGCAGAGACCACTACCCTTACTTAATGCATGCCTGCATGCATATATAGGTAATGAATACAGGCCGGGTTTACTAGGCGTGTAGCACTTGGAATAAGATCGAGGCCGGTGTGTACGTACCCTGCGCGGCTGCATGCACTAGTCTAGGAATAATTAATATGCACATAGCACAAGCGTATAAAACGATACTACTGTACGTATATAGAGCTGCACGGCAAGTCGGCAACGATATATATAATGGTGATCACAGATCGCGAGCCCCTGCACGACGAGAATCCGGCTACAATTTCCAGCCGCAATGAAGAACCGTGTCACGGGCCACGTACGTACGTATGTACACAGGTGGCAGGTGTATGAATTCAGCAGCGTACACGGCCAAGAAGCTACTGTAGGGTGGAAAAGTCAGTCAGGGGATCGGAGGTAGCTACGTACTGTAGCTGAGAGAGAGCACGTGCCTCGCCCCTGCTGAACTGATCGAGTCAACAAGTCTCAACCGGCTTTTGTACAGTACGTACGTATACGTACGTACGTACGGTAACAACACATGCATGCAGAGTTGTTGAACGGGAGAGAAAGATATATAGGGCCTGTTTGGAACAGCTTATCTGCAGCTTATGATCAAAATAAGCTGAAACTAGAAGCCAAACGGTTAGCTTTTTTTGGTCACGCTTCTCCCCACCACCCCCATATTTGTACTGAAACGCAGAAGCTGCTTATCAAATAAGCGTTATTTCCATATTCATACAGCTTATCTGATAAGCGCCGCTGTTCCAAACAGGACGACGAAAGGCCACCGTAAAAAACGTACAGCCACGCATGCATACTAGATGATAGCCACGTGATGCGTGGATGAACCCTAGCTATAGTTGTTTGGTTCGATGATATTTTGGTGCTAGTACCCGTGCCCAGTAGAAATGATCAACGAAATACATAGGATTACATACATACAGATCGCAGCCATGAATTTGCAGTGCTAGTATATATATATATGGAACCTAGTACAAGTGCACAACTGTACAAGAGCACGTACTGTGTGTACTAGGTTTTAACGGCAAGCAACCGGGAACCCACAGCCACAGGATGACGCACGTACAGGATCCGGGTGGTGAAGAAAGAGTTGAGGCAATCTGATACCCAGCAGGTGCGGTGCAGGCCCAGGCCCGTAATGTAGAGCGCGCGCGCGCCCAAGTGCACAGCGGGCTGTCCCGTGTCCTACTGCCACCACCATGACGTCCTTCTCCTTCCTCTGCCAATCTGCCATCTCCCATCAATGGCGTCCGGCAGGTGGTAGGCCATGATCGAACACGGGAGCCTCCGGTTGGCTGGGTCCCAACAGCTAATCTGGGTAGTAGCTTGGGTACCAGTAGTACGTACAACCACTGATCAGTTGGGGTTGGGCTTGTTCCTCCCCGCCTTTGCTTGCCTCACCAATGGAGAATGGAGCGAGCACTGACTGTGAGCAGCCACTGATCCCAGCAGCAAATCAGTGGTCCAGCTTAATCAGCAATAGCAGCAGCAGCAATAGCAGCAGCAGTAGTAGGAGCACTTACTTTCGTGTCATTTGACACCATGATTAGAGTGTGGTTTTTCTAAAAAAGTATTAGAGTGGTTTATTATATTATCAGAGCTAGCTAGCGGCTTTAATCTCCCACTTGCGTTATTGTAGAAACGCAATTATAATCATAATGGCAGCGAGCGAGCGACGGCCGACGGGGATGGATGATGGTCTGGGAAAGGGAGCCTTCCATTTGTGGAGTAAAAAAAGCCCCACGAGCTAGCAGCCGAGCTCTCTCTCTCTTCTCTGCTCCTCTGCTCTCTGCTTGCTTTGCCTATTGCCTTTTGCATCGCATCGATGGGTGGGGGTGGCGCCCGTGCCAATCCCCTCCTCCTGCTTCGTCTGGCCCTCGCCGCCGTGGCTTGGCTTTTCTCGGTGTCAGTGACGCCCCCATTTATACGCGCCTCCCCCGTGCCGTCTCCTCCTCCCCCTCCGCTTCTGCTTGCCCAGCTGGCCCCTCTCCTCTCCTCTCACTCTGCTGCGGAAATGTGAGTGGGTCTCCTTCCTTCCTCCGGTCCCCTCCTGCGCTGTGCGTCCCGTTGGATGGGATTGGATCCTTCCGTTCTTGCGCACACGGAGATTCTTGCGTTTTCTGCCGCTGCTGTTCATGCATGGCCGCTGCTTCTTGATAGTTCGTTGCTCGCTGCTTCTTGGGTCCTCTCGCTTGCTTCTTTTGGGTTAATTCCTTGCTCAGCTCCGGCTGGAAGGAAATCTTCCTTCGCTTTGCGTTCTGTGTCAGTGCCATCTGCATTTGGGGGCACAATCTTGCGTTTTCCCCGATCCATGTGATTTTGAGCTGTATGATAAATAATTCTACTTTGGGATTTTTCACATCTTCGTTTTCTGAAAAATATCGTCGTTTCGAGAAAAATATCGTCGTTTCTTTCCTTTTTTTTTTCTTCTCGATTCGGTTCTTGGAAAAAGGCAAGCTGGCTGGCCGCCTCGGTTCTTGCGTGGCTTCATTCCCCCCTGGGTGGTGCCGCTCTGCGTTTTCCCCAGCCATTCATTTCTTTATATGCTCTGTCGTTGCCGGAGACTCTTCCTCTTCCTCCTCACTTCTTTACTTTTACTGACTGACCATCTGCACCTCAATTTATTCTACAGCCGATTCCACCTCTCTTCCTGCATCTTGATCTGGTGCTCAATCATTCCACTTGTTTTTTGTTGCCGCTCTTGATTGCAGTTGGTGGCTCGGTTAGGTGCTTTGCTGCCTCCGACCCCGGGGGAGCATTTGAGCTGGTTGACGCCCTCCCTAGCCCAGCCAAGCTCCGTTCGTTCGGCCGCTGACTTTCTTGGGACGACGATGATGAGCTTCAGGAGCCACGAGGGGCTCGGGCAGGTCGCCGCCGGCGCCAACGGAGGAGCTTCGCAGCCGTGGTGGGCGACGGCGCCTCAGCTGCTGTACGGCGAGGCGCTGGGCCAGGGGAAGGTGCCGCCGGAGGCGCCGTGCCGGGAGGGACGGTTCCAGGTCGTGCCGGGAGGACAGGCGCTGCTGGATCCTCCGGTGCCGCCGGCGGCGGCAGCAAAGGCTGCGGCAGATATGGGGGTCCCTGAAGTCCTCAAGTTCTCCATGGCGCAAGGTGAGGATGCTTCTGTGCTTGTGCGTGTTTATCAGTAGGGGATGAGGAAGAACATGGCTGCGACTAGATTAATCTGCAGGAAAACGATTTGGGAGGGATGTGATGCTGTAGGATTCAGGATGCGGTAATCTATATTCTAGTACAAATCTGGCAGCATTTGTTTGCACTCGTTATTTCAGTTAGGGATTGTAGCATGCAAGAAAATTTAGCACTTTCGGATGCCACGTATGGTGTGTACCTTGGAGTTCTTTGTTCACACTATGGTACACACATAAATGAAGCACAATAAGGGCAATATAGTGTTGATGTTTACTATTGATTATCTATAGTGGGCATAAAGCAGGTTCATGTAGGAGTGTGGCGCAATTCCTTATGTACACACATGTATGCCATCATTTGTGACACTAGGACAAGAGGGAGGCATAAGGAAATAGAAAGTTTCCATGATTTCATCTATTTATGGTACCTGGTACAACATGTACTTCCTGTTTGTTTCTAAATTTGACCTGCCCCTTTAACCATGGATAGCAGCTGCTCGGATTTCAAAAATGTGATGTGTTCTCCATTGGTCATGATATAACGCATTTAGATTTTCTCCATGGAGTAGGTAGACAGGCACCTGATATAGATCTAACTCTTTGATATGTGCCAGAAAAATATTTATTATTTCTGGTGATATGTATCTTTTTTTTTCTCTCATTCAGAGCTGGTGTGACCCCCTAGGAACAACTATAACCTGCTGAATTATGCATTTGCTATGCAATCAAACAAGGATTTCTGAAAAATAAAAATAATATTGCTAGTTGCTGCGTAATCTCGATCCTTTTTAGACTTCATTCACGTGTAGTATTTCCAATCAAACACCAGAAACTACAGATGAGTCTCACCTGACATAACTCCCTGTCACTGACACGTGGGCCTGCTTGCCAAGTGTCCGGCGCATTAGGAAATTAGGTCAGAGGATCTGTTTCCGTAAATTACAATGTTTTTGGTACATGAACTCATAAAAATGATGTTCTTTCAGTATAAAAAAATGATGTTATTTTTTCATATACACTATCATTTAGTTATGCTGATTGGTTTCTTTTAATAGATGGGAGCGTATCAGGTGGAAACCAGCCCACCCGTGGAAACTATGGAAACCAACGTGCATGGGGACATGCACGGGAGGGGGGAGGGGGAATTTGCAAAATCACAGGGAAGGTGGGAGGGGGGATTGGCAAAACCAACATGCATGGCGACATGCATGGGAGGGGGGAGGCCCATTGGATCAACATCGTGTGGATCAGATTTGGTTTCCATAGTTTCCACGGGTGGGCTGGTCTCAATTTTTAGTTATGCGCGAAAACATTCTTGGCTCTAGCAATTTGACTGTTGTATGGATGGCTACTTTACTTTCATTTTGATAAAGTCATGGACCATTCCTGAGTGCCTTCTTTGTTTTCAGGTAAAGGGGATAAAGGTTCTGAGCACTCTGCCACTGTTGCTTTGCCATCACCATTTGCAATCTACAATGGTCGTTTTGAGCTGGGCCTCGGTCAATCAATGGTATGACTGTCCATTTACTTTGTTTATGCATATTTATGGAGACAATTATTTTGTGATTAAAATTGCAGTGCATTTAGCCTGACTTTACAATTTAAAATTCATCTTCACTCTCTGCTGCTGACTGGTGGCCGATTTTTGTGGTGTCAGGTATTTGCTAATAATCCTTATGCTGACCAACACTATGGCCTGCTTTCTCCTTATCCAATGGGAGCAGCGGTACGTTCAATTATTGTTGGGTCAAACATCCATGAAGTTTCTCTGGCTGAATTTGTAGTGGTAACATATCACCACCAATAGATTTAAGTAAAAAAGGAAAACTTATTTTAGTGGTCAACTAAAATTCCACATTTTCAGTAATTTATGTATAGTTCTTCAGTTTTTTATGTCTGTTTCTCAAACCATTTTTTATGTTGAAAAACATGAAATTCACCTGTGCCTCAACATGTTTACTGGAAAAACATCCTTTTAGCACTTATCTGTTTTATCAATAATGTACCAAGAAAAAAAACGAAGACAAATAATCCACGGAATAAATATATTAGCTAAAGGATAGTGATATTTATTTTATAAATGTTTGGCTGAAGCCATATCTTTTCTGTGGAATTGGCATTCTAATGAGAATATAGAAAGGATATATTTTTATTTGAAGCTGCCATTTGTCAAGTAGGTAATTTGTAGAATATTTATGAGTAGCTCATATCTTCCACCATATATGTTTGTGAATGCAGCCCGGCGGGTGTATGCGTGTACCACTGAATATGCCAACAGAAGCACCGATTTATGTGAATGCTAAGCAATATGAAGGCATTCTTCGTCGACGCCGTGCCCGTGCCAAAGCAGAGAGGGAAAATAGGCTCGTGAAAGCCAGAAAGGTATCTCTCACATCTCAAATTATTAATTGACCTACTTAATTGTAACCTTTGACTGAATGATTCTATATCACCATGCCATGCAGCATATCTAATTCTATATCACCATGCCATGCAGCATATCTTCAGTTGCCTTCTACCATTAACGCCAGTGCATTTAATAATGCAGCCATATCTGCATGAATCTAGATCTCACATTTCAAACTATTAGTTGAACTCCTGAACTGTCACCTTTGACTGATTGATGCAATATCACCATGCCATGCAACATATCTTCTGTTGGTCTGCAACCATTCATGTCGAATATCTTTGATTATACAGCCCTATCTCCATGAGTCACGCCATCTGCATGCACTGCGTCGTGCAAGGGACTCTGGTGGACGTTTCCTGAACACAAAGAAAGACTCCAACGGGAAGGACGCAGGTGGAGACAGCAAGGCAGCAATGGTCAGCAACCCGCTTATGCGCCAGGTGGCATCTCCAAGTTCAGAGATCCAGCAGTCAGATCTGGGCAACCCGAGCAGCGTCTCCAGTCTGTCGGGCTCGGAGGTGTCAAGCATGTACGATCATGAAGATGTGGATCACTACCACAGCTTTGATCACCTCCGTACACCGTTCTTCACCCCGCTCCCGAGCATCATGGACGGTGAGCATGGGGTCGGTAACCCCTTCAAGTGGCCAACAGCCTCTGAAGGCTGTTGTGACCTCCTCAGAGCATGACTAGAGGGGTTACTGGGCAGCCAAATGCTAGGAACTGGTGACAACCGGCCTATGCTGCCGGAAGTTACCATCTCTGGGTTAGGGATAGTCCCTCCCATCGTTTGGCTGTCCTTGGGCAATTCATTCTTGGCTGAAGGCATAGTTGGTGTTTACACTCATCACCTATTTTTCCTAGAAACTCCAGTTCTGGGATCTCGTGGTGAGCGGAACACCCCTTGCCTCAAAAAAAAATAAAAAAAACTAAGTTAGTAGTACTAGCTACCACCATCAAACTCTATCCATGGTAGCAGGTTTCAGTGTAGTTTTGTGAATAAAACCTGAAACTCCAGACTCATCTGAAGTTTCAGAGTCACTGGAAGTCGGCTAGTGGTGTATGTTTGGAGTCTGATTTGAGTGTCAAGAATCAAGACTATGGCTTTGTTGGTGATGAATTGTGTGTGCTTGAAGCTTGTGTGGACTTGGTTTGTAATATGTGGTGTGTTGAAAGCTTGAACTTGGTAATGTAACAGTGTATTGACTACTGAAACTTTGTGCTTGGTTTGTATCATGTTGTGTTGCATGTATTTTGTTTTTCAAGAAGGGATGTTTGCCTGAAGCTTGCATATGCTTGGATATTCCACATCTGCAACAAGGCATTGTGTATCTGGAAAGTGGAAATCACATTGGGTTCCTGCATCTATGTGTAGCCGATCTGTGCAAAGTAAATCTCCTTTAATCCAAACTGTTGAGCCAAATTTGCTGGAAACTCAAACCAATACTGAACAATTTTCAGGCTTGATTTGCAAATTATACGCAAATATTTATTTATGGACTAATTTGCAAATTATTGGATCCCGATGAATAGTCGCCATCCAAATTAGGGGCCATTTTGCAAAATTATGTTCCGCCGCCGGCTCGCGCAGCCGCGCCGCGCCGCTTTGCCGTCTCCGCCGCCACCCACCTCACCGCGAGGGCCGAGCCCGCGCTAGGGCGTCGCGCTCCGCCTCCGCCGCCAATGCTGGGCTCAGGCCCTTTCGCTCCCGCCCTGGCGGCGGCGGCGGCGGCCGGAGGCGAGGAATGGTGTGCGTGGATGGGCCGCGCGCTGGTCAGGCGGCGGAAGGAGCACGGCGGGCCGCCGCAGATGCGGAGAGGGGCCGGGCACTCCTCACCTTCCTGCCGCCGCCGTTTCGCTCTTGAGGGGACGGCGGCGTAAGCATTCCGCCTCTTTGGGGCCCTGAACTAATGGCCGGAGGGGAGGCGGCTCGGACGGCATCCGTGATGGTGAGCAGTTCACTTGTGATCGTCTGTTTCTCATTGTGAATCGCTTCACATTGTTAGTCATCGAGGTTGTTGCTTGCAGGTCGTCTGCCATGGAATGCCTGGATGATCATGGAGGAGATTGGCGCCACCAAATGGCGATGTTGCCTCCATCTTTACTAGGTTAGCGAGGAACTGAGTTCTGAGATTTCACTGCATTCGCATTTTTTTGCATCATTTGGGCATTTGCGTGGTACTGGTTTTCTCTGTAACTATTGCGAACTGATAAAGGGTGTACATACTAGTCGGTAGTTCTGGAACCCCAACATGAGAAATGTTTTGTTTCCAGGAAAATTGGAATGGTTAGGGAGAGGTTAATGTTGGGCTTATTACCACTGCTCACTAATGTGAACATGGGAAAGATTCGTAGGTGGTGTTATTGTACAGCTGTGAAGACGGTTGCAGTTAATTGGCAACAAGGCAATTTCGCATTTGCATGGTTGAAGAATAGACTTTGCATTTGCGTGGTTGAAGAATAGACTTTGCGTTTGATTTACCTTGGCATGTAATTAATGATTGCACAATCCAGCTCACAGTGCGATGGTATAACGTCTTGTTCACACAGCAAGCATATCTGGAGTTTCTTGACCTTTGTTAGATTAATTAGGTATGGAGCCTGCAAATTCTAATTTACATGAAACAGAATGGAACCGCTGAGAACCATTGTTTCAATATTGCGTACAGACCTGCAATGTACTCACATGGCACCAAGGGACCTACACTTAAAAGTTAACTAGCCATCGCACGATAGGTAAAACTTAATGACAGTGCAAACTATTTAACAAAGCATGCACATTGTAATGTCTACAGTTATATATGGCAATCCAAAGGTTTAATTAAGAATATTAGACAAGTCAACTGGAAACATTATACAGTCAGTATGTCGCATCTTTCTGGCTCGGTAAAATTAGAAATTCTTATTTCTGGTTTTTGAAATTAAACCAACTGGCATACAAAGTACTTAATTTATCGTAAACAATTCAGTTCGGTTTCATACTGTTGGATACAATAAATGGACAAGTATCACTTTGGTGTGATTTTAGCAGTGTAGATTGTAGACGCCAATATCATTTTTCTTTTATTATTTCCTATTGTCGTATGTGTAGATTTTGCTGGCTCTAGCATTTAATCGGTCATACACGGTTTTTCTTTCCAGCGTCACTCTACCCATCACATTAATATTCTAATGATATGACGGCGTTCTACCCGTCCCATTTATATACTGGTGATATGAATATCTGGTAGGGTTCTTGAGCATTAACGAGGAAATCTGTATTAGATTGCTGTAGATCTTATTAGAGAAGGTGAACGTTACCAGTCCTAGGCTATCGCTGGCTATATATATGCATCACACCGGTGTCCCTCACCGTCTCGCTCGCCCCATAATCTCCACGCCGCCTCGTTAACAGTAGCGGTATTTGCTTCCTCCGCGCCGCCTCGTTGTCAGTAGGGGTATTGCTTTCTTAACCTTCTTTACGTGTCTCATATATCTTCTGTTAGGATGTTTGTGGTTGTAGTTATATAGCTCGGTTCTATTTTACGTTATTTGTTTCTAAACTTCTTCGGATCCTTATGCTACCACAACTCCCGTAATTCAACATGCTATGCAGTATTCAGAGTTTTAAATGCATCTCTATTCATACCACTTCTCTCTCCATGTGCTTTTTTCATTATTATAGTATATAATTTTTTTTTTCTTTTCTGCATCCTCGTGGTTATGCAACTCAAATAGTGAGCTTCATGGGCCAGATTTGAAGTTGCTACTCTTATCATTCTCTCAAGGTGAGGATCCTCTAATCTCTATCTTTAACACATATGGTACTTTATACATAGACCTTGGGTTGATGATGTCCGACCCAATAGAAGAAATGGGAAAAAACTGCATGGGATGTGTTTACTAAACTCTGATCAGTGTTTGGTATGTTGTGTATTCATCAATGGAATTTTATGGGATGTTGGTCAGGGTAGGGTTGTGTATTCATCTATTGAATTTTATGGGATGTGGATCAGGGTAGGGGTGAGCAATATGCTCTCTATTTGTATCCAGTAGCCAGTAATTGTCAAAGCTGGATTTCTATAAAAGATGAAGCAGATGTGAAGTGTTAATTTCCTTTACTATGGGTTTTGATTTCCCAATCATTGGCTCATTGTAATGTGAATTTGTGAAGTATGATACATGCTGTTTATTTTTTGGGTGTTAATTATCATTAATCTAGCACATTATAAAACTGTCACTTTTTCACTGTAAAGTTCTATCTTTTTTCTTTATACATGTAAGATCCATAGTTGATCTGTGGCTGCTTCTAATCCAACCTATATCCACTCTGTGTCCATGTATCTGAGTGACATTTAGTCACATTTGTTGTAGGAGTTGATGCATATAACTGTTTGTCGAGAATTCCCTGTACTTCAAATAGGCCTTGATCTGGTACAAGAGATCTTATATCAAAAAAAAAAACCTCGACCAGAGGGAGAGAAATCCCTCTGATTTTGTCTTAAAGAAGTTGGTACCAAGATTCGAACCTGGGCCGGAAACAGGGGTTTCATTGACCCCCGGAGTTCAACGCTCTAACCGTTACGCCGCGAGAATCTTTGGTACAAGAGATCTTATATCAGCACTTAATCAGTCAATGTTGTAGAATTTCCTACTGATGATGACTTTTGTAACCAAGAAAAGAAAGAGAAAATCCAGTATCTTCATTGAAATGTCCTTATTGTGATTCATGAATAGATTTGACTGGCTAGACTATAATGAATCTTGGTGCATGCACAAAACAATACTACTGATGGTCATCTACATACTGCAATCATGAATTTCTGTTAATTTGTAGGAAGCTTAAGTAGAGGTTTGGTGGAAACAGTCCCTACAGAAAGCACCAAATAGATTCATATAACTGACTTGATCAGAGTTTTCGGAAAGCTTTCTTTTTCATGGTTGCTATTAGGACTTTTGTTATGCATGGATGGATTTTTGGTCTAGCTAATTAATTATTCATTGATGTTTTAGTTCACCTCTTTTTCAGTAAGGCCCCTTGATGGGTTTTATGGATACTGAAATGTAACAGTAGCTTCTTGTGGCATTTAGATCCAGGGAACACAGCAAAGGCATCTGGGTACTCTGCTCCTGCAGTAACAAATATGTCTGTGGAGAATAAAAGTTCGTCTGAGATGGGTGCTGCTCGGCCAATGGTAAGTTGTTCCATCAACCTTGTTTTCTTGAAAAGGGCAAAGTCGAGTACTTATAGACTACTGGCAATCTGGCATGATGCAAATCTTTTCTGAATGGCCATTGAGTTATGGTTCATGATCCTAACAACTATCCAAATCCTGATAAGCAATATGGCCTATTTTCTCATTGAATAAGATGATTAGTAAGTTCTTTTTTGTGAGCGCTTAGTTTAAGTTAACTATGATGTAATCACCTTTAATGAGTACATGTTATTTTGGCTTCATGCTTGACTTGTGTGCAATAGTAGCATGTAAAATATATTAAAATTTTGATCACCGGATTTTCGTAAACTCAATTTATGGGAGCTTCTTTCAATATTAGATTAGATGTATGCAAACACTTTCGTGAATCATGTATATATATATGATTACTTTAGCACCAACTCCAAGACATCGCATACTGATTCTTCTCAATTATTTCAATCTTGGAAACTTCTTTCTTGACTCATGGCTCCATGATATTAACTAATATAAGATAAAGAGATGACCTCCAGTATTCTGCCATAAGCCCATAAGCACTTTCAAAAGTTAATATCATGAGAGTAGAGTAGGTGTATTAGTCGCAGGTTTTATTTGTGAAAGCAATGTATCTCACCAATAATCCTTCAATGTTTATTGTATTTCTCTTTTTTGAAATGTAGGCTGTTGGCCGGAAGCTGCTCCCACCTAGTACACCAGGTGGTGCACCAGCTTTTGTGAATGAAAAACAGTATGATGCTATCATTCGATTGCGTGAACGTCGTCGTCGTATCAAAGAAGCAAAGGAGAGAAGGGCGCTTAAAGTTAAGGTATGTCCCACTTAATTCCGGACATGGTCCTGATTTGCCCATAGTGAAGTATCAATTATGTTCCTGTCTTTGTTTTCTTTCTATTGTTTCTTTAACTACAGTCTGCTGATGCAGAATCACATTCAAAGAGGTCCTAACGGGCGCTTCGTCAAGACCAAGGCCAGTCAGGAAGGTACCAGTGGAGGAGTCATAGTGCGTTTCAGCGCTGCCCTAAGAGACTGTTATCTGCGTTTCATCACAACCAATGGACACAAGGAAGTGACCAATGTTGGCACGGAGGCGCAACGCAGCACCCCTTTAGTAGGCTTCTGTTTGCCCTTTGTTGCAACCAATGAAGCCGGGGATATTGTTGGTGAGATCATCTATGGCTGCGAGGCGCAAGGCTGCACCCCTGCAATAGACTTATATTGGCCCTTTGTCTCAACCAATGAAGGCGGGGAAAACGTTGACAGGATCCTGTATTGGCCCTTGGTCACAACCAATGCAGGTGAGGTATACTTTGGTGAGGTCGCCTATGGCATTGAGGCTTCAAGCAACACTATGGGACTGGGCTTTGTGTGGCCCTTAACCGCAATCACTGGACCTGATGAGAATATTGGTGAGACTGCCTATGGCAGCATGGTGCAGCTCAGCAGGCTCGCAGGAGACTTCTTTTGGACCACTGTGGCGACCAATGATGAGGAGGAAAACGTTGGTGAGACCGCCTACAACAGCATCCTGAACCTGGAATCCCCTGACCCCACTACACTTCTCAGGATCATGATGGGGAGCAGGTACAGCACCGACAAAGTGTCGGAGCAGTTTGAGAATGTGGCGCGCCTCCAGGCTCCTAATTTCGCCACTCTCCTGACCGTCGTGAACAATGCTGGTTATGATGAGGCCACGGACGATGGACACTATGACGTGGAGAAAGTACTGAAGAAGATGGAAGGGTAATAGCCAGCGGCAGGGCGTCCTTAGGCCTGCCCCCAGGTTGGAGTTCCCGTGGACTTGAACGGAGCTTCTATTTCTTGTTATTTATTTACAAATTACAATGCTATCTAGTTCCTTCTGGTCTGGTCGACTTTGCTTGGTAAGACTGAATAATGTAATGGCGTATGCTTAACCTGAATGGCTGTATGGACCTGGTTTGGTGTTAAATCTTGGATTTTATTAATGCGTTTGGTATGCGGATTTGTGGGTTCTGTTACGCGTTTAAAGTTTTGCCTGTTAGAAAGGCGCCAGTGTGCCCGATAATCTGCCGAATTCTGAAGTTTCTGTTGCAGGAGCACTGAGCAATGCAGCATATACCTGCATCATTCTTGTGAGATTGCCCGATGATCCAGTCAGATGCTGAGATGCTGGTGTGGCTACTCGCGAGAATCTGCATGTGCATTCTTTAATTTTAGCTGAATTCGAATGGTTCCTGACGATTTGCGTAATTATATTTTGAAGAGTAATTTTTTTTATACTTGAAGAGTAGATTTGTTTCATATCTATATCGTGTTCATGAACTCTGAAAAACATCCATCCATCCATCCATTCCTACTGAAAGGGGATGGGCACAAGCTGGCCGGCCACGTCACCGCATACGCAGTCCGACAGGTGGGTCCCGCGCGTCAGTGACCCACTTGGTGGAGAAAACAAACACCAAATCCCCCCACCCACCCGTCGAGTCGTCTCCTTCCTCCGCCTCGCCGCCAAAACCCTAGCCACCGCTCCCTCCGCCTCCACGGTTTCTCTCTCCGAGGCACAAGTGCTAGGGGTTTCTGGTGCTGACCGGCGATGGCGGGCGGCGGGAAGAAGGAGAAGGGGCAGGGGCTGGGCCGGGCGCTGATCCGGCAGCGGAACAAGGCGGCGGCGGCCGCCAAGGAGCGCGGCGAGGCGCTTGCCTTCGGGCGCCGCCGCGCGATGCCGCTCGAGTCCGTCATCGACGTCAGCGACATCGACGCCGTGCTGCAGCGGGCCGCGGAGGCCGACCAGCTCGCCGAGGCCGCGTCCGTCTCCTCCGACTCCGACCTCGTCATCGACCTGTGAGTGGCCGCCGCCCCCCGCTCCTCCCCCACCATCCCGCGTTTCGTGATGTTGGTGCTGCGAGATTTGCCCGCTCGCCTGACGTGGGTTCTAATGGATTGTGTTGGTGGTTCGGCGCAGGGATGCGACGGGGGAGACGAACGAGGAGAGGCGGCGGCTGCGGAAGGAGCAGGAGGCCCTGCACGCCAGCAGCCTCAGTGTCCCGCGGCGGTGAGGAACTTCAATCATTGATGATTGTGCTGTTACATGTGTGAGGTTTTAGGATTCTTCCTTGTTCTGATTTTGAGTCATATGCATGTGATTGCAGTCCGCCATGGCATAATCAGATGACTGTAGAGGAGCTCGATGCGAATGAGAGGCGGGCATTCCTGGTGTGGCGCAGGAATCTTGCGAGGTTGGTTCTGAATTGTACTATTGACTGTACTCTGCTATACTCTGTTGATGATGCTTAGAACTGTTTAGTGGAACAATATTTTCATGTAAGATTACATATTCAGGGGCCACTGAATTATGTATTATTGACAAGTGCATAAGATATGTGAGCCTATGTGAGCTTTTTGATTCACTTTTACTTGATGTTATTGTGTGAACTACTAGGTTAGTTTTTGGACCATTTCTGTTACAGATATACGTTCATGATAATCTAAGGATGCGAGTTAAAGGCAGAACAGTATGCTTTAAGTGTAGAATTTGATCTGGAGTTCTTGATGCATCTTTGAGCATCGTTTATCCAGTTAAATGCTTTGAGCAGGTAGTTGATGAGAGCAATCTTCTCTGCAGATTGGAAGAGAATGACAAGCTTGTCCTGACACCCTTTGAGAAGAATATTGACATCTGGAGACAGCTCTGGAGGGTGCTTGAACGCAGTGATCTGGTAAGTTCTCCTTAACGGCCAGATGTGGTTGATTGCTTTTACTAATCTTTCTGCTTTAAGTCTGTCCCTTTTAAACTGTAGTGTAGCTGATTTTTGTGTTCTGCTGTGCTATTATATATGATTTACTTGAAATGCGTTGCTCTGCTGTCCTCCATATGCTGTTTCGATTTATCAAGAATAATATCCTGTGATGTTATTTTCCATGCAAATTCCTGACATTCATTTTCTTCCATGAAGCTGGTCATGGTGGTTGATGCCCGAGATCCCTTATTCTACCGCTGCCCTGATCTTGAGGTACTGCTTCTTGTGGTTTTGGTTTAAATTGTTTAACTCCCAATGGAATAGCTTGTAAGCCAACCAAAATGGTGGTAGCTATCCTGCTTTAGTCTGTTCAATTTTACAGTGTTCACAACTGCACAGAAGTTCAATCCATAATTTTTTTCAGAGAAGCTGCCTTTATTAGTGTTGTTATCCATGTCTTTGCAATTTCTGCCCCAGGCTATGCTTTCCCTATGTTTCTGGCAGAAGCAAGGCATTTTTTTATTATTAGAAAATAAGTGGAACTAGGCCCTCGCGGCAAATGGAAAAGAGATATTTTCCCTGTGAAATTTTATTTCCTTAAGCTAGCCTTTCTTGATCTTATTTTTCCTGGTTCTACGTTAGAACTGACTTGCAATGACTTGTGTATTATATATTTCTGAAACATTTTTGTGCTTTTTCGAAATATTTATGTTCATATAGTTCCAAAGTTTCACACCTTGTGTTCTTTGTTGGTGATTGTGCTGGCTCAATTTTGACTTGTAACATGGCTTTCTCTGTACTAGGCGTATGCAAAGGAAATTGATGAACACAAGAGAACAATGCTCCTTGTTAACAAGGCTGATCTGTTGCCATTAAATATCAGGTTTGCACCTTCTCAATATGACTTGATCGTATGCTACCTTTATTTCCTTAAAACTGACATCATGTGCGTTTGTTTAATGCAGGAAGAGATGGGCTGACTATTTTAAGGCACATGATATTCTCTATGTTTTCTGGTCAGCTAAAGCTGCTACTGCCACACTAGAAGGCAAAAAGATAAGTGGATACTCAGAAGAAGAATCTGCTTCACTTGATTTGGATACCAAGATATATGGTAGAGATGAGCTCTTGACGAGGCTGCAAGCTGAAGCAGAATCTATTGTAGCACAAAGGAGGGTCTCAACTACTGAAGAGGATCATGATGTCAGTTCTTCAGATTCTGCTTCGTCAGTGGCTAAGCATGTAGTTGTTGGGTTTGTTGGATATCCAAATGTTGGAAAGAGTTCCACTATAAATGCTTTGGTTGGTGAGAAGAGGACTGGTGTTACTCACACGCCTGGCAAGACTAAACATTTCCAGACCCTGATAATCTCTGAAGAGCTCACCCTCTGTGATTGCCCTGGTCTGGTCTTCCCTTCTTTCTCAAGCTCAAGACATGAGATGGTGGCATGTGGTGTCTTGCCGATTGATAGGATGACAAAGCACCGGGAAGCTATTCAGGTGGTGGCAGATCGTGTCCCAAGAAATATCCTTGAGCAGATTTACAAAATCACCTTGCCAAAGCCAAAGCCTTATGAGTCGCAGTCTCGGCCACCAACAGCAGCTGAGCTGTTGCGGGCCTACTGTGCGTCCAGGGGGCATGTCAGCCATGCTGGGCTGCCTGATGAGACCAGGGCTGCTCGACAGATACTGAAGGATTACATTGATGGCAAAATCCCACACTTTGAACTCCCTCCTGGTGTAACAGATGCTGAAACAGAACTCAGGCAAATCATTGGATCCGAGGGACCAACAACTTCAGCAGCTAATGAGTCAGATGATGATGATTTCGATGAAGATGATGAGGATATAGTTGATCCAGCAGAGCCAGACATGAGAGATGTCCTGGATGACCTTGAATCTTTTGACCTGGCCAATGAACGATCTAAAGCCGCCGCAAAGAAGAAGAAAGAGGCGTCCCACAAGCACCACAAGAAACCCCAGCGGAAGAAGGATCGGTCCTGGAGGGTTGGCAACGATGGTGGTGATGGAACAGCAGTTGTAAGGGTGTACCAGAAGCCCGCTGTTAATCTGACCGCTGTCAATGCCAGTGGCAGGGTCTAGTGCCTCAACTTACCACTTGCACAACCACACAACACATGTGCGGGGCATGGAGTCTCTTACTGTGCGCGGTGCACCAATACCAAAGCTTCTTCAGTGGAAGGGACAAGAGTAATACATTGATTTTGCACGACAGAAACAGCCCTTAGTCATTACCAGAACTTCTGTTGCACACTTGCACTTGTGACCTTCCGCATGCTGTGAGTTGTAGCGTGATAGATACATACGATGGGCCGGTGTTTTTTCTCATGTCTCCCATAGCAGCAGTTATAGCTACATATTCAGATGTTTGATGTTTGCTATGGTTGGGTTGTGAATTGTGATCCTATTATGTTTACTGAATTTCGTTTCAAAGAGCTACTTAAGAAGGGCAATGAGTGCCAACAAAAAATGAAGAGCATACAATTGTAAGAAACTCTATTATCAGGAGCAATCCATGTATAAGAATCTGCAAATTTGTATCACTGAGCAGTGTAGCTACATATTCGTGTTCCCTACAGTTATTAGAGTTGTCCATCGGTATAGATTGATTTTTTACATGCCGTGCCTATTTTGCACAGAGCTTGTTGGTGAAGTGCATTGAAGAGTTGAGTACCATCCGTGTACTGGATAGTGGATCCACACAAACTGAGGCATCTATAATTTTCTGAATGTCTTTTTTGGGGTCTTTTTCTGAATGTTGGTTGTGACAGAACAGGTGATACGAACTGTTTGTTCGGTTTCATCCTGATCGAAATAGCTTTGAACAGTTACCGTTTGTGAAACAAAAAACACACCGAATCAAAACACGGGGACACGATGCTTTGAAACGTTTAGGGTCAAACCCGTCTCATCGTCACGACATGTTTCTATCATTTCTACAGCCAGAACGCCACAGGATCCACTTGTAGTGTAGGAAGCTCTCGCTGGTTTCTTCAGGCACGTCGTAGCGCACTGCTCCTGACAGGTCTCTCCAACTTTTGCGTCGCATTCAGTGCAAGAAGAGGAACCGGAACCTGAAGAGATGGAAGTAATGGACGAAGAAGTTAACTCTGGAGGGAATACTCCAGCTTGATCTGAAGGAAGTGAAGGACCCTCTCCGCCGCTTGACATGTGGGTAGTGACTATTCATCACCATGACGGAGGCAACAGTGGGTTTCCTATGATGCTACGAATGCTCTTCGAGCGTCTGAACTACCCAGTGGAGATAGAATATTGTGGAAGGAGGAGGACACATCCAGATCAAGGAAGAAGGATCGGTCCTGGAGGGTTGGCAACGATGGTGGTGATGGAACAGCAGTTGTAAGGGTGTACCAGAAGCCTGCTGTTAATCTGACCGCTGTCAATGCCAGTGGCAGGGTCTAGTGCCTCAACTTACCACTTGCACAACCACACAACACATGTGCGGGGCATGGAGTCTCTTACTGTGCGCGGTGCACCAATACCAAAGCTTCTTCAGTGGAAGGGACAAGAGTAATACATTGATTTTGCACGACAGAAACAGCCCTTAGTCATTACCAGAACTTCTGTTGCACACTTGCACTTGTGACCTTCCGCATGCTGTGAGTTGTAGCGTGATAGATACATACGATGGGCCGGTGTTTTTTCTCATGTCTCCCATAGCAGCAGTTATAGCTACATATTCAGATGTTTGATGTTTGCTATGGTTGGGTTGTGAATTGTGATCCTATTATGTTTACTGAATTTCGTTTCAAAGAGCTACTTAAGAAGGGCAATGAGTGCCAACAAAAAATGAAGAGCATACAATTGTAAGAAACTCTATTATCAGGAGCAATCCATGTATAAGAATCTGCAAATTTGTATCACTGAGCAGTGTAGCTACATATTCGTGTTCCCTACAGTTATTAGAGTTGTCCATCGGTATAGATTGATTTTTTACATGCCGTGCCTATTTTGCACAGAGCTTGTTGGTGAAGTGCATTGAAGAGTTGAGTACCATCCGTGTACTGGATAGTGGATCCACACAAACTGAGGCATCTATAATTTTCTGAATGTCTTTTTTGGGGTCTTTTTCTGAATGTTGGTTGTGACAGAACAGGTGATACGAACTGTTTGTTCGGTTTCATCCTGATCGAAATAGCTTTGAACAGTTACCGTTTGTGAAACAAAAAACACACCGAATCAAAACACGGGGACACGATGCTTTGAAACGTTTAGGGTCAAACCCGTCTCATCGTCACGACATGTTTCTATCATTTCTACAGCCAGAACGCCACAGGATCCACTTGTAGTGTAGGAAGCTCTCGCTGGTTTCTTCAGGCACGTCGTAGCGCACTGCTCCTGACAGGTCTCTCCAACCGTCAGGTCTCCATTTCTGTCATAGCTGACAGAGAACGTCATCACACGATAAAGACGACGGCAGCGACTCCGCCGGAGCACCCCTTGATCGGCGGCAACATCGCCGTCGTCGTTTCCGGCAATGGCGACACACCGCACGAGGCAAAACTCTCTGCCTCTCATGTAGTAGAGCATAGCGTAGCGCCGACACGAACAGCTTCTCCTAATCTCCTTGCCGAGCTTCCACGCCGGAGCCCCGCCGCCGTCGGTGCCCGCCGGCAACAACAAGCAATCACCAGAGCCTGCAACTCCTGTCGTACGGACGAAACAAGCTATCCTCGGACACGGCCGCGATGAAGAACAAGCCGTCGGCGCCGTGGCGATCACCAAGCTTCGACGTGAGCGAGCACACCGTCTCCAGACTCCGGCTGCGCGCGTCGTAGTACCCCAGCGCCTTGCCGGTGTCCAGCAACACCCGGCCGTCGCTGTCGACGGCGACGGGGACCACGAGCTCCGCCGCCGATCGCGGCGAGAACTCCGGCCATCGTCCAAGCCGCATCACGTGCTGCGCCGCCCAAGCTCCGGCGCCGTCGTCGTTGTTCACCCACATGGTCACCGTCTCCGTGCTCGCAGAAAAGTGCACGGCGCACAGCTTCTTCCCGGCGAGCTCCGCCAGGATACGTCCAGGTGGCGTTCACCCAGATGCTCAATGTGCACGCTGATGACACTACAAGGGAGCTACAAGAAGTGCGTGACGAGCTCGCTGCTGAACGACGGAAGAACAAGAGGTTGATAGCTGAACTCAAGGGAGAAGCACTTCTAGCCGGACAGGCGGCGCCGCCACGACCTCGAACGTCTCGGTGGATACGTCGAACGCCAAGATTGCGGCGGCGGCGGCGTTGTCTCCGCCTGCGGCGGCACCGAGCCGCGGCTCTCCGGGCCAGTACATCTTGCCGGCGACGTGCACCGGCGGCACGTCGACCGCGGCGGGGATCGGCGGGCGAGACGACGGCGCGAGTGTTCTCGGGCGCAGGTCTCGCAGAGGCCACACCTTGCACTCCATGGCGTAGTCCCTGGTCTCGAAGCATTGCGAGGTGTAGACGAGACGGACCAGCACGTGCTCCTCCCTGGATGGGTCGTAGCCCAGGCCGGCGCATCCGTGTCCTTCGCCGGAGAAGACGAAGGAGTTCACGTCTCCCGTCACGGGGTTGCACAGGGCACAGTGATCCGAGTACTGGTTGCTCAAGAGGAGGAGGCCGTGGCATGGCCTGCGGCACACCACCCTGCTCGTCGACAGCGGCGGGTCAGCTCCGCCCGAGCACGCCGCCGCCAGCGAGACGACCGGCGACGAGCCGGCGCGATCCAAGAACGCGGCGGGGATACGGTCCGTCGTGCCGAAGCAGGACACGAACACGACGGCGACGGGGCTTGCCGCCGCCGCCGCCGTGGCGAACGCGTTGTGCGACGCCACGAAGCGGTCGCTTTCGATCATGGCGCGCCAGCTCCGGCACACGGTCTTGAGGCGCCCGAGCACGCGCGCCGGCAGCCGGCGCAGCGCCATTGCCAGGGCCCGCGCCGGCGGCGGCGAGAAGAGGACGTCCTCGAACGGGCGGCCGGCGGGCACGAGGCTCTCCTCGTAGGGCACGAGCAGGTGGTGGAGCGCTCCTCGGTGGCCGCGCCCGGGGAAGCCTCGCACGAGCTCCTCGAGGGTGCCCGTGGCGAGGCAGTACGCCGCCACCTGGTACTCCTCGGAGACGAAGAGTATGCGGCGGCCGCCGTCGACGAGGGCTAGCGGGGTGACGCCGTTGAGCATGAAGTCGCGGCCGCCCATCTCCGGCGGCGGCGGCGGCAGCTTGGCCAGGTCGATGTGCCAGTGCTTCTCCCACGCCCTGGCGGCGTAGTCCGTCAGCAACCAGATGTCGATGCATCTCCGCGGCGACCTCGGGCTGTGGGGCGCCGCGAGAAGGCACAGGCATCCGGCGAGCTCCGTCAGCCTGACGCCCTCCACGACCTTGACCGGCAGCGGCGCGACGTGCCCGAACTCCTCCCCCGCCATGGAGAAGGAGACGATGGCCTCGCCGCGGGCGCCGCACGCCTTCATGGTGACCCAGTGCACGTGGCCTTGGACGAACACGCCCATCTGGTTCATCCGGACATGCTCCGGGGGGATGGCGCCGCCCGCCGCCGGCCTCCAGTGCCCGGCGCCGGGCACGTCGTAGATGTCGCAGCCGGCGGGGCGGGAGTCGTGGTAGAGGAGGCGCACGACCTTGTGGGCCCTGGCGCGCGCGTCGTAGCCGAGGCCGAAGCTCGCGTACTCGCGGCCGGGGCACCGGTGGCCGGCGGGCATGCGGCCGTCGGGGAGCGCGGCGGTGATCTGGCCGACGGAGGGGTTGCAGAGGTAGTAGAGCCTGGCGGCGACGGAGCGCAGGAGGAAGAGGCCGCGGCAGGGGCGGGTGACGGCGGCGAGGATGCCGTTGCGCGTGTTGTGCGGGACGGCCATGAGCGGCGTGAAGACGCCCTTGCCGTGCTCCGGCGTCCACGCGTAGACGGTGGACGCGGCGGCGGAGTTCGGCAGGAAGCAGAGGCTAGGGAACTGGCCGCGGCGGCGGTTGGCGAGGTCGAGGTGCCTGTCGACGAAGGCGTACGAGGAGAGCGCGGCGGACCAGGCGCGGGAGAGGCAGCGGCACCGGAGCACCGACTTGGCCGGCATGCGCGCGAGAATATCCTCGATGAGCTCGTCGGGGAGATGCTGGTGCCATGGCGGCGTCGCCTGCTTCTTGGGCGGTGAAGCCATGGTCTCCATGTATCAGACCTCCTCATCTATCTGACTATCTCTTCTTTTATTGAAAAAAAATGTCTTCCGATCCGCGGGCTCTTGTACAAGAGCTGGACACGTACGGTGCACGGAATACGGATCCGAGTGCCTTTTGCAAGTTCGACTGGATCCCAATCTAGAAAGTAATATATTTTTAGAAGATGTTTACAGAGTACAAGTTGATATAGACGCACACACACTCACATCTCATATTCTCATGCACATCCCTATGCTATATATGCACAAGCTCGTGTGCGAGAGCTGGCGCGCCATGATCGAAAGCGACCGCTTCGTGGCGTCGCACAACGCGTTCGCCACGGCGGCGGCGAAGGCGGCAGCAAGCCCGGCCCCCATGTGTGATCCCCATGGCCGTAGAGTTTGGTTCGTCGTCCCTATGATTCTGGTGCGCTAACTTGGCTGTCTGGTGTGGATCGGACACTGCACACTCCAAAATGGGATGCGACATTATGGCTCGATGAACTAGTTCCTTTCTCTTGGCGAGGTTCCTTCTCCTGGAACGGCTGATCATCTGAATTCGAACTAACATGCGTGTTCACATTCTCTGTTAATTAATTAGTTCTTTAGTGATGGTTAATATATTGTCACTTTGCCAATGTCAAAGTCTGATTTTTTATTTTCGGAGGCTGTAACACCCTAAAATTCATCACATTTAAATCATAGCAACCCTTTGTATTTTTCTAGGATTTATTAAGGCTTAAATAAATTTTCTAGGAATTAATTGGAATTTCTAGCCTTTTATCAATTTAAATATCAC
>OAMR01001028.1:149613-188707 GCA_900205405.1 Echinochloa crus-galli
TCAGCCTGACTCCAATCTGTTACCCGTCCGGGTTTTTGCCCAAAATGAGAACTTAAGAAACAACTTAAGGAATTGTTGGATAAAGGTTACATTCGTCCTAGTTCGTCACCTTGGGGAGCACCTGTAATTTTTGTGGGTAAAACGGATGGTACTCTGAGGATGTGTGTGGATTATCGTTCATTGAATGAGGTAACCATCAAGAATAAGTATCCATTGCCCAGAATTGAAGACTTATTTGATCAGCTGAAAGGAGATAAGGTTTTCTCCAAGATTGACTTGAGATCTAGCTACCATCAGTTGAGGATCAGATGTTCCGACATTCCTTGTAAATGCAATGTTTGGTCGCCAGTTACTAGCTGAGTTGCTTGCAGAGATGGAAAAGCTGAACTTGGGATTCCTGAATCAGACAGAAGGTGTGACAATGGAAGTTGAGTCTACACTGGCATTAAGTTACCCCGTGTTGCAGCTTACTGATGAGAAGATAAAGGAAATCAAGGAAACCATGTTAGCAGGGAAAGCTCCTGATTTCACCGAAGATAATCAAGGAACAATTTGGTTTAGAAAGAGGATATGTGTACCGGATATTGAGTCTCTCAGAGAGCAGATATTGAGAGAAGCTCATGATTCCGCATATTCTATTCATCCTGGAAGCACCAAGATGTACCAGGATCTGAAGCAAAGGTATTGGTGGTATGGACTAAAAAGGGATGTGGCCTGTCTCTTATACACATCTAGATGTGTATAAGAGACAGATCTCTGGGTACCTCTCCAATCATTATAAAACAGCTCAAAGCAGGTGTGACAATGGAAGTTGAGTCTACACTGGAACAGGAAATTCGGCAGGGTCAGCTTACTGATGAGAAGATAAAGGAAATCAAGGAAACCATGTTAGCAGGGAAAGCTCCTGATTTCACCGAAGATAATCAAGGAACAATTTGGTTTAGAAAGAGGATATGTGTACCGGATATTGAGTCTCTCAGAGAGCAGATATTGAGAGAAGCTCATGATTCCGCATATTCTATTCATCCTGGAAGCACCAAGATGTACCAGGATCTGAAGCAAAGGTATTGGTGGTATGGACTAAAAAGGGATGTGGCCTGTCTCTTATACACATCTAGATGTGTATAAGAGACAGATCTCTGGGTACCTCTCCAATCATTATAAAACAGCTCAAAGCAGGTGTGACAATGGAAGTTGAGTCTACACTGGAACAGGAAATTCGGCAGGGTCAGCTTACTGATGAGAAGATAAAGGAAATCAAGGAAACCATGTTAGCAGGGAAAGCTCCTGATTTCACCGAAGATAATCAAGGAACAATTTGGTTTAGAAAGAGGATATGTGTACCGGATATTGAGTCTCTCAGAGAGCAGATATTGAGAGAAGCTCATGATTCCGCATATTCTATTCATCCTGGAAGCACCAAGATGTACCAGGATCTGAAGCAAAGGTATTGGTGGTATGGACTAAAAAGGGATGTGGCCTGTCTCTTATACACATCTAGATGTGTATAAGAGACAGATCTCTGGGTACCTCTCCAATCATTATAAAACAGCTCAAAGCAGGTGTGACAATGGAAGTTGAGTCTACACTGGAACAGGAAATTCGGCAGGGTCAGCTTACTGATGAGAAGATAAAGGAAATCAAGGAAACCATGTTAGCAGGGAAAGCTCCTGATTTCACCGAAGATAATCAAGGAACAATTTGGTTTAGAAAGAGGATATGTGTACCGGATATTGAGTCTCTCAGAGAGCAGATATTGAGAGAAGCTCATGATTCCGCATATTCTATTCATCCTGGAAGCACCAAGATGTACCAGGATCTGAAGCAAAGGTATTGGTGGTATGGACTAAAAAGGGATGTGGCCTGTCTCTTATACACATCTAGATGTGTATAAGAGACAGATCTCTGGGTACCTCTCCAATCATTATAAAACAGCTCAAAGCAGGTGTGACAATGGAAGTTGAGTCTACACTGGAACAGGAAATTCGGCAGGGTCAGCTTACTGATGAGAAGATAAAGGAAATCAAGGAAACCATGTTAGCAGGGAAAGCTCCTGATTTCACCGAAGATAATCAAGGAACAATTTGGTTTAGAAAGAGGATATGTGTACCGGATATTGAGTCTCTCAGAGAGCAGATATTGAGAGAAGCTCATGATTCCGCATATTCTATTCATCCTGGAAGCACCAAGATGTACCAGGATCTGAAGCAAAGGTATTGGTGGTATGGACTAAAAAGGGATGTGGCCTGTCTCTTATACACATCTAGATGTGTATAAGAGACAGATCTCTGGGTACCTCTCCAATCATTATAAAACAGCTCAAAGCAGGTGTGACAATGGAAGTTGAGTCTACACTGGAACAGGAAATTCGGCAGGGTCAGCTTACTGATGAGAAGATAAAGGAAATCAAGGAAACCATGTTAGCAGGGAAAGCTCCTGATTTCACCGAAGATAATCAAGGAACAATTTGGTTTAGAAAGAGGATATGTGTACCGGATATTGAGTCTCTCAGAGAGCAGATATTGAGAGAAGCTCATGATTCCGCATATTCTATTCATCCTGGAAGCACCAAGATGTACCAGGATCTGAAGCAAAGGTATTGGTGGTATGGACTAAAAAGGGATGTGGCCTGTCTCTTATACACATCTAGATGTGTATAAGAGACAGGCAGAAAGACAGGTTCAGATTATCAGAGAGAATTTGAGAACGGCTCAGTCCAGACAGAAGAGTTATGCCGATACAAGAAGGAGAGAATTAACTTTCGAAATAGGTGATTATGTGTATCTGAAAGTATCTCCTATTCGAGGCTTGAGAAGGTTTAAGGTGAAAGGAAAATTATCTCCTCGTTTCATTGGACCTTTCAAGATTGTTGATAGAAAAGGTGAGGTTCCTTATCAATTGGAGTTACCAGCCAGACTGTCAGAGGTGCATGATGTGTTTCATATCTCTCAGTTGAAAAAGTGTCTTAGGGTTCCTGAGGAAGAATTACCCTTGGATGAGTTGAATGTGCAAGATGATTTGACCTATATGGAGTATCCAGCTAAGATATTGGAGACAGCTGAGAGAGTTACTAGGAGTAAGGTGATTAAGATGTGTAAAGTTCAGTGGAGTCACCATGCGGAAAGTGAGGCAACTTGGGAAAGAGAAGATGAGTTGATGGCAGAGTTCCCTCAGATTTTCTCTAATCCATCCGAATCTCGAGGACGAGATTCTCTTTAAGGGGGGTAGGTTTGTAACACCCTAAAATTCATCACAATTAAATTGTAGCAACCCTTTGAATTTTTCTAGGATTTATTAAGGCTTAAATAAATTTTCTAGGATTTAATTGGAATTTCTAGTCGTTTTATCAATTTAAATATCACATTAAATAATTATTTTAGTCAAAATAAGTTTTTGTTGCATTCATGCTGTTGCATATATTTTTGGTTGCTAGTAAATCAAATTGGAATTTAAATTCTGTTTAAATTCGAATTTGATTTGCATTTGTTTGAGTTTTAGAAAAGTTAAAAATGTTAGAGTTCGTTTTCGGTCCTTCAAGTCTCGGCCCAGTCCAAGTTTGCCCCCTGTTTTCTTTTTCCGATTCCTTTTCTTTTTCCCCGGCCGGCCCATCTCCCCGCTTTCGGCCCACTTCGGCCCGTCCATTCTCTTCCCGGCGCGCTCTCTCTGCTGGTCGCCGACAGGTGGGCCCCGCGCGTCAGGTGCTTCTTCTTTCTCCCGTCCGGCCCGGACTCTGTTCCAAGTCCGAGCGCCGCCCGTCTCCGTCGTCGATTCCCATCGGGGTACGCCTGCCCGAGGCCCGGGCTCCGCACCTATTTAAGCAGCCGACCCCGCCGTCTTGTTTCCCGAACAAATCGAGCCGCAATCCTCGCTCTCGTGCCGCGCCGCTGCTCAAGATCCGCCGCCGCGTCGGTTCGCCGTCGACCGCCGCCGTCTTGAGCGTCTTCTCGACGAGATCGCCACTGGTGAGTTCGCCGTCCTCCTCTCCTTCGCCCCGACTAAGTTTCGTCGTCTGTGGAGCACCGTAGCCCCGGATCCGCACCAGGCAGTGCCCCTACTCCTCGTTCCTGCTACATTTGTGGAGATCCCAGCCACTATGCCCACAACTGTCCTTAGAAGAATGCTCAGACCCCTCAGCACCAGAGTGGCAGTGCACCTAGGCAGAATACCCCTCAGCAGCAGAACCAGCGGCTGCCCGGCGACCGCCCCGGACGGACGGCGCCAAACGCGCGCCGTCCCGCGGGACGAAGCTTCCCCCGAGCCGGGCGGTGCATGCACCGGCCGCAAACCGCTCGACGCATGGACGCGGGTGGCCCGGGTTCGCGTCGCGTCGCGTCAGGGCTCGATCGGCGCACGCGCTCGACGTGCTACTGGGGACGACGACACGGGCCCCGGCCGGTCCGGCACGGGTGAAGTCTCTCGTCGCGCGGTCTGCTGTCGTGGTCGCGTCGGGGGCCATCGGCGAAACGAAATCTCTATCGCCCGTCGTGGAGCTCAAGATCGGATCCCGTGAGACACGACGCAACGTGCACCTGTTTCCTGCTGTAAAACCAAGCATCATGTGGACGACAATGGGTAGCTGCACAACTGCATGCCCTGGTACATACGGCTGCTGATAACGCGCAGAAGATCCTTAAACCCAGCAGCCCCCTCACGTCACGTTCGCGGACGCGGTCAAGGTCAACCTTAACGTACCCTACCACGGCAGCAGCCTTCGAGGGTCCCCCATCCGCGAAGAGGAATCCGCAGCAGGCAGGAAAAGGAGAGCGAGGCGCGCCCACCACGTCATGGGGAGCCATGGCGGGTCAGACGCGGTTGTCGGCTGGGAGGGGCGGCCAGACACGTGGGTTACCGACAGCTCCCGTGCCCCGCGGGGCCCGGCGGCGCTGCACCCAGCCTCCCTCTCGCTACGGGCTACGGCGCCGAGCGCGCCCGCCCGCCCGCGTGCCATTTGCTTTCGTCGCCATCGATCGCTGCCGCTGCCACGCCGGGGACGCGCGCGGCTCGTCCCGCGCGATGAGACGAGACGTGACCCTCGCCGATCGAGACGTGCCGCCCCCTCGCCATGCACCGCGACTAGAGGGGCTTTGCTTTCGCGTAATCTTTTGGTTCCGGGGACAAGATTATATTCATTTAATTGTTTATTATCGATACCATGTGTGATGCGATTAGGAAGCGAGCAGTTCGAGGATTTCTCTGAAGAACCAACTGTTGGAGAAGGATTTGAGCAGCAACCGAGTTGGGAAGAAGGCAAGTGTATTATGTCATGCAAATGTCCTAATAATTATTAATTTCACCACCCATGCATGTGTCTTAATTTGATGGGTTCCTATTTAAGGATTTGCCTAGCCACTATATTTTTCCTGTCCCTGAAACTGGGTTACTTAATTAATTTTGATGGTAGATGATGCTTAGCTTGCTCAACTGGGATTGGTTAATGAACCCCTACTCTATGTTCCATATACTCTTTTAAATAATTAATTGGCAAGATCATATCTTTTTAATTGGAACATGGAGAACCACCCAGGAAAACAGTACAACCATGAGTGCCATGTGGCTCTGGCTTTGACTGACTAATTAGGTGCTCTAGTTTATGGTAGCTTTACTCGGAAGGGGCATGGGGGGCGGCGGTTGACGGGGTATAGCTCGGTCCTTTTGAGCTGTGGGCTTTGGTAAGAGACAGATCTCATTAGGGAGGGTTATGCTTTGCTTCTGAACCGGAAACCTTAGCGGGCTATCATTTATTAGAGTGCTTTTGTAAAGGTCTCATAGTGAAACCCAGTATTCGGTCCACGTGGTGTGGGAAGGGTACAATGCTCTCGGGCAATGGGAATCACGGCTTATGGTGAAAGTGTACAACCTCTGCAGAGTGTAAAACTGTTATAACAGCCGTGCTCACGGTCAAGAGCGGCCTGGACCCTTACATGATAATCATACTTGAACATGATCTAAATCGTGGTTATATGAATATGTTGGGAATATGACATTCATTAATTTGTGGGTGGTATATACTTTCATTTGCTAGTAAATAGTTGCTTAATAAAACTTGACCAACTAAAAGTGCTTACTGCAGTATGGTCAGCCAACCTTTTTGCCTCAGCCTTGTATGTCATATTACATTTGCTGAGTACGTTATGTGCTGATGCTTGTTTTCTTTCTTTCTTTTATTGCATCAACTACACCCGGAATGCTGCTCAGATTGGGAGAATTTTGAGGATTTCACTGCTGATTTTGAGGAGTTCTAGGCGAGTCTCCCCCAGTCAATGCCTGTGGAGTTGGAGTCACTTTTGCTTCGTTAGATGAACGTTTATTTAAGTCTTCCGCTGTGACATTTGTGTCAACTCTGAGATTGTAATAAATGCACTTTAATATTCTTTCGTTATGCATGGTTATGGATATTCACTTGTGACGTCTACCATATGTGTGTAAACTGATCCTGGCGCACATATGAGATGCACCTGGTTTTGCCCTTAAAACCGGGTGTGACAAAGGCGTTCCGTAGCAGCACGTTAATACATTATATGCGTGTTTCTGTTTGTATATAAGCTAGGATATATAATATACGAGAAATTTTACAATGGTCGTGATTAATTAGAGCCATCCGTTTCGAGAAATTGGACGGTGGAAACAAAGGAAGTACCCAAAGGTACCTAAATAGAGGTACCGGAGGACCAGGTACAAAATGGTGGGACCCACTATTGATTTAATATTTTTTTTCAAAATTTTAAAAAGGGCATAAGGGTAATTTCTCATAGCGAAAATGTGTTTTTTCATCGTCTTTGCTTCTCCTCCGCCGACGCTTGGTCTATGATTCCCCTCATGATTTTCGCCTAAGAATCTTCCCACGAATAGTTCTCAATTAAGCAAAGATTACCGCAATCTCTTTTTTATTTAATTTAATTTTTTACTCAAAATATCACGTACTTTCATGTATCTCTGGGTACCTCTCCAATCATTATAAAACAGCTCATAATATATACGTATCTTTGCACACCGTGGTGTTTCAATAAAAAAAGAAAATAGACCCTAACTTTCTTTACAGTTCATGAGCTACAGTTTCTTGTTTGCCATACCCATATATAGGCTATACCTCTGATATTGCTGCAGCCCTCATGTTTCTCGAGGACATACTAGACGATAAATTGCCATCTATTGGATTGGATATGCACCTTAGAGATAGGTATAGACTATGGATATGCCAGTTTCATAAATTTTAAAGCCTATAGATATATATTGTTTTCTTAAGGATTTTCACCATTTTCAATAGGAAAGGTCTAGTTAACTCCTAGACTATTTTTTGGTTCAATTTACTCCCATAATTATGTTAATTAATCTAATTTACTCTTAGATAACTCCTAGATATAATTTGCTATAATTTGCTATAATTTGCTATAATTTGCTATAATCTAATTTACTCTTAGATAACTCCTAGATATAATTTCCCATAATCTAATTTACCATTTTCAATAGGAAAGGTCTAGTTAACTCCTAGATATAATTTGCTATAATCTAATTTACTCTTAGATAACTCCTAGATATAATTTCCCATAATCTAATTTACCATTTTCAATAGGAAAGGTCTAGTTAACTCCTAGATATAATTTGCTATAATCTAATTTACTCTTAGATAACTCCTAGATATAATTTGCTATAATCTAATTTACTCTTAGATAACTCCTAGATATAATTTCCCATAATCTAATTTACCATTTTCAATAGGAAAGGTCTAGTTAACTCCTAGATATAATTTGCTATCTCTTCTTCCTCCATATGCACATGGAGTTTTAAGCTAAAATTTGTAGGGTGACGAGGCTCGATAAACTTCACCATATCCACATTCACGGCAACAAAACACCATGTCCACATATATGGAGGGAAATGATGTGGCTCCATGAACCTCAGCTCCTTCTATTGGCGAGGTTTCTTTTTGTCAACTTGAGTTTGAGCCTTAATGGTTGGTGACATGTTATTGTGATGTTATCAATTTCAAGATCTCACAGTAACTTTTAGAGGCATTTTCACAGTGGCATGCTATGTGTTGTGTGTTCTTACGTTTAAAGGGGCAAATGTGCACGTATATGTATGCGTATGTATAGTGTTTCATAAAAGAAAATAGACCATAGGTATCTAACCAGTTGCAATTCACGAGCAATAGGTAATAGATTACATATATGTGGGACTTGTTCCTTGTTTGCCATATCTGTGGGCTGCCTCTAATCCGCAACACACATCATGTTTATTAGGAACATGTTGGGGGTGATAGATTGTCATCTATTAAATATGCATCTTAGACGCGAACGTATTGTATGTTAGTTGTGTCGGTGCTGAGATTGGCCGACCAACCTCAACGCCTAACAGAGTGCGCTGTGTCCCGTCCCTCACCGGTTGATGCAAGAGCTAGCACAATGACTCAAGGGATTTATCCTGGCGCGGGGCCGTACGTCCAGCAAGGTGTGCTCTTGGCACTATACTATCTTGCACCGGGGTGCTTGTAGTAGGGGGCTACAAGCTTGGCGGGAGAGGAGGTGAGGCCTCCAAGTCCCTGAGTGAGCGGATGATTGAGGCAGAGTGCCAATATCGTGATGGGTGTGAGTGTGTTCTATGTCTTGTTCGTCGGCGTCCTCCAGTGTCCGTCTGTCCCCCTTTGGCCGGCGCCTTCTTCCTCCCTTTATAGTCCAAGAAGGGAGGGTGGCGTATAAGGATGAGTACAAGTACAAGCACAGTACATGCTACAGGGGTGTGTATGGCACCGGGCGTGCCGTTGTCCTTGGTTCTGAACGGTGATTATGGCGGACTCCGGCTTCTTCGGGCGTCGAGGCCGTCCTCGGTCTTGTCCGGGAGCGGCTTCGAGGGGTAGAAGGTCCTTCAGCTGGGCTTTGGTCGTCGCCCCCCGGATCGAGGGTCTCCCACGCTCATTTGGTCATGGGAGGACGGGAGTTGGCAGCACAGTGACGGAATGATGACCTCCGCTGGTCACAGTGCACGGCGTGCTCGCCCCGTCGGGGGAATGGCAGAGAGTTGGCGGAAGTGACCTGGTGTACGTCGTGGCAGGGCCGCGTCGGGCTGGGGTCAGCGCTTCCCATGCTTCCCCTACCTGGCGCGCCACTGTCGGTGCTGAGATTGGCCGACCAACCTCAACGCCTAACAGAATGCGCTGTGTCCCGTCCCTCACCGGTTGATGCAAGAGCTAGCACAATGACTCAAGGGATTTATCCTGGTTCCGGCCACGGGGCCGTACGTCCAGCAAGGGCGAATAGAGGGGTGACCTCGAGCGGGACGTAGTGGTCCATCCGCTCGAGGAGGTGTGTGGACCTCGAGCGAGGCGGACGCGGGGTCGCGCCCGCTCGAGGGGGTCGAAGACCCTCGAGCGAGGCGGTCATGGCGTTCGCTCTTTGGGCCTTGAGGCGAATCAAGTCGGGACGGTCGTTTGGGCCGCGGTGAGCGGCTCCGGGCCGTGCCGCCCCGGGTGATTTTCTGGGCCGTCGGTGATTAGATGTTTTTTTAGGGTGATTATTCCCGGTGGCTAGGGGACCCCCTTGGGATGTCCCCGGCAAGTTGGTAAGGTTCCTTGTGGTGAAACCCGGGTTCGAATACACTACTCAGCACAAATGCTTGCATTTCTCTGGATTTATTTCATGATTCAACCGGTATTATTTTTTAGTGATAGGCGATGTACCCATCGACATCGAGGCATCTATGGTTACTTCATCAATCTCGAGATCAGCCGGCTTAATCTCTCGATGATGCTCAAAGGGATAGGATTACATGCGTGTAGTCATAGGTGAGTGTGTGCGTGCATGTATTATGAGCATCTACGATTGTGATGTGTTTTGCAAAAAAAATGCTTTTATTCTTAGATATGTCATTTTGTTATAAATTTGAATGGCTTTGAATATTATCTTTTGACAAAATATATCCAAGTATAAACTATGTATGGGCCAAGTTTAATAAAATACAAAGCCTCCAGGTATGGTTTTCAAAGGATTTGCCCTAATTTTGAATAGGAAAACGTCAAAATTAACCCTATGGAAAAGTTGATAGCCCCTAAACTTTTTTTGGTTAAAATTTACTTCCACACCTATATCAATCGATCCAATTTACTCTTTAATAAGATTTTTCTTCTCTATGCAAGTGAAGTTTTAAGCTATTTTTTCTAGAGTGATAACTAGACACTGTAATTTATATTTAAATTATATTATAATTTTTCAATATATATGCTTTTTGTACTCGATATATGTGTTGTCTTCACACGGCATGCTCCTTGATTCATTTGTGTGTCGGAGTCCATTTTTATCCCTCTCCACGGGGAATGACCATCATTGTTCATCTCTGCTAACCCATTGCTCTTCTTGGGTCAAGCACAACGTTCTTTGACATGAGAGGTCGACCTTGTCATGTAAGAAGACTCTTAACTCTGGTTCTCGCTAGTTTTGACAACAAATAGATGTCTTTCGGGACTGCAACACAATGTCTAATATGATGCTTTAGCTTATTTTCATTTGTAAAAGTATCCTCCATCCATTTATATTGTATTAGTTAAAAATCTCTGACTTGGTCAATTTTATATAAAAATACATTAGTATTTAAAGTATCAAGTAAATAAAATACCACTTGAATTGGTTAATTTATAGATATTTAATAAAACTAACTATAGTGTAGATGTTGGCATATTTCTATATATATTTGATGAAATGTATACAATTTTTAGTTCGAATAAAAAGACTTCAGTACATTTTACCGCAAATATAAATTATGAAAATATTTTAAATAGGGAATTTAACAATATGAATAACATGTTTTTGACATATGAAAATTTTCATATATCAATGCATCATCAAGTTTAAAAAGTTAGACAGACTAAATCTGAAATTGACCACAATAGGAATGGGAAGACTTTTGTATTTCCAATAAAAGCAAATATTTTCTCTTTTCTTTTTAAAAAATCAAGGGCCAAAATGAAAAACGAACCAGACAAGAGCATCCTAGTACAAAAATCGTCTCACACTACCCGTCGCCCTCTTCCTGTCCGTCGTCTCCGCCTCCTCTTTCTCCCGTCTCAGCTTTTCCACTCGAGCCCCCGACCTCCCCCGCATTCCCACTCCCATTTCTCACCCCATCGTCAACACCACTCACCACCACTTGCTTCTCCTAATTCTCAAGTCTCCCAGGGGCCTCTCCGCTTACCTCCCCTCCCCTCCTCGCGATCCCATCGCCTCGCCTCGCCTCGCCTCGCCTCGACCCGACCCGACCGAGAGGCGTCCCAGGGGCCCGTGGCGGGGCCGAGGCCGGCGCCGGGGTACACGGTGGTGGACGCGGCGATGGATAAGAAGGAGGACGGGCCGGGGTGCCGGTGCGGGCACACGCTCACGGCGGTGCCGGCCGTCGGGGAGGAGGGCTCGCCGGGGTACGTGGGCCCGCGGCTCATACTCTTCGGCGGAGCCACCGCGCTCGAGGGCAACTCCGCCACGCCGCCCTCGTCGGCTGGGAGCGCCGGGATCCGTAAGCTGAACTTCTCTTGTTTCAGATGATTTCATAGATTGCTTAGGGTACTAGTTTGTAGCTTCATCAGAGCTGAGTGTGAAGTAAACCGTAGAGAGCGATTTCAACTGTTAATCTCGCTTTGGAGTAGGAGCAGGGGAAAATTGATTTTGGCATAAAATGTTTCAGTGCAGATACTATCAGATTGCGGTTTTACTGCTTTATTAGTGTTTCAATGTCTCATTCCAAGGTGTGATTCAATGTATTGGCTGTTGGGTGGGATTGTAGGTTTCGGCGGGAAGAGGTTAAAACACAAAAACTGACTGGGAATTTGAACTGCTACCTGATTTGGAAAGTAATTATTAGCATTTAGTGAGATGTCAAGATGCTACATGGCTATGTAACTCACATGTGCAGTCTGTTACTTGGGTGCCTAGTATGATGCTTTTATAACATTTGATTGAAGTGCTAAACTTAGTTCATGAACGATAATACTCCAGTACATTTTTATTGCATTTACTTACTAGAATAGAAATTTTATTACAGTTGTGTTTAGGGTAAGCAGGACTTTATGGTTCTCTTTAATGCCCATTTTTGTTGCCATCCTTTTGCTTAAGCATTATGATTGTGTGCTAAAAGTTCAATTCTCAGTATTGGAATGCTTATATGAAATTTTGATATGGTCTGCCATTATGGAGGTCTATTGAATATCATAGGGTACCGCTTAAAGCAGTTATTAACTAGATGAACTGTACTATCAAAAGCTAAACCTGAACTGAAATCAGATGTCTTCAAGTTCTCTGAGGTGTAATGTTAGCGGATTACACCTTTTGCTATACCAAGTACCATATAGATCACTCAAAAGCCATATTGGAAATGGCGCTGGACCTTATCCAGTGTTGAAATAGAATTTTAACTCCTTTAGATGCAAAAAGTTGACAAGATATTGCCATAACCTTGTTTTCTTTATGGTGCAGGTCTTGCTGGTGCAACCGCAGATGTCCACTGTTATGATGTGTTATCAAATAAGTGGACCAGGTATAATGTTTTAGAAATTGTCTTTATTTCGTGCAATGTGCTGCTTAGATACTATGTTTTTTCATTTTCTTTTCAATCCTATACCTATTTCTGGGTAGCATAATGTTCATTTTAGCAGCACTTATTAGTTCTATTTGACCAAAACACATTGTCTGCCAGGCTTACTCCACTTGGTGAACCTCCTTCACCAAGGGCTGCACATGTAGCCACTGCTGTTGGAACCATGGTTGTCATTCAGGTACCTAGCTTAGGTGTGTCAATTTTGTTGTGAGACGACTCCCAGCGCAACAGAGAATATCATCTATTCCTTGTTTTGTTCTCATTTAGGGTGGAATAGGACCAACTGGCTTATCTGCTGAGGACCTTCATGTTCTGGATTTAACGCAACAGCGACCGCGGTGGCATAGGTGGTTGCTATTCTACTGTGATTTATATTTGGAATTTTAATTTCGTTATCAGCTGAGGATTCTGTCTTGTGTGCAGAGTGGTGGTTCAAGGTCCTGGTCCTGGCCCGAGGTATGGCCATGTGATGGCCTTGGTTGGGCAGCGATTCTTATTGACAATTGGTGGCAATGACGGTAGGAAATTGCTTATGTGTTTTAGTGTTTGTCATGGCTAGATTATAGCTACATGCAGATCATTCCACATCGGGATGTTGATAGTAAGACTGCATTGATGTTTCAGGAAAGCGGCCCCTGGCAGATGTATGGGCCCTTGATACTGCGGCTAAGCCATATGAATGGAGAAAACTTGAGCCGGAAGGTGAAGGGCCACCACCATGCATGTAAGTGCCCCCAATAATAATGAGGAAATATTCGCCTTTTGGATTCTAATTGAATCAATGGTCTTGAAACACTTCCGACGTTGACTTCAGACCTTGTAATGCTTTCTTGGCATGATGCTGCCGCATACACTAACGAGCTGCTTTTGATTCACACTAACTTGCTTCATAATTTGCAGTAAAGCTCTCAGTGTTTTACTTTTCGTTTGTATCTTTCATTCTATGTCATATGCAGCAGCCTGTTCCGGCACAATTAGGCTTTAGTTTATTGGAGTGCTCTTTATGTCATCTGACAATTATGGAAAGTCTTGGTCCTATACAGCTGATATTATTGCTATGTCCTATAAAGCTGCGCCAAAATTACATGGATTATTTGTTTAGTCTATTTGTGTGACAAAAACCACACATCTGATTAGATGGAACCTTCTGCTAGTACTCCACAATCCACATCTAGTTGTTTGCTGTAGTGAGATAAAGTGCTCAGAGTTTTTTTAAGTTGCTGAATATAAATATGGTTTCCCCCCTGTATATCTCCATTAATTGCAATATCGGTCATGCTCAGGTATGCAACTGCAAGTGCCCGTTCTGATGGTCTCCTTTTGCTCTGTGGTGGAAGGGATGCCAATAGTGTGGTAAGTGCCAGTTATTTATGGGAGTAGCATCTTGTGGAGTATGCAGCAAAATTTATAAGCTAGTAATTAGGAATATTTGGTTGCTTGAACATTTATAATTGTATTCTAATATTGTAATATAGGGCAATTTGCATGTCTCTTGTTTTTTTTGGAGTTGAAGGCAACTTAAGTTGCATAAGGGTGGCGTTTTTGGTGATTAGATGAATATCGTTAGCATTGTATGTTATTTCTGTACTGCATCTATTCCTTTTAGTCCTGTTACATCCTAGTCTTTGTGACATTGGATGAATGCTTTTCAGCTTTTATCGTTTATTTTCAAGGGTACAGACTCCATAATTGTATGCTCAAGTCACGTGCAAAATAGTGCCTATAATGAACTTCGGATCAGTCTGAAAATTCTTATTCACCCTGGATCCACTCGATTATCATGCTACTGGTGAATTGGAACTAAAACTTCTAAGATGGCCGTTTCTGTAATTGCTGGATTTTGGAGCCACAGCGGCCCATGTGTCTAATTTCCTCTATAATTTTATTCAAGCATATTTAGTCAGAGATGTGATCTTGTCTTTACCTTTTTCTCTTGACTACGATCATCAGCCCCTATCAAGTGCATATGGGCTTGCAAAACATAGAGATGGGCGCTGGGAGTGGGCAATTGCCCCTGGCGTGTCTCCATCACCCAGATATCAACATGCAGCTGTAAGTTTTCAGCTCATTTGTTTGCTTAGTTTCACTTTGTTCATTCAATGTTGAGATTGATCCAGTTGTATTGTTAGTGTAATGCTATTTCCTTCTGTTGTATTAGGTTTTTGTCAACGCACGGCTTCATGTCTCAGGAGGGGCTCTTGGAGGTGGTCGCATGGTAGAAGATTCTTCGAGCGTTGCAGGTTCCATCTTTTAGAACTTTCTTTTGGTCTGCACATTTTCACAGGGTTCAATAGAAAATTGTATCACGTCTGTTGCAAGAAAACATATAGACCTCAGTTTCCTTAAAGGTTTCTAGAAGAAAAGTAATTTGTAAATAATTGCTATGATGCTATCTTTTACTAAGCTCAATAAGTTGAAATTATATATATATTTTGTTGTTAGTAAATTGCTCATCTCTGCTATGTGCTATATCAGGAAATAATAGTATTTATGTCATTGCTGCTAACTTTTAATGCAAATAACCTTTTTGTTCAATTGCATGGTTTGTAAAATACTAGAACACTGTCAGTGCTTTCAGCATTGACAACTCAATCTTTTATGTTGTTATGTAAGAGTATATTTCTATTTCCAAGTTTACCTACCTTGTTGGTTTCTGTGCCATGCTGCCTTTTCAGTGTTGGACACTGCAGCTGGAGTTTGGTGCGATACCAAATCAGTAGTCACAACTCCAAGGACGGGGAGATATAGTGCAGATGCAGCAGGCGGTGATGCTTCTGTAGAGCTTACACGACGATGCAGGCATGCAGCTGCTGCAGTTGGTGATTTGATATTTGTTTATGGAGGTTTACGGGGAGGTAACACACTGCAGTCTCTTAGCTCATCTAATTACTACTATAAACTGGAAATGTGCATCCTGTTTCTCTTATTGAACCTGTCCTATTTTTGTTTAAGGAAAGATATAGATTTCTCTTGATTGAATATGATGATTATCGAATTTGATCGCTCAAATTTACCTAGAGAAAATATGTTAAAACAATGTTTGTTATAGATTTAAGCAGAAAAATAAATTATGGATAATCATCTGAACAGCCCTTGCATTATATTTTTCAACTTCAGTGGGATGGCCATTGTCGTACAACCCGCTTCTTGGTTGATATGACAAATAGTCTATTCGAATGCAACCTGCTTCTTGGTTGATACACATACTTTCATTAATTCAGTCAACTGAAGTTATTGACTAGACATCAGTCATTTACAGTGCCAGACATTTAGTTAGTGATTTCTTTTGTTACCTACAAAATTTGATATTAAGACTTAAGAGAACAGAAGGTTAACTTTTAACTTAATGGACTGCAATTTTATTCCATGTTTGGATTGTTGGGTAACCATGACTCATGGCGCATTGTTCCACTGATATGGAGTATTGGCTGTAATAGTAATTGTTTGTATCAGCCCTTGTCTTCTTGGCAGTAATAGTAATTGTTTGAATCAGCTCTTGTACTTGACATTTGGTTACACTGTTCCATGATATATATTTATATAGTTTATTTTCCTCTGTGACTTAATTTATTTTGATCACATAAGTGATGTTCTTGTGCATGAAGCATAAGAAATTGCCATATACCTATGAGTTATCAAACACATATACTTCCTTTATATGTCACTCATTGATATATCTGTACTTATGCTGGTTTGATACACATTCCTTATAATCTTTTTCTTCTTTGCGATAAAATTAGGAATTGAGGATACCAAGTAATTTGCACAAACATAGCTGTAATTTGGCGTGCAAAACTGCAAACTCCTCAGAGTTAAACTGCTAAATTGTGGTCTTGTACTCTTGTTGGGAACTGCATTTCTGACATTTCTTCTAGTCTCAGATACATAGGTTGGTTATCTTTGTCTATTGATGCCAAATTTAATGCAATTGCTCCACAGGTGTGCTACTAGATGACCTTCTAGTTGCTGAAGATCTTGCTGCTGCTGAAACAACCAGTGCAGCTAATCATGCAGCTGCCGTTGCTGCATCCACAAACGTACAAAGAGAACCTGGTAGATATGCCTACAACGATGAACAATCAGGGCAAACGGTTACAGTTTCAAGTCCTGATGGAGCCGTTGTTCTTGGAACTCCAGTTGCTCCTCCGGTCAATGGGGACATGTATACCGATATAAGTCCCGAAAATGCTATTATCCAGGGACAGAGGTTCGGATCATTTATGCCTAGACCTGAAAAGTTCTCTTCGAAGCTGCTATGTATTGAGATGTGTGTTCCAAACTTATTTTTGCACAGGAGATTGAGCAAAGGTGTTGATTATTTGGTTGAAGCATCAGCTGCAGAGGCTGAGGCAATCAGTGCTACCTTAGCGGCTGTAAAGGCCAGGCAAGTTAATGGTGAGATGGAGCATTCACCTGACAGGGAGCAGTCTCCAGATGCCACACCAAGTGGCAAGCCAACTTCAAGCCTCATAAAACCAGATCCTGCTCTTTTGAACAATTCAACACCACCTCCTGGGGTTCGGCTGCACCATAGAGCAGTGAGTTGAAAATGCAGTTAATTTTGCTGCTCGTTATTTAAATTTAGTTTCTAAGTATTATTCTATTCTTGTTTAGACATTCGATTCGATATGTTTTATCTTAGAACCCATCTTGAGAAAATAGCTTTCTTGTTTAGATATTCAATTTGATATGTTTTATCTTATAAGCCATCTCGAGAAAATAGCTCTAATGGCAGTTGGACATCTTTTGGTCTTGTAGGTTGTGGTAGCAGCAGAAACTGGAGGTGCCTTAGGAGGCATGGTTAGGCAGCTCTCAATTGACCAGTTTGAGAATGAAGGAAGAAGGGTCATTTATGGCACTCCTGAAAATGCAACTGCAGCAAGGAAGTTACTAGATCGGCAAATGTCTATTAATAGTGTCCCCAAAAAGGTATTCTACTATGCATAAGCAAGGTTACCTGTCAAAAACAACACATGCTAGGAATACTTATTTGAACCTGAAAGAGTTTCTATCGTAAAATATTCATGGCTTCTGCTATAAAACAAACACTTAACATGATGATGTTTCTTTAAAATGAAGATATCTATATTGCTTCGCTAATTACTAACATAATTATGTTTTGTGGCCCAATGATCCAGGTTATTGCATCTCTGCTAAAACCTCGTGGTTGGAAACCCCCTGTGCGAAGGCAGTTCTTTCTTGACTGCAATGAGATTGCAGATCTATGTGATAGCGCTGAAAGAATATTTTCAAGTGAACCAAGTGTCTTGCAGCTTAAAGCTCCCATTAAGATATTTGGTGATCTGCATGGCCAATTTGGTGACCTCATGCGCTTATTTGATGAGTACGGTGCTCCTTCAACAGCTGGAGACATTGCGTGAGTACTTTTGTGATTCTGGATTGCTCTGATTGGTTTCTTTTGTTCTTATCCTACTTCCTGTATTTGACTTATATTGCTTGGATTCCAAGACTCGAGCGCATACTCATTAAAAAAAATAATAGGAAGCTGGATGTTAACTTGAAATTTTCATTTATTATCCGATGAATTCTCCTGATACTAATGTAGTTGGCGTTCCTGACTTCGTATGCACTCTTTTTTTTTTAAAAAAAATGCAGTTACATTGATTATCTCTTCTTGGGTGATTATGTGGACCGTGGTCAGCACAGTCTGGAGACAATCACTCTTCTTCTTGCACTGAAGGTATTATACTAGGCTGTGAATATGCATTGAAACAGTGATTTTTCATCACGTATTATTTCTTTCTAAAAAACTAAAATCATGTTCACTGTGGTTCAGGTTGAATATCCTCAGAATGTACATTTAATTCGAGGGAATCACGAGGCAGCAGATATCAATGCTCTTTTTGGATTCCGAATAGAATGCATAGAGCGAATGGTAATGAGTTTGTGGTTCAGTGTTGTTTTCCTCCACATGCCTGTGTTCTATCTTTTCCTTACATGTCATGTGTTACTTTTATTTGCAATGAAAAGGGTGAACGGGATGGAATCTGGACCTGGCACCGTGTGAACAGGTTATTTAATTGGCTCCCTTTGGCTGCACTAATAGAAAAGAAAATAATTTGTATGCATGGTGGTATCGGTCGGTCGATCAACCATGTAGAGCAAATTGAAAATCTTCAAAGGCCAATTACAATGGAAGCAGGCTCAGTTGTTCTGATGGATCTTCTATGGTGAGCATTTCAACAGTTACTGATGTCAGATTATTATTGCAAGATCCTTGTTCATCATATGTTGATGTCATGATTTATTTGTTTGATGCTTAAAGGTCCGATCCAACTGAGAATGATAGTGTAGAAGGACTCAGACCAAATGCACGGGGCCCTGGTCTAGTTACCTTTGGGGTCAGTATTATCTGTTCTTCAGCTTCTCTTTTTTCTTGCTCGTTCCAATGAATTATGAGATTAAAATTCATTGTCACTACAGCCTGATAGAGTTATGGAGTTTTGCAACAACAATGACCTACAGTTGATTGTGCGAGCACATGAGTGTGTGATGGATGGCTTTGAGCGTTTCGCTCAAGGTCACCTGATAACTCTTTTCTCAGCAACAAATTACTGTGGTAAGGATATGCTTTTCAGATGTGACCGTTTTTCCAGTCCTCGTGCACCTGGAGTCTCTAATTATTTAATATGCTATGTGATATGTGCACAGGAACGGCAAACAATGCAGGTGCAATCTTAGTTCTCGGAAGGGATCTGGTGGTGGTTCCAAAACTCATACATCCTTTGCCACCTGCCATTACATCACCTGAGACATCTCCGGAGCATCATATTGAGGACACATGGATGCAGGTAATGCTGGTTATAGTATTAGATACGATTAGTGTAATCGAGGTAGCTTTTACTGCTTTCTGTCCATTTCTAACACCATCTTTTGTTAAAATTCAGGAGTTGAATGCCAATAGACCACCAACACCAACCAGGGGCCGCCCTCAAGCGCCTAACAATGACCGAGGCTCCCTTGCCTGGATATAGCAGCCTGGCCATATTCTGAAACAATCCATCAGTGGCTTGGGTATATTATCCATCCATTCTGGACACAGGCAGGTGGTCTGTGCTGAAAGCACATGCTACCCCAAAAAAACGGCGGAAGGAAACCATTCAGGGAGCGAAACCAAGCGCTGAGATGATAAAGGCCAGAGAAGAATCACCACCGACAGCGCTCTCCAAATCCTTTCCCCAAACATGAGAAGTAGAAGAACAGAAACGAGTGTTGATTAACCAGAGGGTCTTGCCTGCGATCGCGCCTGTACATACTCAGATGCCAGCAGATAAGTGGGGTTCGTGTATGTGTTTCTTGGTTGAGCGTCCAAGGGGATAGTGTCCATTGTACTACTAGGTATTCTTTTTTGCTGTAGATTTTTCTCATGCTGCAAAGATTGGAGTGGTAAAAGCTGTAAGATTATGTGACAGGTGGTCCGTCGTATGTCAGGTCATGTATAATAGTGTTGTCGGCCGTTGATCTTAGCAGTCAGTCAGCACACACCTCCCTCCTGTTGTAATTTCCATCACCGGTGCTGATTTGTACCATATGTTTCTCTTTGTTGTCCAAAGTTTTGGGTTATGAACGGGGTTGGTGATTTGATTTGATTTATTGGAGCAGCATTATATATAAGCTTTCGGTTTTGAGCTTTATATGTTGTCGTTTTGGCTATTTGGGACGGGACAGAATGTGCGCAACCGAACTTATTTGAATTCTATCTTGCATACCTGCGAATATTAAGATTGGGCGATATTTTGCTGTTGCTATGTCGTAACTCTCTTATCATTTTTTTTATTTTGGAAAACTTCTTATATACACAGCGCATCGTGGAAACTGTATATATCTGCAGGAGTGAATTTTGTGCGACCTGTTCGTTTGGTTGGTTGCTAGTGTTGATTTTCGTTTGGCTGGTCGCTGGTGCTGATTTGTGCTGAGAGAAAAATACTGGTGGCTGGTTCTGCTGCCGAGAGAAAAATACTATGTGCTACAAATGCGTAGCAAGTACACCGTTTTTTTAAAACTTAATTTGCTACATTATTCAAGTTTCGTTCTAAGTCAATGATTTCTATTCTTCACCTTTATTTTTTAGTAGTTTGTATAGTCAATGCCATAAGATTTCTGATTCTAGATTTACCGTGGCAAATGCCTCTATAATATATAATTCACATATAGTTAACTACATGATCTTTAAGTATTATAATTGATGGTAAAAGATTGGAATGCTTAACTTACACAAGGCTGCAACAAAAATTTGAAACGAAGGGAAACAGTGCTAGGCGTGGAAAGACCATATGCTGGCAAGGGGCGAGAGCAAGAGAGAGAGAAGCAGAGAACTGGTGGCAAGGGTGAATTTGGCCGTTGCCGTTGGGGGCGGTGACGGCGACGTCGGCGGTGAGACGGGACAGCGAGAGGCTGACGAACGCCCGCGCGGCGCGCCGCCCGCCTCAACATCTTATCAGTTATCTCCCTCCCAGGACGCTGCGTCCTACCCCAGCCAGATAAAAACGACGCCCCTCCGCGCGCCGCGCCGCGCGTGGACGCGGCACCGCCTGCTCCACGCCCTCCGGCCGCCCCCTCGCACGCGCCGCCGCCGCGCCGCCTAGCTCGTCAACGCCCTCCGCTCGCCTTGGCGCCATGGCGGCTGCCGCTTCGGCGGCGGCGCTGGCGCGGCACCACCACGTCCTCCTCCCGGCCTGCGCGCCGTCCCCGTCCCGGAACGGCGCGTCGGCGTCGGTCTGCTGCGTCCTGCCCCCGCGCCGGTGCCGCGCTGCGCCAGCGCGGCTCGTGACGGTTTGGGGGAGGAGGAGCGGGCGCGGCTTCCGGTTCAGAGCGCCGCGCGCGGCGATGGACATGGACCTCGCCAGCGGCGCGGTGGAGGTGATCAACGACCTGGGGTTCGACACGCTCACCTTCCTCGGCGTCACCGTCCTCGTCGTCCCCGCCTTCCGCGTCATCAGGGCCAGCCCAGTGAAGTATCGCTCCCCCGTCCCCTTCGCCTCTCCGCCGCCTCCCTCGCTCTCCCTGCACTCACACACACATCGAATTCAAATGCCACTGCTGCAGATCCTCGGCTTCTTCTGCGCCGGCGTTGTGCTCAACCAGTTCGGCCTCATCAGGAATCTCACCGACGTCAAGCTCCTGTCCGAGTGGGGAATCCTTTTCCTGGTAGGTGTTAGTGTGTTACTACTTTTCTAGAGCCCCATTTCACCACGATTTGGTTCGGAGGAATGGCTTTACTGGCGCGATTGATTATTCATCGCTCTGCCTCCGCAGCTGTTTGAGATGGGGCTGGAGCTCTCCCTGTCTCGCCTCAAGGCTCTTGCGAGGTACGCCTTCGGGATGGGCTTACCTCAGGTATGCACGTTCATTCCTTGTGCTACTAATCACATATTCACATTGCATATTTGCATGCCTGTTGATTTGGGATAGCAAATTCTGATGCACGTGATGTGAGGAGCCTACTGCATTTTGGCATCTTCACTGATGCTCCAAGCTATGGGCCATCATTATTACTAGTCTAGTGTTCTCTGGATTTGTTGTTGTGTGCCTTGCACTGATGCTGCCTGGTTTAGTCCATCACTTGGTTTAACATATTTACATATCCAATTTCGGAAAGCTGATTTACTACACCTTTCAATGCCCTGAAGGTTCTCTTGTCAACCCTCGCTTTCACGGCGTTCGAGCTTCCTCCTAACGATGCCATAGGAACAAAAATATTGCAGTTCCTATTTAATTCAAGACCTGATCTGGTAAGTTGCGTTGCAAATCGAAAATGAAGCATACCCTTTTGTAGTTCATTATGACATTTGATGTTCCATTGTCAGGGTCAACTCAGTTGCTCTAATTTGATCTGCAGGTGAACATCAGAAGTATTGATGAAGCAATAGTAATTGGAGCTGCTCTCTCATTGTCTTCATCTGCTTTTGTTCTTCAGGTGTGCATTCTATTCAGGAACTAATGAAAGTTTCACAGGTGTTTTAACAATTCTACTTCAGCAAACATTCTTTACAGTATCGAGTTTCTCCATGCTTTTCATATTTGTAGGTAGTCTATTTTGGGCAATTGCTCGGCTGGCTATGCACACTAACAACTGCGCATAGCAGCTTTTAGTTACACAAATTGTTCAAGCAACTAGTCATGCTTACAATTGTTACAACCTTTTTTTTTCTACTATTCTGCACATGATTACTGATGTCAAGTGCTTGCGACTGTCGCCTGCAGCTTCTTGTTGAGAAAGGTGAACTTCCAACACGATTTGGTTCAGCTACCCTGGGAATCCTCCTCCTGCAGGTGTTCGATTGAAGCTCCATATACTTTCTCTATCTCTCATTTTGCCCTTATTCACTAATCTTCCAAGGAGTGTAAGGTGTATTAATTCCAGGATATATTCTGCTGATACTCACAGGACATTGCAGTCGTCCCCCTGTTGGTCATACTCCCTGTGCTAGAGAGTCAGGTATGCAAAAGGTCAGCACTTAGATTTATCAAACTACATTCTCATTATACCACAATACAACTTCAAGAATTACACATTAATTGCACTAAATGATGTGTAGTTCTATATTTTAGTGAGAAAAGGTTGACATTAATTAGCTAATAATATTTGCAAATTTACTGTAAAAAGGCTGACACAGTAAGCATACAAATAATTACTAACATATTACTGCATCATACTTATTCAACTATTGCACAGGTCCCTAAGCATTAGTGTGCAGCACTGCCTTCACATTACATTGAGTCATACTGTGACATTTACTCGCCTTGTTATAGAATATTGTGGAGCAAAGTGTGTGGCCAATTTTACTAGCTGAAAGCTTAAAGGCACTGGGAGGACTTGGCTTACTTTCCCTTGGTGGGAAATACCTCATGAGACGTGTCTTTGAGGTTTGTTACTTTCTACTTTACATTTTGCTTAATAAAACTCTCGGTTTAGTATACAACAGAAACTGAATTACTCTTCTTGCAGTTTGTTGCAGAGTCGAGGAGTTCAGAGGCGTTTGTTGCACTATGTCTTCTAACCGTTGCAGGGACATCACTTATCACCCAACAGTTGGGATTTAGTGATACAGTATGTCCTTTCTGAAAATTCAATTAAAAATTCAGATCATGCTCTTTCAGTTTCCTGTTTGCTAATTGTTTACTTTCTCATATCATCCTATGTAGTTAGGTGCGTTTCTGGCTGGAGCCATTCTTGCAGAAACAAATTTCCGCACACAAATTGAAGCTGACATAAGGCCATTCAGAGGCTTATTGCTTGGATTGTTCTTTGTGACTACAGGAACTTCCATTGACATGCAGGTACCGACTGTTTCTGTCTTCTTTTTTTCAATGAGATTGAATGACTGAGCCACACTCTATATTCATGAGCATTAATTCATGTCTTTCACTGGGCAATGTATATGGGGCTGGGCTACAATGCCTTCATTTCCATTTCCGTTCACTCGACAGTTGCTAAGTAATATTTAAAGTAGCGCTGCTGTGCTTATATGTTCATTAAGAAGACATTATTTATATCCTTATTGATCCATCTTGACCTTTTTCATGATATATAGCTTCTCATCCGGGAGTGGCCTAATGTTCTATCACTGTTGGGAGGTCTTATTGCAATCAAGACATTGATAATTACTGCAATTGGGCCCAGAGTTGGACTGACTCTTCAAGAAAGTGTAAGGATAGGATTGCTACTTTCTCAAGGAGGCGAGTTTGGGTTTGTGGTGTTTTCTTTGGCAAACAGGCTCGGTGTCCTACCACTTGAGTTAAACAAACTGCTTATAATTGTCGTTGTGCTGTCAATGGCATTAACTCCATTACTCAATGAAGTTGGAAGAAGAGTAGCAGGGATCATTGATGAAAGTGCTGAAGAAAAAGAAGTATGTAACTGCAGTAATTTTTATGTTCACATTGAGCATCGGTATAGTTATCTGAACTCTAAGATTCTCTTTTGTAGAAACCTGCTGAGACGGTGAATTATGGAGCCACTGAACCTATTGTAATTCTTGGTTTTGGAGAGATGGGACAGGTACCTTGCATGATATTTTTCTTACTTCATTGCTATTGCAGACTACATATTATCATATTTGTGCAGGTCCTTGCAAAATTTTTATCTGCACCATTGTCGTTTGGGCTTGACCAAGACGCAGAAGGGTGGCCATATGTTGCATTTGATCTAAATCCTGCTGTTGTAAAGGTCAGTAATAAAATAAGAAGCGTTTGGTAATAACAGTTGACGTGTCTTCCCTTTTTTCTGAAGAAGTGGATTGATGTGTCTTCATGCGTTTAGCTAAGCTTATTTGTTCTCTCCTACCAGTCAGCTAGAAAATCAGGATTTCCTGTGCTATACGGAGATGGTTCACGCCCTGCAGTCCTGCAATCTGCCGGCATAACATTTCCAAAAGCTATCATGGTTATGTATACAGGAAAGGAGAAAACTAGTGAGGCTGTAAACAGACTGCGGCAAGCTTTCACTGCGGTAAGAATATCCAATATGAAAGGAACACTTCGTTAGAGTTAGGATGGACATCAAAACAGACTTGCAGACAAGACTGTTGACACTATCTTTTGTTTTAACAAACAGGTTCCAATATATGCTAGGGCCCAAGACCTTTCGCATTTGTTAGATCTTAAGAAAGCAGGTGCAACAGACGTTGTCCTAGAAAACACCGAGGTAATTTTTGAAACAAGTTTTGTGTTTACCGAGCAGCACGGAAGAATTGGTTTGGTCATTTTGCTCTTTGTCAATCTTTCCCTGCAGACTAGCTTGCAGCTAGGTTCAATGCTTTTAAGAGGACTGGGCGTCATGTCTGATGATGTATCCTTCTTGAGTAAGCTTGTGAGAAATTCAATGGAGGTACAAGCTCAAGAAGCTCTAAAAGACACTGGGGGCAAGGAAGTTGATACGATGAAGCCTCTTCAGGTTCTTGAAATCTTAGAATCAACAACAAATTCGTAGAATCTTCATTTCCCATATGAATTAAGTGCCTTCTTGCAGGTAAGAGTAACAGACTTAGTGGACGACAATGGGAACGGTTCAAGAATGATAGCCCAGGAGCAGTCATTAAGCTTAAGCCGTCGCCCTGATTTAAAAGTTATAAATCCACCTGTGGGGAATCAGATACCTGGTGTGAGGGTGGAAAAGGGCGAGCCAGGATATGACTTTGGCAGAATAGATTCTGCAGATGGTGTGGCATATTGTCTATTGGAATCTGATGACAGAAGTGATGAATCCTCCGGTGCAGGCAAGGAAATGATTGATCAATCTGCGTAGTGGTAAAGAATGTTGGGATGAAGATAGGAATATAGTCAATTTGAGCTGCTAGGATCAAGTCCTAGGTCAATCAGAAGCAGCACTTTCTTGTGCAGCACCTGTGGCTTACATGGATCACATCCAAAGACGGAAAGTTTATGACTTATGGATCTCCATCATTAACTCGGTCGCAGATGTGGGTATCCCTTCTTATGACCGAAGTGCTGAGTTTATGTTGTGACATATGGAGTACCCAGTCATAATCCCCCGTTACAGATGAAATTTATATCTGACAAATTGATGCTAGGAAGCATGCAACTTGCAAATGCAGTTGAGAGGACGGACTCGGCAAATTTCGGAATGGATCATCAATGTTTCATAATTCAGAATAGCATTTTTATAGGACAATGTACATGTACTATAAACTATGATTTATAGGCTCATTCTTGTACAATATTTGCACCTCATTGCATGTGTATACTAGACTGTACATTGCTGTAGCAGTTTATATACACGAAGAAAAGAGAGTAACGATATATATTGGCTCTGCACATCATTCAGCAGTTGCTGAATTGTACCAGGTCAGGCTACCTTGCAAGTCAAGATTGAGTTTTAACACTGTTGTACATACTAATGGTTTATTGATGCATGAACATTCATATTTTTCTAATAAATAAATCAACTAAACTAATTGCTGCGCAAAGTCTTAATTGGTTTCAGGTGGAAACGTACAAAACTTACTCGTCGTCAGAAGATGATATGGATCAGTAGTCCATGGATGCGAAGTCGGGCTCCGGCGGCTTGGGCAGCATGATGAGCGTGTCGGCCCTGACGGACCTCTGCCGCTGCACTCCTCTCATGGCGTTCTTGGCGAACCTGGAGACGAGCACGGTGGTCTTGATCCTGCTGGTGGACGCCCCCGCCGCGTCCGCCTCCTCCATCGCCATCTCCTCCTCCTCCCGGCGCCTCTGCTCCGCCGCCTTCCTTTTCAGGTGCCGCCTCCACGCCGCCTGCACGAAGCACGACGCCCACGTCCTCCACTGCTGCGAGTAGAATCTAAACGTCTGCTGCAGCTGCTTGCTGTGCAGCCTCCTGAACTGCCCCGCCACGAACTTGAGCTCCTCCGCCCGCAGCGCGAACGCCTCCACCTCCGAGATCGCCCTCACCGTCCTCGTCGACAATGGAAAGTTCGCCCCGGCCTTGGGATCCAGCGCCCAGGTCAGAAGCTCCTCCCCGCAGAAATCCCCTTCTTTCAACAACCCCCTGTTGTAGAACCCTGTTCTTCCCCCATCCGTCGTAGAGCTCTCCAGCCTACCTCTGATGATGAAGAGCATCTCGTCGACGGGGTCCCCTTCCCTGACGATGAAGGTGGCCTCGGTGCAGAGGCTGGGCTTGAGGCGCTCGCAGATGGCGTCGAGGAGGCGCTCGTCCATGTTGGCGAAGAGCGGGACGCGGCGGACCAGGCGGAGGCAGAGGTGGCGCTTGACGTCGCGGCGGAGGTCCTTGGGGAGCCCTCTCACCAGGGCGTCCTCGTCGACGCCCCTCGTCTCGAGCCACTTGTACTGGTTGTGCCGCCACACCCGGTCCCGGAGCTCCTCGGGGAGCACCCGGTGGTGCATCCACTGCTCCGAGTCCCGCCGCTTCAGCCGCATCTCCTCCAGCCGCAGCGTCATCGACTGCAGGTACGTCTGCATGTTGCCGATCAGCAGCGCCATGAGGATCAGCCCGACGAGGGCGAGAGTAATGGAGAAGAGCTGCTCCCCCTTGTAGTGCGTCGTCTCCAGGCTCTGCCCGATGGTGCTCAGGTTCTGGAGCCCCCACCAGAGGCAGAAGAGGATCTTCGCCGTCAGATTCTCCGTCGAGTACACCCCGGTTTGGATCGCCGTCGTGTAGATCCCGTACGGGAACCCCGTGCCCGTCCGGTCCACCGGCGCGCACTCCTGCTCCAGCACCTGCCTGATCATGGTGCGCCACTCGAGGAACCCCGACTGCCCCTGGCTGCCGCCGCCGCAGTACATGTAGGTCCGGCACTGGTGGAAGCCGAGCTTGGTGCACTTGTCCCGCCAGCAGTCGTCGAGGCGCTCGATCGCCAGCAGGTACCAGAACGCGCCCACCATGTGGCTGGCCAGCATGTAGAGCAGCAGGTAGAAGGCGGCGCCGCCGAACGCCGTCTCGGCGAACACGCCGGTGGTGCGCTTGAGCTCCGAGGTGATGGGGTAGAACCGCACCAGCCGCGGCACGTACTGCGCCAGCACCGTAAAGAGCAGCGCGTTCTTGGTGGGCAGCAGGTCGGCGCCTTTCGGCCGGTTCAGGAAGTTCCAGATGGAGACCTGTCGAAGTTTCGGCTTATGCATGTCATGGTTAAAGATTTTAGAAAAAAATTCAAGATGCAGATGGAAGTTCGACCTGCGGCAGGGGGAGGACGGCGAGGAGGTCGACGGCGAAGAAGCGGCGGAGGTAGCGGGCGGCGATGGCGGAGGAGTCGATGACGAGCTCGCCGCGCCCGAACACGCGGGAGGAAGGGGCGATGTAGGCGGTGCGGAACTGCAGCGCGATGCGGGCCAGGTAGAAGGCGTCGACGGCGGTGCGGACGACGGTGGCGGCGGTGGCGAGCGAGCGGTCGAAGCCGATGCAGGTGTTCTTGTCGGTGTACTTGACGGCGAGCAGGTAGAGGAAGAGCGGGTCGATGGCCACGGACACGATGCACGTGAAGACGAAGGCCCGGTTCATGCGCGCCAGGAACGCGTCCTGCGGGTCGAACACCTTCTGGGACATCTTCCGGAAGTCCTCCTGGAACACCAGCCCGATGCTCTTGAGCCGCTCCGAGCGGTTCATCACGCCGGCGGCCACGCGCACCGACCGCGCGCGGAACTTGGATGCTGCGGCGGAGGGGTTGCCGGAGAAGTAGCTGTCCATGTGGAACCCGCCGCCGCCGCCGCCGTGGCCGCCGTGGTCGTGATCGTGGTGGTGGTCCATGACCGTCGTCGTCGACGTTGCCGCCGGGCCCGCGTCGTCGTCGTCGTCGAGCCTCACGAACTTCTCCTTGCGGCCGTTGATGAACTGGGTCCGGTAGCCGCAGCCGAACATGCTGGTCGTGAGCGCGGGCTACGGGACATGGTCATCCGCCACCATGCGACCACGCGCGTTTGGTTGATAGATGCCTCGATCGATCAATCTTGTAGGCAAAGTTTCAATCTCTCTCTCTCGATCTGCAGACAATTCTGCGCGGGCTCTCTAGCTCTGTGAGTGAAAGGAGGCGATCGAGGTCGTCGCGAGCGGTTGAGGATGCGGAGGCCTGAGGCAGCTACACGTGGAGCTTTACAAATGGGTGTGGAGATGAGTTTTACTATTTCCAGACAGCGATGGATTGATGCATGCAGGGGTTCTGCACATATAGGAATAAAGCACCTTCACTGTTTGAAAAAGGTATAGAGGAAAATATCACATTGCAAAGAGGAGTGACAAACTGCGAATTGATGGTAGATTAATGGATAAGTTTTTTTATGGTGAAACCTAACTAGCCATGTTTGATTTCTCGACTCAGCATAGATGTTGCATTTTTTAGATTTATAATATTTAACTGAAGCTACTCTTTCAGTGGTAGATGATAACCGTCGACAACGAGATGTCTGCATCTAGTAGCACAATCTCTACGAGTGCTCATAGAGATATGATTTCTGTACCTACTTTACTGCTCAGGTTAGGCTTCACTGCTCCTCGGTATCCATTACACATTTCCACGGCTTCACAAGCTCAGGGTTCGACCTTTGCTTGAAGTCGATTTTCGGCCCGACACCAAACAAACGTATGTCCACTATGTGTAAGATTTGATCTTGGTCCTGATACCGAATCGACTTTTATCGCATACATACTGGAGCTGCTCTAAAGCTAGTATATATCAATAAGAGTTTTATAAATAATTTGATACCATTAAATTATATGTCCATCGACAATTTGTAGATGTGGCAGTCATCGAAGCAGAACACCTACCTACCTCGTTGTCCTGCCAAGGCCGGGCAGCCGAGCAAAGTCAGCCCCTCGGAGCCGCAGTCTGCTTCGAGTCGGTTCAGCTACCAACTAATCTGCGTGGGCTACATTGTCCGTGGCCACAGAAGGGAAAAAGCGTAGCAGGTTGGCAGCCTGCCCCTGCGGTGCACGATACTAGTAACGTTTATCTGTACGTTCCGTCTAAACGGGCCCTCAATTTCCTTAACAGGCCCAAATCAATTGATCTAACAGTGGGCCGGGGAAAAACAAATGGGCCGAAGGTACACGGACCTTTTGGACCAAAAATAAAGCCACCACGGTCCTCCGCCTCAGGCTCAGGTTCACTCGACGGCTTCTCCTCCCCTCGCTCTCTAGGGTTCACCCCTCCGCCGCTGTCGCCGCCGCGGTCCCCTCTAAATTCACCCCGTCCACTCCGCCGCCGTCGCCGTCGCCGTCGCCCGCTTCTCTAACTTCACCGGCTATCACGCCCTCCTCGCCATATCTCTGTCCGGCATCTAGATCCACGGCGCGTCGAGCTCCCTGCCTGCGTCGACTTCTCCTCCGCCTACCCTCAAGGTATCTTTCTTCGATGTGGCAAGCACAGGGCGCATAATTGTTTGCAAGGCTAGGAACGGGTTAATTTATTGCGTTGCAAGGCATATTTCCAGATTTGTTTTTGCTATGTCTGTGAGCTGTTTTAGATGGGGGGTTGTTGTACGATGAAACCATGCACTTCTGTACATATGTCTACTTGATGTTACTCTAGGCATGAACAAAGGATGCCCTCCTCCCCTTTTATCGCTGTTGGTGTCCGCTTATCGGTAATTGGATAAGACTTTCACAGTGAATTCTTTATTGGAGGGATCCTTCCTTCAAAATGTCTATTGACAGCAATTTTCTGTCTCTGTACCTTTTTTAGACAGTCAGGGTACTACGAAAGATCAAATCATGTCTTTTATTTGTTTTGAGTTTGAGGAATAATTATTTCCTTTTTTTACCTTCAGGTTAAGGAAGCACCAACTGACTGAAGATGAGCTGCCAGAAGTTGTACCGTCAGTCTCTGCATCTGGTGTTAAATAAGGGGCGTGGTGTGTATTCGCTGAGCAGGATGGACGTCTCGGGATTGTTCTACCCGTCAACTGCTGAAGCAGAATCAGCAGAGGCAAAAGGCAAGAAGAATGGCATCAATAAACTAGGAGTTCTGGGGAGCATGGAGCGTTCCCCTGGGACGCGCATACACTATCAATCTTTGAGGTCTGTCGTGTCTGATCCGTATGCTTGGATTCATGTGTTTGCTCTCTTCGGCAAGAACAAGAACAAAATCCTCTGTTCCGACCCAGCAGGCAACCCCAGCATCTACAACACTGAGTCACACGCATTCTTGGGCATGCCTCCACTGAACTCGCCCAAGGGACCCAATTACATGGCTGTCTCCATCCCCCGCACTGCCACACATGCTAGGTATGACTACGAGGTTTATCCAGAGGTGGACTCAACTCTATTCACCAATGAACCTCTTGGCGATCATACAGACAGCCTCTACATCATGGACCTGTGCCGTACCGAAGAATGCTGCTTTGAGGTGCTTGCCTACTACCCCGTGGGGAAATGGCGTTGGCGCCCGCTCCCACCACCGCCATTTTTCAAGGATGATGCAGAGTACAAGCCACCAGATGACATCCCCTTTTCTGTGGTCAATGGCACCAAGATTTGCGTGTCATCTGCCAGTGCCACCTATTCCTTCGACACGGTGACACAGAAGTGGACCAAGGAGGGTGATTGGGTGTTGCCTTTTAAAGTTGAGTACATCCCTGAGCTTGGCCTCTGCCTTGGCTTGTCAGATGAAAGCCCTTATGAGCTGTGTACCTTGGACCTCTCCGCTGCTATGAAGTCCCCTTGCAGCGTGCCACCCGCAGTGCAGCACATGTGGCAGGATCCCCGAGAACTGGCGCCTGCTAAATCACTTCTTAGTGAACCTTGGCTCAGGCAGGCTTTGCACTGCCAAGTTCTTTGATATTATTAATGATCAAGATGAGTGTGACTTCAACCCGGTGGTTGTCTTCACCGGTGTGGAGGTGTTGCCATGTGATGTACAGGGGTTGCGCATGATCAAACACAAGTCCAAATGTATCCTCACAGATGAGATCCGGCATGTGTTCTGAGGTCATTGATCCTTGGGCAACATGGCTGGTCCATTTCTTTTAGTATTATTTCCTATGCATTACCCTTTTCTGAGAAGTGGGTTCTAGGATTTTAGGTTTAGTTAACCCAGCAGTGACTTTGCTTGCTCTTAAATGTACTGCTAGGGTATCTTTTGTTGTAGGAACTATAATCCTCCATGTTATTTGCCCCTATGAAGCTAATATATTGAATATTACATATGTCCAAGAAATAAAGTTGCACTCAAGAACTTGAAACTCCCAAATGGTCACAAAAGTTGTGTTTTCAAACAATGGGCAACTGAAGGCATATACAATTATTTTTTTATTTTGTATACAGTTCCGGGGTAGAGATTGCAGATCGAGCGAGAGCGGCACCTCAGCTTACGTTCGGTTCAAGACCTGCAACGTGGAGCCAATGCACCACCACACCGCTCCGATGCCTCTCTAAACAGACCCTAAGCTGGAGTTTTTTATTGTTCTTAGAGAGGCACCCCAATCACTCATCCTTATTCAGTCCAATGGCCAAAGTAATATGTAACCGCATGTATTAGTGTCACTGTACCGTTCTATCATTGGATTACAAGCTAATTCAACAAAACAACCGTGGTGGGCTGTAGTCATGGGCTAAATCGTGGTGAGCTGTAGTCATGAGCTACCGTAGGAAAAAGTTCTATTTACATCCTTCAACTATCGTCGAAGTTTGGATTTCGTCCCTTATCTGCAAAATCGGGTATTTAACATCCCTCAACTGTCTAATTCGATTCATTTAGGTCCTGAGGGCAGGTACATTGCTACACGTCAGCGGTTCCATGTAGGATTTTTGCTGATGTGGACGAGAGAGAGCGAGGTGAGAGAATGAGGTCGTTGTTTCGCGGAACAACCTCCTCATGAGCTAAATTTTAGGACTATGAGACAACTCTCCCACCATTGTATGAGTTCTGTTGTCATGCAACCAATATTATTTCTTTATTTCTTCATAAATTAAGGGATTTTACATTACTATGAGATAACTAAAACAACAACCTATTGTATAGGTTGTCTGATAAGTTGACTCAAGATTTTTTTTAACGGGAATCAGCAGGGGAGGCCCCTACCCCTATTTTTGTATTTGGTGGTGTTTAGATGTTAGAATCGGGAGGTTGAATTTAGGAGTAAGACGTCACTTCGTAATCATTGCGCTGCTGTAGCATTTCGTTTGTATTTGTGAAAAATTATCCAAAACTTGATTAGTTAGACTCAAAATGTTCGTCTCGATTGATTAATTAGGCTCAAAATGTTCGTCTCGCAGAGCACAACAAAACTGTGCAATTAGTTTTTGATTTTATCTACATTTAATACTCCATGCATGTTATGACATTTTGATGTGATGTGTAATCTTCTTTTTGCATAGTGTATTTGGGAGTCTCTTTTTGGAACTAAACAGACCCTTTATATAAAAGAATATGTACAGTTTACAAGGCCTAGCCCAAAAGCTAAAAATGAGAGTTTACAAGAGACTACTCAACCACAAACGGATTTGTTCACCCAGGTGAGGTTTAGCCCGAAGGGTAACCAGCTTCATTTCTTCAAAAAACTGCCTTCTCCAAAGTGCAAAAGAAAGCAACCGATTATCAAAAATAATGTTATTCCTGTGACACCAAACTGTCCAGCAGCCAATGTTAAGAACCTCTCTAAAAATTGTTGATTGAAATCTTTGCCTGGCTTGCAGAATCATCTGCTGAAACTCGAGATTGCGATCCCACTGTATGCCCAAAAAAGTCCAACAAGCATCACTAAATGGGCACCGAAAGAAGAGATGCCAAAAGTCCTCTTCAAGATTTTCCACACATAACACACAAGCATAAGAAGGCAAGAGCATCTGCTTCCTTCTAAGCAGATTCTTAGTGTTCAGCCTGTCTTTGAGTAGAAGCCTAAAGAAAAATTTATGTCTGGCCTGCACCTTTGATTTCCACATCCATTTGTAGAGGATAGATGCTGGAAAGGAGCCCTACAAACAGTCATAAGCCTTTTTGGAAGAATATTCATTATTTCCCCAGATATACACCCATTCATCTTTGAGGGCAGGATCCAACTGCAACTGTTCCATATCAACTTGTAAATCTAGCAGCTGATCCAATGCAACATGTCGAGGACATCCCAAGGGGGTCCCCTAACCATCGGGATAATCACCCTCAAAAAACGTTAACCACAAAAGGCCCAATACCACTTATTGCGGCCCAAACAACCATCCGAACTCGTTTGGCGAAAGGCCCAGGAGGCGAACCTCGCCACCACCTCGCTCGAGGGTCTTCAATCCCCCCGAGCAGGCGCAACCCCGTCTCCGCCTCGCTCGAGGGCCGCATACCCCCTCAAGCTAGCAAACTGTTCTGCCTCGCTCGAGGCCACCCCTCCACTTACTGCAGGAGCGCCCAACCACTCCGCCTAGCAACCGCATTTAATGCCACATCCTGCCGAGTGCCAAAGTCAACGGAAGAATCTCCCACCATCCCGCGCCGCTGACACTGCCAGGCCACGGTACCGCCTGCTCCGGGCACTGTGCTGACGCTCCGCCACTGTGCGGATTGGCACGGGTCATTCCACCGCACTGTGCCAACTGCTCTCGTCCTCTCCCCACCGCGAGGCCCTCGAACGGGCATGGGGGCGCCCTCGGATGGCGTACGGGCGACGACCAGGGGCGAACCGTGGGCAGGAGCGCCACGCCGGGTCATCTCTGCTGACTCCGGCCACAGGGCCACCCGCCCCCGTCACTGTGCGAGCTTGGCGAGCCCTGTGCGGAGGAGCAGACATCATCTCCCTCCACTGTTTCACCTGCTCCCGTCCTCCCTCCGCGGCGTGGCCCTCGAATGAGCGTGGAGAACCCTCGAACAATGTACAGACAGCGACCGGACGCGGACTCCGGTCAGGCGCGGCCCCGTGATGACGAGCGCCGGGTCGAATCCACCAACTCCCGGCCATTCCCCGGCGAGGCAAGCACGCCGCGCATTGTGTCCAACAGAGACCACCATCCCGACCCCTGTGCTGCCAACTCCCGTCCTTCCCTTGCTGGGCGGACATGGGGAGCCCTCGATCAGGCGTACAGACGACGACCGAGCACCGGTCGGAGGCCCCGCCACCCCTCGAAATCACTCCAGGACAAGCACCAGGACGGCCACGACGCCCGAAGAAGCCGGGGCTCGCCATAACTCTTCGCTCAGGACCAAGGACGACGGCACACCCGGCACCACGCTCTCCAGTGCACCCTCTTGTAGCACACACTGTACTTGTACTTATCCTTGTACGCTTCCCTCCCTCCTTGGTCTATAAAAGGAGGAGGAAGGCACATGTCCAAGGGACGGAACCTAGAGAAACACCCGAACACACGCACGACCACCACATTCTACGATATTGGCACTCTGCCTCAATCACACCAGGGACTTGGAGACTTCTTCTCCTCTCCCGCCTTGCTTGTAGCCCCCAACTGCAAGCACCCCGGTGCAAAATAGTACAGTGCCGCGAGCACACTCTGCTGGACGTATGGCCCCGTTCCCGGAACCAGGATAAATCCTTTGTGCCATCGTGCTAGCTCTTGCATCAACCGTCATGGGGACGGGCCATAGCGCATTCTGTGCGGCGCTGAGGTTAGGCGGCCAATCTCGGCACCGACACTGGCGCGCCAGGTAGGGGGAGCGCTGTGATCGACTCGCTTCGCCCGATCAACTCCCCTTGACGGCAAGTCGCTCCAAGGCCATGCCGCCACAATCCACCACGGGGTTCCCCGGCCCGCCTCTGCGCGTGTACCGGATCAAGTTCGGGAGCCTGGAGTTCGAAGCGACCGGTGAGGGTCCCCTCATGCGGCTCGTCCCCAGGACTCCTGACGTGACGACTATCACCCCGACGCTACCAACGCCGCCCCAGCTCAGGACGCGTTGCGGGCTGCACGAGCTGCAGATCCGCGTGGAGCCGCGCGTCGTCCCATGCATCATTCTCCCTGATTGGGACGTGCACCTGTTTCTCCGGCCCGCTGCCGCGGTGCAGGGGAACGCACCCCCACCCGCGGCTCCTGCGGAGGGAACGCGCCGAGAGGGTGCGGCCGGGCCGGTGCAGCTACCCTACGGGTCGATCCGCGACCTCCACCTTTCCTCGCCGAACGGGCCCCAACCCGAATCGGGCGACGGGGAAAGCGTGTACGGCCAGGAGCACCCAGACCTGGACTACTCCGAGCTACGCGACCGCTAAGGTCTCATTTCCTTCCAGGCCGCCGTGGATTTCTGCCTCACTTGCTCTGACGATTCCAGTGAGGGGGAATATGACCCCACGCGGGAATGCTTCGTCCTCGACGGCGAAGTGGAGTCCGTGGATGAGGACGAAGAGACGCACGATGGAGCCGGACGCGACGAGCCGCCACCGGCGCCCGCCGAGCCATCGAGCGGGGCCGCGCTCACACAAGCACAACTCGCGCAAGTGCAGGAGCTGGAGGCGATGCTCCAACAGGAGCGCCGGTAGGTGCAGGAGCTGTGTGCGGCGCAGGAAACCCGACAGCCCAAGCGCGGCGAACGCGCGCAAGCTGCCGGGCGCATCCCCCGGGCGCGTATCATGAATGATGGCAACGACGCCAGCCCTGCCATGCCGCCACGGGCGAGCCAGAAGCTCATCGCCGCGGCAACTCTGATTCGGGCCATGCCCGAACCATCGACACCGGAAGCGCGCGACATGCGACGCCAGATGCAGGCCCTTGTCGAAGAAGCGGCCGTTTAGCAAGCAGAGAGTTCCGCCTCCCGCATGCGCCACCAGGCCAGTTCAAGGGCCGGAGGAAACGAGCGGGATAGGGAACAATCCGTCCATACTCCGCCCAGGAGCGCATGGACGCCTCACCGTCCAACGGACGACGGCAGGGCACTTGTGGCCGGCGGCCACGGGATGAGGAGGTCCGCGAAGGACCGACTCATAGACACGCGAGGCGCCACCAACGATGGTGACGCGCGCAACATTTTGAACAGTATAAGGCAGGATGCGGCCCCTCCCCGTCGCGGGCACCCCCGACGAGGGGGTCGCTACGACAGCGAGGAGGACAAGAGCCTGACGCCGGAACCTCCGGGAACCCCTGTGTTCAGCCGGAAGATCCGTTCGGCCGCCATCCCGCCACGCTTTCGACAGCCGACCACCATCACCAAGTATTCGGGCGAGACGAAGCCTGAAACGTGGCTCAACGACTACCCCCTGGCTTGCCAGTTGGGCGGAGCCACCGACGACGCCATCATCATCCGCAACCTTCCGCTTCATCTCGCGGACTCGGCGCGAACGTGGCTCGAACACCTGCCCGCGAACCAAATCCACGACTGGGACGACCTGGTCGAGATGTTTGTGGGCAACTTCCAGGGCACGTACGTGCGCCCCGGAAACTCCTAGGACCAGGCAGGCGGCCGGTGAGCCGCTGAGAGACTTCATCCGCCGCTTCTCCAAGCGATGCACCGAGCTCCCGAGCGTGGGTGACTCCGAAATCATCCACGCCTTCCTAGAAGGCACGACTTGTCGAGAGCTGGTGCGCGAGCTGGGGCGAAACCATCCCACCAGCGTCAACGCTCTGTTCGACATCGCCACCAACTTCGCCTCTGGAGAGGAGGCTGTCGGGGCAATCTTCGATGGCAAGACCAAGGGGAAGCGCGCGGAGGAGCTGCCCGCCATCGTTTTCCCTGATTGGGACGCGCACCTGTTGCTTCGGCCCGCTGCCGCAACGCACGGGAGCGCACCCCCACCCGCAGCTCCCACGGAGGGAGCGCGCGGGGAGGATGCGGCCGGACCAGCGCAGCTACCCTACGGGATGAGCAACGCGGCCGCGAGATACTTCGCGGCAATCAGCGCCAGTCTAGGCGCGCGCGGGGATTCGCCGAGTCACCAGCTGGGTTCGATTCGCGACCTCCACCTTCCCTCGCCAAACGGGCCCCGGCCCGAATCAGGCGATGGGGAAAGCGTGCGCGGCCAGGAACACCCAGACCTGGACTACTCCGGGCTACGCGACCGTGAAGGTCTCACTTCCTTCCAGGCCTCCACGGATTTCTGCCTCACTTGCTCTGACGATCCCAACGAGGGGGAATATGACCCCACGCGGGAATGCTTCGTCCTCGACGGCGAAGTGGAGTCCGTAGATGAGGATGAAGAAACGCACGACGGAGCCGGACGCGACGAGCCGCCACCGGCGCCCGCCGAGCCATCGGGCGGGGCCGCGCTCGCACAGGCATAGCTCGTGCAAGTGCAAGAGCTGGAAGCGAAGCTCCAACAGGAGCGCCAGTAGGTGCAGGAGCTGCGCGCGACGCTGGAAACCCGACAGCCCAAGCGCGGCGAACGCGCGCAAGCTGCCGGGCGCATCGCCCGGGCGCGCATCATGAATGATGGCAACGACACCAGCCCTGCCAGGCCGCCCCGGGCGAGCCAGAAGCTCATCACCGCGGCGACTCAGATTCGGGCCATGCCCGAGTCATCGACACCGGAGGCACGTGACATACGACGCCAAGTGCAGGCCCTCGTCGAGGAAGCGACCGTTCAACAAGCAGAAAGTTCCGCCTCCCGTATGCGCCATCAGGCCAGTTCAAGGGCCGGAGGAAGCGAGCGGGATAGGGAACGGTCCGTCCATACTTCGCCCAGGAGCGCATGGATGCCTCGCCGTCCAACGAACGACGGTAGGGCACTCGTGGCCGGCGGCCACGGGACGAGGAGGTCCGCGAAGGACCGAATCGTGGATACGCGAGGCGCCACCAACGATGGTGACGCGCACAACATCCTGAACAGGAAAAGGCAAGATGCAGCCCCTCCCCATCGCGGGCACCCCCGATGAGGGGGTCGCTATGACAGCTAGGAGGACAAGAGCCCGACGCTAGAAGCTCCGGGAACCCCGGTGTTCAGCCGGAAGATCCGCTCGGCCGCCATCCCACCGCGCTTTCGACAGCCGACCACTATCACCAAGTACTCGGGCGAAACGAAGCCCGAAACATGGCTCAACGACTACCGCCTGGCTTGCCAGTTGGGCGGAGCCACCGACGACGCCATGATCATCCGCAATCTTCCGCTCCATCTCGCGGACTCGGCACGGACGTGGCTAGAACATCTACCCGCGAACCAAATCCACGACTGGGACGACCTGGTCGAGATGTTC
>OAMR01001028.1:189099-220916 GCA_900205405.1 Echinochloa crus-galli
GGGGCTGCGGGGGTCGAGCCCATGGAGGAGGACCCCTCGAAAGAGGGGCTCGAAGCCCTCGACGTTGAAATTTCTTCGGCCGAGGCCATGAAAATTGACGTAGATACGCGACCACAAGACTGGCGTGATCCGTACCTCGCGTGGATCGACCGCGGGGAGCTGCCCTCGGACCGGACCGAGGGGCGCCGCATCGCCAGAAGGGCCAAGACCTTCGTCTCGGTCGGCGGCGAGCTGTACAAGCGCGGCGCCTCAGGGATCTTGTAGCGATGCATCCCCATCCCCGAGGGAAGGCAGTTGATCCGCGACATCCACGCTGGGGGATGCGGACACCACGCGGCGCCGCGTACCCTCGTGGGTAACGCATTCCGGCAAGGCTTTTACTGGCCCACCGCCGTGTCCGACGCAAATGAGGTCGTGCGCACCTGCGAAGGGTGCCAATTTTACGCACGAAAGACGCATCTCCCGGCGCACGCCCTGCAGACCATCCCTGTAACATGGCCTTTCGCGGTCTGGGGGTTGGATCTCGTGGGGCCTTTCCGCCCAGCGCCCGGGGGCTTCACCCACTTGTTGGTGGCCATCGACAAGTTCTCGAAGTGGATCGAGGTCCGGGCCATCACCAGCATCAGATCTGAGCAGGCCGTGTTGTTCTTCACCGACATCATCCACCGATTCGGGGTACGCTGAAGCTACATACCAGCGATGTATGCAACACGTTTTCGGAAGCCACATCGGGCGGACCGTTGAGGCATATGTTGACGATATCATTGTAAAAACCAGAAAGGCGAACGATTTGGTCAACGATTTGCAAATCACATTCGGTTGCCTCCGGGCGAACGGGGTAAAGTTGAATCCGGAAAAATGCGTATTCAGGGTGCCGCGAGGCATGCCCCCGACGGGGAGGTCGCTATGACAGCGAGGAGGACAGAAGCCCGACGCCGGAACCCCCGGGAACCCCGGTGTTCAGCCGGAAGATCCGTTCGGCCGCCATCCCGCCGCGCTTTCGCCAGCCGACCACCATCACCAAGTATTCGGGTGAGACGAAACCCGAGACGTGGCTCAATGACTACCGCCTGGCTTGCCAGTTGGGCGGGGCCACCGACGATGCTATGATCATCCGCAACCTTCCGCTTCATCTCGCGGACTCGGCGCGGACATGGCTCGAACACCTACCCGCGAACCAGATCCACGACTGGGACGACCTGGTCAAGATGTTCGTAGGTAACTTCCAGGGCACATACGTGCGCCCCGGAAACTCCTGGGACCTGCGCGGGTGCCGGCAGGCGGCCGGCGAGCCGCTGAGAGACTTCATCCGCCGCCTCTCCAAGCGCTGCACCGAGCTCCCGAGCGTGGGTGACTCCGATATCATCCACGCCTTCCTAGAGGGCACGACTTGTCGAGAGCTGGTGCGCGAGCTGGAGCGAAACCACCCCACCAGCGTCAGTGCGCTGTTCGACATCTCCACCAACTTCGCCTCTGGGGAGGAAGCTGTCGGGGCGATTTTTGACGGCAAGACCAAGGGGAAGCGCGCGGAAGAACCGCCCGCGGAGGGCAGCAAGTCCAAGGGGAAAGCGAAAAAGCAGAAGCGAGGCAGCAAAGGCAAGAAGCCTCGGCAGGCCAACCAGCAGCAGCAGGACGAGGACTCCGACGGGGTGCTCGCAGCTGATCGAGGTCGCAAGGGTCCTCGAGGCCCTCCTCAGGGCGGAGGCCTGTTCGACGAGATGCTGAAGAAGCCGTGCCCGTACCACAAGGGCCCTGTTAGCCATACCCTCGAGCAGTGTGAGATGATCAAGGGTTACTACAGGCGCACCTCCGCGAAGGAGGACGGCCCGAGGAAGGACGCGGGCGGTGGCGGCGACGACGAGTTCCCCCGCGTGGAGAATGTCTTCTTCATCGCAGGGGGACCAACGGTGAACATGACGTCTCGAGAGCAGAGATGTGAACGCCGAGAGGTCTTCTCTGTTCACCCCGCGACGCCCGCTTACCTCGCCTGGTCGGACGAGACCATCTCCTTCGGCCGCGAAGATCACCCGGACTACGTCCCGAACCCGGGGCGCTATCCGCTTGTCGTCGACCCCGTCATCGGCAACACGCGGTTCCCCAAGGTGCTGATGGACGGAGGCAGCAGCCTCAACATCCTCTACGTCCACACCCTGGAGCTCATGGGCATCGGCACGAACCAGCTTAGGCCAAGCAAGGCGCCGTTCCACGGTATCGCACCGGGGAAGCGGGTCCAACCCCTCGGGCAGATCGACCTGCCCGTCTGTTTCGGCACTCCCGACAACTTTCGAAGGGAGACCCTCACCTCCGAGGTAGTGGGATTCCCTGGAGCCTACCACACCATCCTTGGGCGGCCGTGCTACGCCAAGTTCATGGCTGTCCCCAACTACACCTACCTCAAGATGAAGATGCCGGGGCCAAAGGGTGTCATCACCGTGGGATCGTCGTACGAGCATGCTTACACGTGTGACGTTGAGTGCGTCGAAGGCGCGGAGGCGCTCGCCTACAGCGAGACCCTTGTGGCGGACTTGGAAAAGATGGCGAACGAGGCCGCCGACTCCGCCAAAAGGCACGCGTGTACTTTCGAGGCCGCGGAACACACCAAGGCGGTGCCCCTCGACCCCTCTGCCCCCGAGGGCAAGGCGTTGAGGGTCAGCACCACCCTCGACCCCAAATAGGAAGCAGTGCTCGTCGACTTCCTCCGCGCCAACGCCGACATCTTTGCGTGGAGACCCTCGGACATGCCGGGCATCCCGAGGGAGGTCGCCGAGCACTCCCTTCACATCCAGCCTCACGCCAAGCTAGTGGTGCAGCGAATGTGGCGGTTCGACGAAGAAAAGCGCCGTGCCATCGGGGAGGAGGTGCACAAGCTTCTGGAGGCCGGATTCATCAAGGAGGTATTTCACCCAACATGGCTCGCTAATACTGTTCTAGTTAGGAAGAAAAATGGAAAATGGCGTATGTGTGTAGATTATACTGGTTTAAACAAAGCATGCCCCAAGGTTCCATTTCCTTTGCCTCGAATAGATCAGATAGTGGATTCTAATGCTGGGTGCGAATTACTATGCTTTCTTGATGCTTATTCCGGTTATCACCAAATCAAGATGAAAGAGTCCGATCAGCTCGCGACTTCTTTTATCACCCCGTTTGGCATGTTCTGCTACGTCACTATGCCGTTTGGCCTCCGAAACGCTGGGGCAACATACCAGTGATGTATGCAACACGTTTTCGGAAACCACATGGGGCGGACCGTTGAGGCATATGTGGACGATATCATTGTAAAAACTAGAAAGGCGGATGATCTGGTGAATGATTTGCAGATCGCATTCGATTGCCTCTGGGCAAACGGGGTAAAATTGAACCCTGAGAAATGCGTGTTCGGGGTGCCGCGAGGCATGCTATTGGGTTTTATTGTCTCTCAGCGGGGCATCGAACCCAACCCTGAGAAGGTGTCGGCCCTGGAACGAATGGGACCGATTCGAGACCTCAAGGGGGTACAAAAGGTGCTGGGCTGCCTCGCAGTGCTTAGCCGCTTCATTTCTCGATTGGGTGAGAAGGGCTTACCTTTGCACCGGCTCCTGAAGAAGCACGGACGCTTTTCATGGACCCCCTGAGGCTCAGAAAGCCCTCGACGGGCTAAAGGTGTCGCTCGCACGCGCACCAAATCCTCACGCCGCCACAGAGCGGCGAGCCCCTCTATCTGTACGTTGCGGCGACAACGCAAGTTGTCAGCGCCGCTATCGTTGTAGAAAGGACGGAGGAGGGGCACGCCCTGCCGGTTCAGAGGCCGGTGTACTACGTCAGTGAGGTGCTGACCGAAAACAAAGCGCGGTACCCACAGATCCAGAAGCTAATCTACGCTGTGGTGCTCGCACGACAAAAGCTGCGACACTACTTCGAGGCTCACCCGGTCACCGTGGTTTCATCTTTCCCTTTGGGGAGATAATCCACAACCCGGACGTCTCAGGTAGGATAGGGAAGTGGTCGATGGAGCTTGTGGGAGAGACTCTCTCCTACGCGCCACGAAAGGCGATAAAGTCGCAAACCTTAGCGGATTTCGTCGCTGAGTGGACCGACGTCCAGCTTCCATCGCCACAAATCCAAGCCGAGCGCTGGAGCATGTACTTCGACGGGTCGGCGATGAAAGCTGGGGCAGGCGCGGGCCTCCTCTTCGTTTTGCCCCTCGGGGAGCACATCCGATACGTGGTTCGCCTGCACTTCCCGGCGTCGAACAACATGGCGGAGTATGAAGCCCTCCTCGCTGGGCTCCGCATCGCCATCGAACTCGGCGTCAAACGCCTTGACGTCCGGGGTGATTCTCAGTTGGTCATCGACCAAGTGATGAAGAAAGCAAGCTGCCGCGACGAGAAGATGGAGGCATACTGCAACGAGGTTCGTCGCCTCGAGGACAAATTCTACGACCTCGAGCTGAATCACATCGTGTGCAAGTACAACGGGGAAGCGGACCAGCTGGCCAAGATCGCGTCGGAGCGGATCACCGTTCCCCGAACGTCTTCGCCCGCGACCTCGACAAGCCTTCCGTCAACCTCGAGCAGGGGGCCGGAGCCCTCGAGGCACCCTCGGGGGCTGAGGGGGCCGAGCCCATGGACGAAGACCCCCGAGGGAGAGGCTCGAGGTCCGCGACCTTGAGAACTCCTCGGTCGAGGCCATGGAAATCGACGTGGACACGCAACCGCAAGACTGGCGCCGCCCGTACCTCGCGTGGATCGACCACGGGGAGCTGCCCTCGGACCGAACCGAGGGGCGTCGCATCGCCAGAAGGGCCAAGACCTTTGTCTCGGTCGGCGGTGAGCTGTATAAACGCAGCGCCTCGGGGATTCTGCAGCGATGCATCCCCATTCCCGAGGGAAGGCAGTTGATCCGCGACATCCACGCCGGGGTGTGCGGACACCACGCAGCGCCGTGTACCCTCGTGGGTAACGCGTTCCGGCAGGGCTTCTACTGGCCCACCGCCGTTGCCGACGTGAATGAGGTCATGCGCACCTGCGAAGGGTGCCAATTTTACGCACGAAAGACACATCTCCTGGCGCACGCCCTACAAACCTTCCCCCTGACATGGCCCTTTGCGGTCTGGGGATTGGATCTCGTAGGGCCTTTCCACAAGCGCCCGGGGGCTTCACCCACTTGTTGGTGGCCATCGACAAGTTCTCGAAGTGGATCGAGGTCCGGGCCATGACCAATATCAGGTCTGAGCAGGCCGTGTTGTTCTTCACCGACATCATCCACCGCTTTGGGGTACCCAATTCGATCATCACCGACAACGGCACCCAGTTCACCGGCAAGAAATTCTTGGAGTTCTGCGACGACCACCACATCCGCGTGGATTGGTCGGCTGTGGCACATCCGCAAACGAACGGCCAAGTAGAATGTGGCAATGGCATGATACTACAAGGCCTCAAGCCAAGAATCTTCAACAAATTAAACAAGTTCGGCTGGAAATGGGTGGCTGAGCTGCCATCGGTGATTTGGAGTCTCAGGACAACCCCGAGCAGGGCCACGGGCTTCAGCCCATTCTTCCTCGTCTACGGCGCCGAGACCATCCTCCCGACAGACTTGGAATATGGGTCTCCAAGGCTCAAGGCCTACCAAGAAGAACAGAACCAGCGGAATCGAGAGAATTTGCTGGATCAGGTGGACGAGGCTCGGGACGTGGCGTTGCTCCATTCGGCGCGCTACCAGCAATCGCTTCGACGGTATCAAGCTCAGAAGGTGCGGCCTCGAGACCTCCGCGAGGGGGACCTGGTGCTGAGGCTACGCCAAGACAATCGAGAACGCCACAAGCTCACGCCGCCATGGGAAGGACCGTTCATCGTCGCAAAGGTCCTCAAACCCGGCACCTACAAGCTGTCGAACGAGAAGGGCGAGGTCTTCCCCAATGCCTGGAACATCCAACAGCGACGTCGCTTCTACCCCTAGAATCTCTTGTACTTACTGCAAATCTTGTTTTGTTGCTCGATGATAATAAAAAGATTTGTAACAGCATGGAAACATTGTTACTAACAACGATGAAACAGGGTGACCCGCCTTTACCCTCAAATCGAACTCGAGATAAAGCCGAGTCCCCTCGGGGGCTATTGGGGAACTAACCCCCCAACAGTCCTAAACTTTTTCCATGCGCCCCTTTTCGAAAACGTGTTGCCATGCCTTTTTTCGACTGCTCGGAAAGATTAAGGCGAGGCACGAGCCCACTGCGGCTGAGAGCCGGCTGAGTCGTGGGACCGCCTACGCCCTCGAAAGGCTACGGCATCCCCCTCACCACTCAATGCCAAAGTTACTCGCGTTCCTTTGCCGAAATCAATCTTGAGCCAAGAAGAAAGATGTGACACGCCGAAACCAAAACGCATCGATTAGATTGAATTGATACGTCCTTATCTACCGCGCAACCGATCACGAAAATGTCGGGACCAAGTGCCCAAAATCTCTGCAGGAACTCACGGAAATGGCTTTGGCGTCCCCCAAGTCGCGATGATCGGGCTCTCTAACGCGCCCCGAAAGTCGCAAAGGACCCGAGCTCCCGTTGACCGGGACCAAGAACGCATTATCGGTCCCCTGTCATTCGAAGATCAAGGAAGAGAGAAGCGAGGCGCGAGTCTACTACGTTGGAAAGGAGGCCGGGCCGCGGGACCGCCTACACCCTCGAAAGGCTACGGCATCCCCCTCACCCAATGACACTCAAGTTACTCGTGAGAAAACAAACTCCTCCGCGAAAATTGCTCCGAGATCACGGGAAAGGATGCGGCATCACGAACAGGTCGCGCCAACCCACGAAAAGGTTGGACACGAACGAATCTATTCCTCACACGCCACGAACGGCGGATTTACAAGAACAAACTCGGCCCTAGGCCGTTCAAAGATACAAAGACACGAGCCGCCCTAACGGGGCTCTTGGACAACTTCAGCTAGCCGGCCAGCACATTATCACGGGAAGCAGTTTCCACAGCTTTCTCGCCGATTTTCTTCTGGCATCCGGCTAGATGAAGGACCTGGTGGTCGAGCGGCTGCGGAACGGAAGGACGTTGAACCACTTCACCGTCGAACAGGCCCTGGCTTCACGCCCTGCCGTCGATGAGCGCCCCCGCAGGGACGGTGGCGGGGACACCTCGTTCGCTAGCTTCCTAGCGAAGGAGGCGGTCGCCGGGACAGCCGTGCAGGGACTCACTACCTGCACGGTCACCGCTGGCTCTACGAGGAGCGCGATGTCCCGCCTCATCCCCACAGCCTGCCCACCACCTCTCGCCGACTTTCTTCTGGCATCAATGGCACGCGCCAAGGTCTGAACCTTGGGCGACTCTACTCTCGAACCTATCAGGAGGGCGAAGTTCATGGATCTTCATATTCACCAAGTCACACAAAGGCCCAGGCAATGGTTCTCTTCCCCGCCATGACGCCCGTTCTTATAGGCACCCGGGGAGCGCGGCTGTTACTCCCGTGATGAGATAAATGCGGGGCCCGCATGCGGACGCGAATCGTCGCCCGTACTGAGCGGGCAGCTTTAATCGCTCCACTGACTCGGTCCAACTGACCCACGATTCCCGCGCCCAATTACTCGGCCTGGTTCACGGGCGAAACAATCGCGGGCAACCAGGCTCAGTCGCATGGAAAGCCGGTCCGGCGTGCCTGACCACCCGGACGTGACCGGACAGCCCGGCGTGCCTGACCACCCGGATGTGACCATCTGGTCGTCGCGTCATCTCGGCTCCTGCCCGCACACGTCGCTGCGGACGGAAAGGCGTGCCCGCTCGAATAAGGCCAAAAAGCAGCACGGTCGCCTTGACCGAAGAATCCACGCACCGAACAGGGCGGCAGGCTGAGCCGCTAACGTGCGAACTCCATCGGCAGAAAACCGAACAAGGAGGACTTGGTCCTATCCTCGACCAAGTCTCGATTGAGCCAAGTCCCCCTCGGGGGCTACAGGGGGTTTACCCCCTAATCGTCCCGTTCTTTTTTCGAAAAATTGTACTAAAACTTGGAACGCTTGGAAAGAAAAATACTGGGTGCGAGCTAACTAAAGCCGGAGCCGGCTAAGCCGCGAGACCGCCTACGCCCTCGAAGGGATACGGCATCTCCCTCTCCACTCTGCGCCTTAGTCGTTCGTAGATTCGAAATACCCGGTTAAAATCTCTCTGAGCCGAAAAGCGCACAATAAAACAATCGCACAAATTCGAAATGTACAACCAAAATTCAAACTTAGTTTTGTAAAGAGCCAGTCTCCTAAAAGCTAAGATACATGTGGCTCGAGCCCTTCAAGCGTCGCCTTCCTGTGGAGGCACGGCGGCAGTATCAGCATCTCCTGGGGCAGCGGCCTCGGCGGCGATGGTCGAGGGAACCGACACAAGGGCCCCAAGACAGTCGTCGTCATGGCGCACCGAAGCAATGTCCTCCTCAAGGGACGCCACAGCGTCGGCCTCAGGGTCAACCTCGACGGCAGGGACAGCCACGGCGTCAGGCTCGGTGTCGGCATGCGCGCCTTCGTCCTCATCTTCGTCGGGGAAGAGATCGCGCCTGAACTTGGCGGCGAGCGCTCGGCGGCATCCTCGGCGCTATCGTCGGCCTCGTCGAGAGCGGCAAGGGCGGCATCGTCGTCCAAGTCTTCGTCGAGGTAATAGCCGCGCGCCACCACCGCAAGGTCGATGGCGTAGTAACTCGACACCACGCCGAGTGCCTTCTTCAAGCCAAGGTGAATGGCGTTCTCGAGGACCTCAAGGACCTCATGCGATTGGGCAGCGCCGACCCCAACTGCGACCCCGACGGAATGTCGACGCTCTGAATGTCCTGGCACGCGGCTTCGGTGGCGTCCCTCAGAGTCTCAAGCTCCCCCTGAGCCCCGGAATAGGCGGCCTGAATGGCCACCACCTCGTTCGCCTTCTCGGCCACGGCCCTCCGCAGCCCTGGACGAAGATCGAGCACGTCAAGACGAACTTCGACGCAGAAAACAACAAAAGAAGCTCGGAAGACAAAGAACCATACCGTCCACCAGGATCGTGGTCTTGGCAAGCGCCGTACGCTCCTGCTGGAGCAGGCCCTCCGCAGGAGCTGCACGAAGAACCATCAGGGATAAGGCGCGAGCTGAAAAGGGGAAAAGCTACCAAGCAGCGCGGATAAGCGCGGGTTACCTCGAAGAGTTCCAGCGCCTGCCTGGAATGGAGGTCGGCGGCGGCAGCAATGGTCCGCTCCAGGTCCATTCCGATCTGCTCGGCTTGAGCCCATAGCTCGTTCTTCTCCGCCATGCCCTGCCAGACTCGGGCAGACACGCCGGGCTCCTCCGGCCACGCGCTCGAGCCACGCTGACTCTCGCGCAGCGCCGCCTCGGCCATGTCCCACGCCGACGCTCCTCCGGTCACCGACGCTTGTGGCAGCCCCCGGGCCGAGGGGAGCGCAGGCGGTGTCCCGGCCGCAGCCGTCCTCTCCAGGGGAGCTTGCCCACCATCGTCGCCTTGGGCCGCGCCTTGTGCACGATCCAAGGCCGGCTGGACGGCCGCGCTGCCAATCGGCGCAGCCGCTTCCTGCCTCTCATCAGGGGAGGCCGCGACGGCGGCGCGGTCCCCCTGCTCGTCCACCGCCAGGGCATCTTGCCCCGGCTCCACGTCCACCACCGGGGCGTCTCGCCCAGGTCCCGCATTCACCGCCGTGGCGTATTTCCCCGGCTCCACAACCGCCGACGGGGACACCCTCCCCCGCTCGGTCTCCATCGGCCGGGAGTCTCACGCCCCCGGCGTCGGCTCCCCTGGCACCGCTGCGGGCGTCGCCGCGGGAAGCGGAGTCCCACGCGAGCGCGATCCCCCTGGGTGAGGAGAATCCAGCGCCCCGGCCTTCAAAACCTTCCTGGGTGCGAGGTTCGGGTTGACCTTGGAAGCGCCTCGAGCGCTGGATCAAAAAGAATAAAAGCGAAAATCACGAAGACATCGATAACAGAAAGATACAAGAAAGCTCAGAGCGAAGCTTACCGAACGCAGTCCTGCAAGGTCTCCAGTTTCCACTTCGAGCCGCCCGATGAGGAAGCCCTCCTCGAACTCGAGGACCCCCTCGACTCCCTCGGGGGCTGTGAACCCCTCGAGCCCTCAGCATCCGATCTGCTGTGGCGCGGCGCGTCCACAGCAGAAGAAGAAGTCACGCGCGCCCGCGGCGTCGCGGGCCGAGCGGGCGCAACCATCGTTGGCGCCGCCACCGGCGCGACACCGCCGAGGCTCGCCGCGCCTGCCCCCGCCGGCGGCGCTGCTATCTCCTCCTCGCCAGCGGGCAATGCCCCGCCGGCGACCATCCCCTCCTCACCGGCGGGCAGAGCCCCGCCGACGTCAATCTCATCATCCTCCTCCTCCTCCTCCTCATCCTCCTCCCCCTCGATAGGAGGATCCGGGGAGTCCTCCGGGGACGACGGCGGCATCCCGCCGTCCCTCTTCCACCGGCGGAGCGCCGCCGCATGTGCGTCCCGCCGTTCTTGCCTCCTCCGACTGCTGGCCCTCTTCGCCGCCTTCCTATCCCTCTCGCGGTCACGGCAGGCACAGTTCAAAGCGTGCACGTCCGGGGTCGGCGCGAGGGAGCGGTAGAGGCGGCAGTCCACCTCCTGAAATCACGACGAATCAGGAAATTAAAGCCTAAGCCACCAACTCAACAGCTTGGAAGGAAAAAATAGCAACTTACCGATAAAACATGGCCCTCATCGGGGCGCAACCGGAAAGACCAGAGATCGCTCGGCATGGCGTCAGGATGCACTGCCACTCGCACCCTCGTGGCGACGTTCCTGTCGACGGGCGGCTCCGGCAACATCCGTGACACCTCCACCTCCGCCGGGTCGGCGTCCGCCGTCATCCGAAACAAAGGGAGCCGCCTCTCCATGAGAGGAACCACCCGGTGGCGATGGCAGTGCGCGAGCACGTGCGCCACGGTCAGGCCTCCCCTCACCAGGGAGCAGAGGGCGTCGGTGACAGGGCGAAGCTTCTTCCGCCGACCCTCGTCGTTGACGCCGTAGCTCCAGGAGTCGGCCTTCTCCGACAGAACCTTGCCGGAGTATCCCGGCAACCCCAGGCCGTCGTTGCGCAGGTAGAACCACCCTTTGGCCCAGCCGTTGTTGTTGGTGGTCATCCTGCAGGCCGGATACAGGTGCTTCCGGGACTCGACGAGCGCGAACGTGAGGCCGCCGGCACACATGGACCGGCGCACCCCTTTCCCCGTGTCGTGCGTGCTGAGCTCGGCGCGAAAAAGGTGGACCCACAGGTCCCAGTGCGCATCGATTCCCAGCACAGTCTCGCAAACGCCGACGAAGCCCGCCGCCTGAGAAATAGCGTTGGGGGAAAAGTTGTGGAGCTCCATGCCGTAGTGGTAGCAAAGGCCCCTCATGAACTGGCTGGCCGGCGCATTGAAGCCTCGCTTGTGAAAGCGAATGAAGCTCACCACGTACCCCGTCGGCGGGTTCGGCACCCTGGCCGCCAGCGGCGGGGCAATCCAAGCCGGCAGTCCCAGGCCGTCCCGGGCCGGGAGCTGCCCGCCCGCCACCAGGCCCTCCAGGGAGTGCTCGGTGGCATTGGTCAGGGCCCATTCGGTGACGCCCTCGATGACCACCATGTCGAACAGCGGGGCGAGGAGCGAACGCAACGGGGGCGGGCGAAACAAGTGGAGAGCAGCGAGCAAGCTCGAAGGCAAAGGGGAAACGAAGACATGAGCAAGAGCGAGGAATGGTGAAGGTAAGTAATCCCCGCCCCCTGCTTTCTATTTTATAAAGGCCGCGGCGAGCTTATCCCTGCCACCACGCATGGCCCCACCGGCGAGAAACCCGGCGCGCACCACGCCTCAATGACAACCGGGGCCCTCCCCCTTTCTTTTTATCGGGGAACGGCATGCGTGGGCGGCGGCATTTACCGCGGCGCGGTAAAACGAAACGGCGCGGCAGCGGCGCCTGACCGCCCGTCGCCTCGCCTCTCCCCCGCACACGCCAGCTCCGCCTGAAAAGGCGCGCCCACTACGCCCACTCCGTGCTACGTCAGCCACGACCTCGCCCGCGAGCGGTCGTGTGAACGGTCGTGCGTGGGCCTGCGGACCAAGCGTCAAACGAACGAACAGGTTCCTTCCAAGGTAAGGCAGCGACACCTCCCCCTCCACCCCACGGGGCGTGGGGTGCTGACCAGTCAGGGGCTCGAAGCCCAGCCCTCGAAAGGCCTACCCTTGAACCCGTGGCTCGAAGGTAGCCGACACCTTTCGCAAGGCCTTACTGATCAGGAGTTCGAAGCCTAGCCCACAAACGGGTTCGACAGGTGCTCTAGATCAACAGAGTCAGGGACAATTCGGGCATGCTCAACGGGCTTTACCCCGGACGCGAAGTCTGGGGACGCCCCTGTTGTGTTTGAGGCCAGACAAAGGCAGTTAGTCGAGGGATCCCACCGAGGGAGAGCTTTCGCGCCCTTGGCCCCGGTCGGACGGGACCAAGCCCCTGCCTAACAAACCTTTGCGAGCGCTCATTAATGGACATGTCTCTTGACCACGAGCCGACCCCCAACGAACGGGGCATGGACGCCCACTCGAACCACCCGTTAAAAGCTCAAACGAGACAGCTGCGCGAACCCGATCGAGGGTAGCGCAGAGCATCTCACCCCTCATCCCCTCGAAAGGGACGCGAGGGTCGCCATACAAAAGGACGGGGAACACAACCCGATCGACCCTTCTAGGCCAAAGGGCTCGGGGACTCCCCGCACAAGCGACGTGACATCCCTCGGGCGCGGAGCTCAAACCCAGACGCAGTGTTGCCTCGGAACCTAACCACTCCTGCTAAGGCTCGGGGACTACACCCGCGGGTGCGCTCGCGTGCCCCCACAGAAGAACGTATATGATTAAAGAGGAATAATCCCCACAGAATGCCCGGGAACGACCCCGCTAACCGTCAGCCTCTGCCCGACTAGCCTGTAGTCCGGCAGATGCTCGGGGGCTACTGTCGGGGACATCCCAAGGGAGTCCCCTAACCATCGGGATAATCACCCTAAAAAAACGTTAACCATAAAAGGCCCAATACCACTTATTGCGGCCCAAACAACCATCCGAACTCGTTTGCCGAAAGTCCCAGGGGGCGAACCCCGACACCGCCTCGCTCGAGGGTCTGCAATCCCCCCGAGCAGGCGCAACCCCGTCTCCGCCTTGCTCGAGGGCCGCGTACCCCCTCAAGCTAGCAAACTGCTCCGCCTCGCTCGAGGCCACGCCTCCACTTACTGCAGGAGCACCCAACCACTCCGCCCAGCAACCGCATTTTATGCCACATCCTGCCGAGTGCCAAAGTCAACGGAAGAATCTCCCCCCATCCCGCGCCGCTGACACCACCAGGCCACGGTACCGCCTGCTCCGGGCACTGTGCTGACGCTCCGCTACTGTGCGGATTGGCACGGGTCATTCCACTGTGCCAACTGCTCCCGTCCTCTCCCCACCGCGAGGCCCTCGAACGGGCATGGGGGCACCTTCGAATGGCGTACGGGCGACGACCAGGGGCGAACCCTGGGCAGGAGCGCCACGCCGGGTCATCTCTGCTGACTCCGGCCACAGGGCCACCCGCCCCCATCACTGTGCTGGCGAGCCCTGTGCGAGGAGCAGACATCATCTCCCACCACTATTTCACCTGCTCCCGTCCTCTCTCCGCGGCGTGGCCCTTGAATGAGCGTGGAGAACCCTCGAACGATGTACAGACAGCGTCCAGACGCGGACTCCGGTCAGGCGCGCCCCCGTGATGACGAGCGCCGGGTCAAATCCACCAACTCCCGGCCATTCCCCGGCGAGGCAAGCACGCCGCGCATTGTGTCCAACAGAGACCACCATCCCAACCCCTGTGCTGCCAACTCCCGTCCTTCCCTTGCTGGGTGGACATGGGGAGCCCTCGATCAGGCGTACGGACGACGACCGAGCACCGGCCGGAGGCCCCGCCACCCCTCGAAATCACTCCAGGACAAGCACCAGGATGGCCACGATGCCCGAAGAAGCCGGGGCTCGCCATAACTCTTCGCTCAGGACCAAGGACGATGGCACACCCGGCACCACGCTCTCCAGTGCACCCTCCTGTAGCACACACTGTACTTGTACTTATCCTTGTATGCTTCCCTCCCTCCTTGGTCTATAAAAGGAGGAGGAAGGCACCTGTCCAAGGGACGGAACACAGAGAAACACCCGAACACACGCACGACCACCACATTCCACGATATTGGCACTCTGCCTCAATCACTCCAGGGTCTTGGAGACTTCCTCTCCTCTCCCGCCTTGCTTGTAGCCGCCCACTGCAAGCACCCCGGTGCAAGATAGTACAGTGCCGCGAGCACACTCTGCTGGACGTACGGCCCTGCGGCCGGAACTAGGATAAATCCTTTGTGCCATCGTGCTAGCTCTTGCATCAACCGTCAAGGGGACGGGCCACAGCGCATTCTGTGCGGCGCTGAGGTTGGGCGGCCAATCTCGGCACCGACACAACAGTAGAGAGAGGCAGATGAAAATTTCTGCTAGATTCCCAGCAGTTGATCCAATGCACTTTTGTTTTCTAGCATATGAGTAAAGTTGTGGATATTTCCACTTAAGAACCCCCAAATTCCACAGATCATTACAGAAGGAAATTGTGATCTCATTATGAGCAATGGGAGTAGCAAGCATGAAGTATTTTTGACAGACAGACATAACATCTCTCCACCAGAATGAGCCAATCTGTTTTCTCTCATGAGGAGGGCTTTCAGTTTTGTAAATGTGTTGCCAGGTCAGATGTACCCAAGGTAAGTCCAATTTATTGTAGAATTTATGCAAAAACTTCAACAACAAGGATTTATTCTGAGTTCTGATGTTACTGATGCCAAGGCCACCATCCTCTTTGCTTCTGCAAGCATATCTCCAAGCAACCAAATAGCCACCTTTTTTGCTCAGATCACCACCATGCCACAAAACATGCTTCCTATACTTATCTATTTGCTTAGTAATTTGAGCTGGAAGCTTCAAGGTACACATATAGAAAGTTGGCAGAGCAGAATAAATAGAATTGACCAATACTAGCCTGCCTGTAAATGACAAATGCCTAGAAATACCCATGAGGTGCCTTTCCATTCTTGTTAAAATAGGAGTGAAATCTTGAACAGTAGGCCTAGTGGAGTCTAAAGGGAGCCCAAGATAAGTGAAAGGCATAGACCCTAACTGACATCCCAAAGCCCCAGGAAGGGCACTGCAATCATTCTCCTCAATATTGATGGGGATCAGGAAGGACTTATCAAAATTCACCTTTAAGCCTGTGGATCCAGGAAAAGTGTTCAGAATTGACTTTAAATGCAGAAGTTGGTCTATGTCTGCTGGCAAGAATAAGAGAGTATCATCAGCATACTGAACTACAGGAAAATCACCACCAAAGTCCACTCCCAAAGCATGAGTTATATTCCCAAGCATTGCTTCAGCATTCCGCACAGATTGCAACAGACCAGCCCCTAAAACAAAGAGTAAGGGTGACAGGGGATCTCCTTGTCTAACTCCTCTATGGCACTTAAAGGGTTTGCCAGGGAGTTGACTCAAGATTACGTGTCGCTGCATGAGACTGCCTATTAGACAACACCAATGTACCTGCCCTGAGGCTGTTTTGAGGGCGGTTTATGCTGACGTGGCGACACATAATCATGGTGAAAGGGCTATGTAACGTACCCGTCTTGAGCAGCTGGAGACGGCGTCATCCGGCGGCGGCACACCGTAGAGGTCAGCGTCGACGGGCCCGACGACCACCCTGCGCGCGCCCCTGGCTGTCTATGAACTGGATTAGACAGTTGAGGGATGTTAAATACCCGGTTTTATAGATGGGGGATGAGATCCAAACTTCGACGATAGTTGAGGGATGTAAATAGGACTTTTTCCTTCTTTCTTTTTAACATCTTGCCTCCTATGCTCCCGAGCTCTTCTCTGCTTTACTTCTCTTCGCTCTTTTATCTGTTCAAGTGTTAATTACCGTAAAGGCCTAGGAACGCTTAGGCGCGCCTAAGTACACTTAAGCTCTGGACGGAGGAGGCCCGGTGTTTTCTCTGGATTAGAAAACAGTCCTTTGTTTCCACCACCTATTTGTTTGGTCAGTTAGCTCGGTTCGTTTCCCAATAATTCATGTTATATTCTTTAAAAAACAATGCATGTTCGCCCTGTTCGTTTGGCTGGTGGTTGGTGGCTGGCGCTGGTTTTTGCTGAGAGAAAAACACTGCTGGCTGGTTGGTGGCTAGTGGCTGGCGCTGGTTTTCGTTGAGAGAAAAACACTGTTGTCTCGCTGGAAACAATCCAAACGAACATGGCGGTTATATGTTAGTTTCAATTGAACTAGGAAAAAGCTAGTAAGTGAACAGAAAAAGTTTCCACCACCTATTACACTAGGCAGGGAGGCGCGCTGTCCCCGCACCTGTATAGGATGTGCTTCTGTGCACTGCTGTGATGAAGAGATAAAATGTAGATAAGAGTGCTGGCTAATGCATAGTAAGCAAAATCTGTATATTTAAAACTATCCTCTATTTATGAATATCCGAGCGCAGATGGCATGAAGGAAAATACACAGTAATCAGCTGTTATGATATCGAGCGATACAGTCTTCACAAACATTCATAAAGGCATACACATTCTTAGAGGCATACACCATTGTATAGCCTTCTAACTTGTCCTGATTAATTTACGTATAGCAGATGTTTGAAGCACAGAAAATAATCGTTCAACATCTGATTTAAGTCGTTCCTTTGGAAGCTGTAGCCTCTGTTCCTTCCATGGGGTGATGCAGCTGAAGCACATCAGTGAAAGCCGCTACATACTATCAGTTACAAACATAGGAGATCACCAAACATAGTTGCAGAGCCTTCTGGGCAGCAGATCATTATCCATTAATCAACATAGGTGATCTCTCGGTTGCTACAGGCAGCAAACATGTGATTTAAGTTGGTGATGGAGACCGGATTGATAGTTGCATTGTGGTACCTGCAATAGTTCCAGTGGCAAAATAATGGCCCTCCGTCTGGTGCTAGTCTACCCTGCATAAAAGAAGTAAGCCAGGATGTTGTACTAAGATTGGAGGAGCTATCTATGTATTTATAGACCTCTAGTTCTTCGAAGAGTACCTAGTTTTGTTGAACTGAACCCGTGATGTTCAGAAGTCTTCTGATATTTTTGTTGCTTGTCCCACGAATATCACTGCAGGGAAGAGCAACACATACAGAGTATATTAAGCGGAATCAAAAACATGAAAGAAGCTGTGGTGTTATCTTCAATTGCACAATGAGTGCAAACCTTAAAAGTTTTCACACACAAACCATGTAAATGATATGGTTGCATGAATCTGTTTAAATGAATCTGATTGTCACTAATTACCTTTGATTAACATGTAGCAAGGCATGAATAAACTTCACATTGTACAATGCAGAATGCAGAATGCAGAAATGAGGAGGCAGCACAAAGAATAGTTCAGAAAATCATATATATATTATATGAAGCAACATTTTCCGAAGAGATGGATTAGCAAAGATTTAGCTTCAGATCATATTAGGTAGCATAACTACCAAAAGAAGGAAGAAAGCAATTATACAAATTGGGATATCTTCAGAGTACCTATGCAGTGATATAGGTTATGTAGAGAGATTTATACCCAAGAATGAAGCAAATATTTTAAAGAAATTCCTATAAAAAGAGATGCCAAAAAATTAGAAATATCGCCACCTACTACTTGAAAGACTCGTCCTCTTAGAGTTCTTTTTTTGTAATGCACTTGATGTCATCTCAAAGATGTAGTTATATATGCTGATGAAAACTTGAACAACAATAAAATAAGATCACTGGAAAAGAGTATTACAAACTGACTGCAGCTACAATGAAGAGGAAAAGGCACTGATAAACATTATAAAGAACCACAACATCGGCTGCTGCTCTCAAATGTAGCACTCATGTGCATATAGAAATGATGCTGTTAAATGAGCAAGTTGCACTAAAGCAAATTTGTTTCCAATCATGGCTCACGTGTAGTGTCACTGTTAGAGCAGGCAAGTCAAGGTCTTCTTTCACCATGACTGCAATTTGGAAGCAAAATAAAATTCAAAGGGACTTAGTCTTGAAAGAGAAAGAAAAAATATAAAATCGTTTCTAAATTTTATCCCCCCTAAAGCACCTACTGCAAATCTCAGCACAACCCTCACCTCCTGAAATCTTTTTTCAGTAAGCTCTATCTGTCAATTTGATTTCAGACTCAAAACATTAGAGTTTGTCATAAAAATGAGTAGTTAGAAATAAACTGTACTATACAGCCACGACCTATATGCTATTATACCTTTTTGAAATGCTCTCAATCTTCCATCATGAAACAATCGTGCCATTTTTAGTGATGGATAAACAGAACCAGGTTCAAGACTGTACAATTAAATGCTAGAGGATCAATAAGTTGGCACTAACCTACTGTAATCATGAGTACTCAAATTTCTAATATAGCTGCAAGCACACTAAGATCAAGAACCTATTTTGAAATTGCATGACTCAACGCTTAAAGAATATGTCAGCGTGAATGTAAATGTACTCAAAATGAGATATTAACATTAGGTACTGCACTCCTGTCAAGTTTAATCAAGCGTGAATGTAAATGTACTCAAAATGAGATATTAACATTAGGTACTGCATCTGTCAAGTTTAATCAATTTCAGAGCTTGTTAAGTAATTTAATAAGAGTGGAGGAAGAAATAAGTCGACCTAAAAAATTTCAACACGCATAGTAAAAAGGTCAACAGGTCATTGCTTGCCTCTGTTAGAGCATGGCCAATAGAGTCGCCCACCGCCGGCTGCCCAGCAAGTGACGTGGTGCATGGTGACTATGGGACCCACAAGCATTCATTGCAAAAGCAGCAGCTTTAGCCAATAGCGGCGGCCGCAGCACCTCTTCGCCGGCTCACGCGGGTGCGTCGCGAGACGCCCGTTCCACTCTCTCTCTCTTTGTTTCTCTCTCTTCCACGTAGATCCCAACCGGCTTATAGCCACTTATATAATACTTGCTCTTATCTCTGTCTCCCTGTGGGAGCTGACGAACTGCCACTGCAGCAAGTGCCTCCCAAGCATAGCTTCAGGCCAAATCGAACCCATTGAGTAATCTGGAAGCATAGAGGAAAGGATATGTGAGAGATTTGAATCTCAGTCGACAGCTACACCATAGAAGAGAGGTCCTGTACCTTCGGTTGAGGGAAATAGATAGATTCCACAATGGTTGTAGATCCAAGCAAATGGGCATTGACGGTAACCTAGAGCCTGAGTGGCCGATGCACATCCTTTCGCACAGCACGACAGGTGGGAAGCAAGAGGGCTAGAGCATGGCGGACGCGTTGAACGCGCTGTTCGACCTCCCTCCACTACACCACAGCCCGTGAGCAGCGATGGATCAACTGTTGGTATAACCGCCTTTAGCAATAGTGGATCTGTCGGTATAATGTTATACCGACAGATTGTTGCTGTCGGTGCAAGTGCTGTCGGTAAATACTTATACCGACAGATTGTTTGAAACTCCATACTGTTTAGCGACAGATCAATTTACATCGACAAACAATCTGTTGCTAGGATCACCGACAGATAATCAGAAGGTATACATACCTTATACCGACAGGTTGTTCAATAGGAGAATTTGATAGCAAAAAAAAAAACTTAAACCATGCAATAATTATTACACAGTAAAAGCTGCACCACCAATCAAGTATCTTTCATGTCACATTCAGCTACTAAACAACCACAATTCAACATGTAACATTCAACCACATTAAGAACACATAACAAAAGTGTACATCTCATGAGTTCATGGACAGTTTGTTTTGCACCTATAGGTCTGTCTAAAATCACTAGTTCTAGCAAGTCAAAAAAACAAAATAAATAGATGTATCTAATATCAGCATGTACTACTATGGATCCCAACAGCAGTTCATGGATCCCAAAAGCATGGTGTTTGTACTCCCAGACTGCTCCCAAATTGTCTTGCAAACCCATCAGTCCATGTGCATAACCACTTCCTCCAGAAACTCATAAAAAAGTAAAAGGTTTGGGTCTGATAGCAATACTGAGTGACCACTTCGACTGGTATGTAGCTAGTGGTGTCCAACCCTTCCTGAAAAATAAATAACCATGTAATTAGTAAACAAGGCATGTAAAATGACACAAACAGAAAAATAATTTGTTAACTTCAAAAGCCTCAACCCGTGCTTGACTATAGACATTTCCATCTTGAAGTGGCATGTACCATTTTCAAAGATACCATGGAATATCATGCCGTGTATACATTCCTACCAAAACAAACGCTTTTACATTGCAAATGAGTCTTCAGTATCTTTTGTATGCTGAGAGTGAGACTACAAGCACTACCCAGCATAAGGGGGAAAATGAATTATGTGCCTACCAGAACAAGGATGCAATGTTTTTTTCTTAAAAAAATGCAAAAGACAATCTGCAATTATTTTGTATACTCCATTGTTCTCTAATAGTGCTTTACAAGGATACAAAGATAATTTACAAAAATTAAGTAAAAATAACCAGTAAGTTCCATTTATAGTTTCTAGTGGTAAAACTAACAAAAAAAACAGTTTGTATCAGGGCTCTCCATACATTTTCTTAGCTGCTGCCTCATGCAAATGCATATAAGTAGCAGTGAACCAGTTAGAAGGCAACCGACACAAATGCTCCATACTTTGCGCTGTAGAACAATCATTGATGGGATAAATTCAAAAGACAAAGAAATAATGTCAAAGCTACTACAAAGCTAAGAGCTGCTGCTCAGAACACAAAGAGAGGAATTGACTCCTGACATCTGCAAGGCATATCAACAATCTACACGGCGACCAAGCTAACTACCTGCACTTCTAGAAGCTAATCTCTGGCAAGCCAATAACCATCAATAAGCTATATAGTAATCAATGAAACTGAATAAAAATTGATTAATTATTGCAAGACAAGTGAATAGGCAGCTACCTGTGCCCGGAAGCTATCGTTGTTGGTGAGGAGGCCCTGGTGATCGGCATTGATCTGTTCATGACACTAGTAGAAGGTACTGACATTCCATCATTTGGAAGAAGGGTGCATTCATTCTCCACTGAATTCCAATGATCTGCCAACACTCCAATGCAAAAGGACAGCTAAAGAAAACATGGAAGGCAGTTTCTTCTCTCTGACCTGAACATAAGACACAGTTGTAGTTATTTCCCTCCAGTTTGTACCTTTTCCTCTTTAACATATTTCTAGTGTTGAGTCTGTCCATCAGAAGTAGCCATGAAAAAACTCTTAGCTTGTTACAACATCTGGAGTCCCAAATCCATAAGAATGGTCTTGGTGGTTGTATTTGCTTGTGAAGATATTTATAATAGTTTTTAGCTGTGTACTTTGGTGACTTCCAGATGTAGTGCCACTGATCTTTTTCTTCTTGTTCAATTTGGATACTCTGCACAATTTCCAGCAGTTCTTGATATTCTTCATGTGCTTGTTCAGACAATGACAGATGAATGTGGGATATTAGGTCTGTTGCTGAGAGAAAGTCTGCCACTGAAATTTTTTGGTTCTTTGCAAAGCTGAACAACCTTGGCAGTTTTTCTTATAGATAGAGGTCATTCCAGACATCTAACCAAAATAAGACTGTGCTACCATTACCAATTCTGCAATTGGCAATCCCTCTGAAATTATCACACAGGTGCAGGAGATCCTTCCACCAAAATGATCCTTTATCAGAAGAGGCATGTGGAATACCTCCATGTGAGTAATGCGAATGCCAAATCATGTTTACCCAAGGGATGTCATTTTTGTTGTAAAATTTGTCTAGGTGCTTCAGCAACAGTGCTTCATTTTGGGATCTCAAATCAGTTACTCCTAGACCTCCTTTTTTCTTGGGCTTAGTGACCTTTGGCCATGCTGCTAGTGATTTGCCTTTTGCATTTGCGTCGGATCCTCTCCACAGACAATGCCTTCTAGCTCTATCAATGTATTCCAAAACAACAACTGGAATCTTTAGAGTGCACATTGCATAGGTTGGTAGAGAAGATAGAACTGAGTTAACCAATTGCAGCCTTCCAGCTTGTGTGAGGAATGTGGATATTGATGTCAACCTTCTTTCTACTCTTTCCATCAATGGCATGTAGTCTTCTATTCTCGGCTTGGTTGTTCCCATGGGTAGCCCAAGATAGGTGAAGGGGAAGGTCCCAAGTTGACATCCAAATGTGTTTGACATCAGGCTAGCTTGCTCTTGAGACATGTTCAAAGGAATCATCTGTGATTTTGAATAGTTGACTTTTAATCCAGTGGACTCAGTGAAAGATTGTAGAAGCCCCTTCAAGCAAAAGAGTTCTCTCTGACTTGCCTTCATCACAAGTATGGTGTCATCAGCATATTGCATGATTGGGAAGTCATTGCTAGGGTCAGCATTGATAGGCAGTGAAAAGAGACCTTCATTGTGGGCTTTGTTAACAATGCACTGGAGTAGATCAGCTGCCAATACAAATAATAGGGGGGATAAGGGGTCTCCTTGTCTTACCCCCCTGATGCACTGAAATTGTTTCCCAGGTATACCATTTAGTAAAACTGAGGTGGATCCACTATTTAAGATTCCTTGCACCCATCTGATCCAGGTTTGGCTGAAGCCCAATTTTTCCATCATTCTCCAAACTGTGTCATGCTCAATGGTATCAAAGGCTTTTTCAAAATCTAATTTCAAAATGATCAATTCTCTTTTTGACTGTTGACATTGATGGATGTATTCAAAAGCCCATGCTAGGCAATCTTGAATTGTCCTGGTTTTTATAAAGCCATACTGATTCTTGTGGATGAGTGGGATAATTCTTTCTTGTAACCTTTCGGCCATGAGTTTTGTTATCAACTTTAGAACTGAATTTAACAGAGAAATTGGCCTAAAGTCATTAGGAGAGGAGGGGTTGCTGATCTTTGGAATGAGTGTAATGAAGGAGTTGTTGATGGCTTGCAAACTGACTTTTCCAGTAAAGAAATCATTGCATACTTGATAGATATCCTCCTTGATTATGTGCCAGCATTTTTTCATAAACATGCCATTAAAACCATCTGGTCCAGGGGCTTTGTCCACTGGCATTTCCCTTACAACTTTGTCAATTTCTTCCTTGGTGAATGGTGCTGAAATTTGTTCTAGCTCCTCATGGTTCATAACCAATTCATCAAGTTGTATTGCATCTCTGGGTGGATGGAGTTTCCCATTCTTGCTTTGAAGCTGTCCAGCAAAATAGCTGCTTTTTCAAAGTGATCATAAATGACTCTTCCATCTTGTGTTTCTAAGCTTGTGATAGTGTTGTGTCTATATCTTTCGGTAGCTGCTGCATGAAAAAACTTAGTACTTTCATCCCCAAATTTTGTCCACCTGACAGTATACCTCTTCCTCCAATACTCTTGTCTGATCCTTAATAATTGGATAATGTGCTTCTTGAGTATCTCTCTAAAGTTTCTTTCTTGTACAAATAACTGCCTTTGTTCTTCAAGTTTGTCAATGGTGGCCAAGACTTCATTGTTTTGTGTAATTAAATTGTTGATTTTTGAAATCCCCTTGCTCCACTTTTTTAAGACCCTTCTTAGTAGCTTAAGCTTGGCTGTTAGTCTTGTTACACTAATGGAAGCTCTCATTTCTGTATTCCAAGTATTTTGCACTACCTCATAGAAGTCAGGCTGTTCCACCCAATAGTTTTCAAAGCAAAAGACATCTGTTTTTGGTATTGAAGTGTCTCTTTGCACCATGCAAGGAATATGGTCAGATGTTGGCTTGGACATAGGTAACCAGAGTGTGTTTGGATATTTATTAATCCAATTAGTGGAAGTGAAGCACCAGTCAATTTGTTCTAGCAGGGGGTCCTCTTGCATGTTACTCCAAGTATATTGTCTTCCTTTTAAGGGGATTTCTTGCAGTCCCAGATTACTTATGATCTCATTGAATATGAATACGTCATTTAGATTTCCTCCTGGTTTGTTTCTATCAGCTAGTGACCTGTAGAAGTTGAAATCACCCATAAAGATCCAATTTGAATCATCCTGTATTTCCAGATCATTGAGCCAGTTGACAAATTCATCTCTTTCTATTCCTTGGCAGGGTCCATACACACTTGTGAGCATCCAAGTGTCATTATTGTGAGTGGAAGTGAACTTGACTGTTAGAGCAAACTTTTCATTGTGGATGATCTGATAGTGAAGACTCTGCAATTCAAAAGAAAGCCACAAAGCCTCTGTAAAGTACTATTTTAGTAAGATAAGAATCCACATGCTAAACTTGCACTCATCTGCCTCGAACCAAATAAATCGTCTGCCTCGAACCAAATAAATCATCTGCCTCGAACCAAATAAACAGGGAGCTAGTAAAGTTCAATTACTGTGCAAGTGCCCCTCAAGCAAGGTGAAATATAAACAATTTACCAAGAATGGAGTACTGACATGCACATTTCACAGTGAACAATTCATTTTAATTTAACAAAGAATAGTGCACTATGGATAGTTAAACTAGTCTAAATTTTCTTAGTGTCCAACCCATGATAACGAATCAGAATATTCATCTCACTCCAATCCAAGCCAAGGATACTGCAATTTATGTTTCTTCATACACACACATCATGAACAGAAGAATGAACATTGCCCTATTGAATCCCAATTAATCTATTTCCTCCTGTGGTAATCTATTTCTCCAATTAATCCGCAACCAACCCACTCCACTGTTTGCATCCAAAGGAACTCACCTACTGGTTGCGTCTTGCTTGGTCCCCGCGTCCGACCAGTAGCCATCTGAGCAGCTTGGCTCCGCGCCTGTCCACCGGATCTGGGACCGGCGAGCCGCCCATGGCCGGAGGAGGGGTCGTGGCTGGACGCCGCCTACCGCATGCCGCTGCTCAACGCCGCTGCTCCTAGGGTTGTAGAGGAGGGAGATTGAAATGTAGATTGATTGTGCACGCGTCAAGGTCGGGAGCAAGTGATGGTGAGAAGTGGGGTGGAGGAGGGGGCTGGTCGCCGGCGTGGAGTGGGGTTGAGGAGGGGGGGGGCAAGGCGCCGGCGTGGTGCAGGGTGGAGGAGGGGGCTGGGCGCCGGCGTATCACGGGGTGGAGGCCAGGGGGTCGACAATGTGGAGGCGTGGTGGAGGCGCTGAGGAGGGGGAGGAAGGGTGCGGCATTCAATAGAGGGAGACTAGGGTTTCGAGGTGGCATTGGCCGTCAGATCAGATGAATGGAGGGCCGGGGATAGTTGGGCCGGTAGGGAGTTTGGGCCGTTTTCTGAACTGGGCCAATGTTTTCTTGATGATTTCATTTTTATTTTAGTACAATGATGAATAAGTACCTAGAAATTTAATTAACAATAGTTCAATTCAAGCCTTTTTGGAACTTCTATCAGATCGAATTCGAGCTCTAATCCACCGGATGATTAGTTCTAAAACGACCCAAAAACCTGCATCTAACGCATGATACCCTGCTCTTTCAAGATCCATACAAAATCAACAAGTTTGAACCCGCGACACGTAGCAATCTAGATTTGACTTGAATTCGGCTATGTAGAGAAACGTGATCTCGTCGTGTAATGGATCAAAACCGAATTTTAAGCAATCTAGATTGGGCAAAAGAGTGTTATATGAATTAAACATAAAGTAAAACCCAAACAACACAAGGTAACTTAATGAATCTATTAGATCTTTGCCAAAATCTAATAGAGCCGATAACTTGCCTCAAGCTAAACCTTAGCCTACAGCATGGCTCATGATCTAACAAGAAAGCCTTCTTGAATCAAGCTTAAATCCACCGCATGATACTAAGCATGATACAAGGTTGTCGATACTTACGGAGGTCGACGGATCGATGGTTCCTCGCGAAGATTTCAACGACACGACTAAAGGACTCGAAAAGGTGGCGCAAGGCCGGTTTGTTGTACGATTGTTCGATCCCTATTACAATTGTCATGGGTTTATATTTATACCCAGACTTTGACACGATTCCTAATCGACTACGATTACAAAACGTTTATTTCCAAAGAAATACGTCGAAGTGCCGTATTCATCTCGCATTCTTTATCAAATCGGCTTTTTCCTTGTATTCAATCCACGTCATCACGCATCCCCGAATGCTTTCCATAGAGCAACTCCCTTGCCGAATCGGCGACGGACTCCCGACCGCAGAATGCCTTTGCCGAATCGTTCTCGAAGATAAGCTTTCTTAGCTGAACGATGTTTATCTGGACACCGACTGGTTGACCATAGCTCAGAAGTACGTATGATTGTTCGATGCCTATTACAATCACCATGGGTCTAAATATTTATACCCTGGTTTTGACACAATTCCTAGTCGATTACGATTACAAATGTTTATTTCCAAAGAAATACGTCGAAGCGCCGTATTCATCTCATACTCTTCATCAAATCGGCTTCTTCCTTATATTCAATCCACGTCATCACGCTTTCCCGAATGCTTCCGTTTCCAACTGTGGAACAGTTCCTTTGCCGAACGGTGACGGATTCCCGACCGCAGAGCATCTTTTGCCGAATGCTTTGAAGAAGGCCTGCCTGTCGAATGGATTCTTTCTACCGAGTCTGGCCCACTCGTCAGCCTCTTTCAGGTGCCAATTTTTAGTGTTAACACATGCCCCTTCAATTTCGGAACAAAAGATACTTTTATCTCGGAATTGACCATAAATACTTATCGTCTCTAGGTTATCCCAGCTCAATCCCCGTTTTTTTTCTCTCTTAAATCTTCGAAGCTCCGTCCAGATCCAAACCCTAGTTCATCGACCTCTGCAAGCTTCAACCTTCAAATGGCGCACCAAGATCAAGCCCTCCAGGTAATTCTCGATCTTCTTCAAATACATTCGGCACCATCCTTTTGAATCGCATCTTAAATTTTCTTTTCGCTTCTTTTTGTTCTTGGTAGGCCCTAGCTGCCGAACTTTTAATTCCCATCGAGGAAAAAGCACCATCTTATTTCCTCGGGCCCATAGGGGATTCAGACCCCTCTGAGCTTATTGCTGCCGAATCCCAGAGGATTCCTTTCAAGACCTCCTTGACCAAGCCTCATGAATGGCAAGATACCTTCAAGAATTGGCCTTTGCCCACAATTGCTGGCTGGAGGAACTGGTATAAAAGGATTTTTGATGACAAAAGCCCCCTAGCGAAGAACTGGGACATTCTTCGTATTTCTCACGAACTGGGACAATCTTCGCATTTCTCATTGCTTGGAATTGTCTCTAGCCGAAACTCCTAGGAATGAGAATCTTCTGATTGCAGCCTGCCATTTTTGGTCCAATGGCGCAAATGCTTTCTTTTTCGGTCATGGACCAATGTCTCCCACCTTGACCGATGTCTACTTGATGACCGGCCTGAATATCACAGAGGTTGTGCACCCATACAAGTATAAAGGCTCCTCTAAACAAACAGGAGTGAAGACAAGAGTTGGATACAAGAAATATATCCAAAATTATATGTCTGATGGTCCTCTGTCTGATGTTGAATACAGGGCCTTTCTGAACATGTGGCTCTGCAGGTTTATCTTCTGTGGCAAAGCTAATGAGCCAACCCTGAACCACATCGTCATGGCTGAAGATTTGGCTGCTGGTACACTGATTCCTCTTGGGAAATATTACACTGATCATATGCTCCATCAAACCACTCGCCTGATGCATACCAACAAGAAAATTTCTTGTCAATGGCCCCTGGTGGTTCATTCAGATGTGGCTACAATTGTATATGCACCAGATTGTCACAGTACAGTCAGCATTTTCCTTTAGTCAATTACAAGGAAGGGGAAACTCAAAGCACAAAAGGCTGTCAGACTTATGGAGAGGCTGCTTCTACTGTATCTGTGGACAAGAGTATTGGTGAACTCTTTGAGCTTTTCTCCAAGGGCTTTGCTGACCCTCTTTGGTTCCCTTATTTTGATAATGACAACCTCACTCTTCCTTGTGAATTCAGTTTTGACACTGGATGTGTGGATGTTCAGTCTGCAGCTATTTTCAATTCTTTCATTCGGCCCTGTATTCTGCCAGCCGAATTTTGTGGAGGGAGGCTGGTTCAGAGTACCTTTGAGTACTACCAGCCAAACATAGTGGCCAGACAATTAGGCTGTGGCCAAGTGCCCCCAAGGCTATTCCTCCATGAATTCCTCAAACCCAGAGAGATTATCACAGATTCCACAGAAACAAGAAGGATTTTTGACTACAGATGTTGCTCTACCATCTATGTACCTGCACCCTTTGTGCCAATAGCATCTACTCATCCTTCTTTCACTCTCTAGTGGCAAGAGTTCCATGATCACATCTTCAATATGCCAATTCATCCACTCTGTCTTGAATTGATGCCAGACTACCAGCCAATCTCAGAGGTAATATGCTCATCCTTCATTTGTATTAATAATATTTACTGTTGCTTCTGACTCTGTCATTCTGCGGGACATAGTACCTGCCCCCCTTGCCAGGGCAATCTCATACAAGATTGCAGGTCCAATATCTGATTTAGGGCATCAATCTCCTACTTTGGCTCAGTTGATGTCTAGACAAGCTACTCTAGATCCAACTCTTATTAGGCCATCTTCTGTCAAGAGAAAAACCTCTTCTCTACTTGCCCCTTTGGCTGCAAAAAAGAAAAGAACAAGCAACAGATTTTCATCGATTTCTCTCTCATTTGGTTTGAATCTAAGGATGAATGTGGCTAGGGTTTGTGTTCTCGATCTGAAATTTGGCCATGGAATTGAAAATCTATCTTGGGGAATATGTTGGATATGGTCTAGTGATGGTTTGACAAAAGTTTGTGGCCAAGACCCAAGAGGCTGACAAGAAGCTACTGGAGGACATTAGCAGTATTCAGTTACATTGGAGCAAAACAGAAGTAAAAGATTTGCATATTCAAGCCCAGAGCAACAAAGAGCTGCTAGCCAATCTGCAACCTGCACTTGAGCTGAAAAAGGCCAGAAAAACTGAGCTAGAGGCCGAGCTGAGAAATATGTCAGCTGAGATTGAAGCTGATGAGAAGCAGATAGCTGATCTTCCTGAGTTGGCAAAGAAGATACGAAAGGAAGCTTCAGCGGCCTTGAATGAAGAAAAGCAACTCAAAACCAAACTTTCTGCTCTGGCCAAGACCCAAGAGGCTGACAAGAAGCTGCTGGAAGATGTTAATAGTATTATTTTGAATGCGAAAAATGTAATCTCAAAATACTTGGGTGTGTAACTGTAACAAACAGCTTAATAACCGAATGCTTTATTATCTCTGTACTTTTGCCATCTTTTACTTCTGTTTTGATCCAATGTAAATGATTCATTCGGCAATGCTGGCTCCAACAGTATCAATCCCAAAAGGCTAATCATGCACAGCCGAATTTGGTCAAGCCGAATATGACATCAGCATGAATCCCAAGCGACACCGAAACCGTTCGGTTTCGAGAACCCTTTCCACCTTCCGAATTTTTGGGATACGCGCCACGATCTCTCGGCCACGATCTCTTCGTTAGTTCTATAAATAAAGGCCTCGAGTACCCTTAATCTTTCACCAAGCCTTCTGCCTCCTAATCCTCTGCAATCTTGAGCTCTTCTTTTCCTCTTTCAAGCACAAAACCCTCAAGAAAACAATGGTCGACAACAGATGGCGACCGGCCGCCGATGAGCCCGAAGGAAGCCGCGCCGGCGCTCGTCGCAGGTGATGATTGTCTGCCTCTTCTCATTCTTTTCCCAAGATTTCGCCTTTTTTTTAACAAATCCCCTTGTTTTTTCAGGCTAATCCAGTGGAACCCTGTTGCTGCTCCGGCTGCGGCTCCGGCTGCGGCTCCTGCTGCGGCGGCCGATTCCTCGAGTTCATCCAATTGGTCCTCCAGGTCCAGCTGGGACTTACGCTATTCAGATAGCGATGCCCGCCGGTTCATGAGGGAGCGTGACGAGACTCGTCACGAATTGGAGGTCATCTCCAAACAAGCTGGGATTGCGGACCTCGAGTGGCAACACGAACGCAAGCAGCTACTTGAGACCATCGACGGTGAGCCCCGCAACCTGTTCAGTTTCAATCTGTCTTCAAATATCATTAATCTGCTGTTGCCTCATAATCTTGCAGACTGTGATGCCGAGCTCAATCGGCTGAAGGCGCTGGTGGAGGAGCTGGCGAACAAGGTGAATGCTCTTGGGGACACGCCAGAAGCTCGTCTTGGTGCAATAGTAGGCCGCATTGACGAGGTGGCCCGTCATGGCGTCCGTCTGGGCACCGCTGCAGGGTCTAGTCGCCATGTCGACACACACCGGTACTGACTACTCTAGGATGCCACTTGGTTTCGCCAACGGTAATCCAGAAGATATCGACGACATCGATGCCTCCATCGATCGTCTTGATGGCCATGGCGCTGCTGTTGCCGATTCAATTCATCCCCAGTCTGTCTTGAACAGGCTATTTCAGTAGTTTGTACTAGGGATCATTGAATTTCGGCAATAAAGCTTATGTTTTGCAACTCCTCTGTGATAATTTTTCGCGATCCTTGAAGCAGCATCGACGGTAGAAAACCTACCTGCCCGGGCAGGCACCTGCGGAAAATCCATGCTCCTCGTCGAGAGGCTGCCGACGCCGGCGATGCGCCAGCGGATGCTGCGGTTCTCGGCGGAGTCCGTGTCGGGGGCTCGGGGCTCAAGGAGCGCGCCCGGCGGGAGTTTCTGGCGGCGGGGGAAGCGACCGGCGCGGCCGCCTTGACGAGGTTCCAGGCGGTGGCGGGTGGCCTCCCTCATGTGGTGTTGCTGCGCCGGGGCGTGGCGCCTGGCGCTGGACCAACTGGATACGGCCCTCCGCGCGGCCATCGACGTGGAGGTGGCGATGGCTCCGAGAACATGGCGGCGCTGGAGCAGGACGAGGAGCTGTGAGCCACCGTGTCAGTGTCACCGCCGGCTATGCGCGAAGCGTCTTGCATACCGAATGCATATGCATGTATAGTATAGTCGCCACCCTATTTTTCTCCATCCTCTTGACACTTCAGCTTGTCTTTTTATCGTTTGCGGCCAGCAGCAGCTTCGCCGCCAAGTTACATTATTCTTGTGAGGAGCTGGTTGTCACGGGTTTGTGAGGAGGTGCCGTCGCGAGCTGAGAGGCAACATGATCACCGATTGAGTGCTGACTGTAGAAGCGTCAAAATGATATTCTCGTGTACCAGCGACAGAATCACACGTCAGTGGATGAGTTCGATGGCAGCAAAAGTAAGATGGCAGGGAAGCACACATAGGACGAGAGGTACTGCAGATCTCTCTTTTGTGTGGTTAAAAAAATGGGTGCTAAGGGCTCTCAACAATGCATGAGCTTCGGTGGACATTTGGATAATTATTAGTATAAGCTAATTAAGCGCTGATGTCGTTGATGCTGATGCAAGATCAAGGAAACAACTAGCTCGAGGCTGTGTGCATGTGTACATGATAGGAGTTAGGATCGCTCCTCCAAATGTTTTCTCTACACACCTCGATTCTAGGTGACAGAAACAGCCAGGCGAATACGGTTACCGTATTTAGGTTTTGCTATAGTTGCCGGGGCGAGACACAACGTAATAATACCCCATCCAGGGATTTATAATATAAATTTTTATCAAGAAGAACAAACTTTATAGCTTTATACTTGAGCTTCCTAGAAACTTTTCGAGATGGATTTTCCATATAATCAGCAATTTCTTTCCTCCAATCATCTTCTGCAACATTACTTTCGAAAACATACACATTGCTGGCAAACAACTCTTGATTCTCCCTGTAACCCGATGCACTTTGAGCCAACCTGTTTGCTTCTGTTGACGCAAAACCTGCAGTTCACGCCAAGCACACAGCAAGCCGAATCAGCTGGCTTCACACGTGGCTCGAGCTTTCGAATCCGGAAA
>OAMR01001028.1:224292-235447 GCA_900205405.1 Echinochloa crus-galli
ACCGAGCTATATGTTCCACAGTGCTAGTGTCATCTTGCCTTGCCAGAAGGCTGGTTCTACGTTTGCCACGCTTATTGAATCATCTGCTTGGACAATTTCCACTTCATCATCTATCCACTGAATAAGCTGTTGATGCATAGTGGATGGAATACAGCAATTTGCATGGATCCAATCCCTTCCAAGCAGCAAACTATATGCCCCTTTGCCCTCAATAACAAAGAAGGTCGTAAGCAAAACTTTGGACCCAATCATTAAGTCCACGTGTACACATCCTTTGGTGTCTGAAGGATTTCCAGCAAAATCGTTCAGAACTATGCTTGTTGGTGATAAATCTCCAGGGCCCATGCCAAGCTTTCTGAATGTAGTGTATGGCATCACATTAACAGCAGCTCCACCATCAACAAACATCTTGGTTAATGGCTTTCCATTGACAAATCCTCTCAAGTACAGTGGTTTCATGTGCGATTCTTGATTGGCTTCTCAAAAATAGCTTGCTTCGTCAGCATCAATTGTGCCATTAACTCAAATTGTTCAGCTTCATCAATTCCGGGAAATATTTCTTCCTGCACAAATTGATTAGCTGGAGCCATGAACTCATTCGGTAAGAAACATACCATACATGTAGGAGCCGAATGATCAGTCTCATCAGGTTTTTCTTTTCTGCGCCACACTGATTTCATCTTAGTCCCTGCCTGCATCAGTTCTCGATTTCTCAAGCGATGTACCCTTCTCTTTTGGCTCCTCCTCAAACCAGGTGGGCACCACTGTCCCTTTTGCCATACATAACCATGATCATCTTCTTCTTCTTCATGATCAATCCATCTGTAATCAGCGTATCTCTTCCTCGGTTGATCATCTTTTTCATATGTCTCTAAACGCCGATCATTACTAGGATGTATTCTGCCAATTCTTTCATGGACAGATCGGCGATTGACAGTATCTTGCCTGTATTCATCATATCTATCATTGCACTCAGGGCAATTACTCCATGTGGGAAGCTTTAAACCCTGAATGGGAATAGCAAACTCAAATATTTCTCCTTTGATCATCAAAACGCCGATCATCACTAAGATGCACCCTACCAATTCTTTCATGGACAGATCGGCGATTGGCAACATTTTGCCTATGTTCGACATACCCATTATTGCACTCAGGACAGTTATTCTTTGTAGGCAGCTTTAAACCTTCGTTCCAACAGTGTCTGAAGAATGCACACCCCCAATGCGCTCGTTCCTGCTCTCGAGCATACTCTTCTTGTTCTTCCTCAAACCTTTCTTCTTCGCGTCTTCTTTTCTCCTCCTCGTATTCACGCCTTTGAAAACGCTCTTTTTCTTGCTGACGCTGCCATTTGTTGAGGAGAATACGTGTAGTAATTCTAGGTTTAAAGGATTCTCCCACTTCAAATCGGCTATTTGGGAACCGAAGATCTTTCTGGCGAATCTGTTCAATTGTGATCTGCCGAGTAGGATCAACTGAACCATCCTGCTTTGCCTTCTTTGAGGTTAACACTTTCAATCTTCCCTTTTCTCCAGATGGAACAGCATTTACCATATTAACTGAGAACCCGATCATATTCTGAGGGAAAGGGTTACTGTCCAGTTTCATCTTGTTGTCGAATTTCAGATGTCCTTCCTGGATAGCTTTCTGAATCTTCATCCTAAAGACTCTGCATTCATTAATGGAATGAGAATTTCTATCATGAAACCCACAGTACCTCTTATCTTTCACTCCATCGGGCCGAAGCATAGAATGCCCCTCTGGCAATTTGATTCGGCCTTCTTTCACCAGGAACTCAAATAATTTGTCTGCCTTAGTCACATCAAAATCATATGTTCCTTTCATCTGTTTGATCCATCTTTGAGTCATTGTAACTGGTTCCTTGCTCCACACTATCTCTGCTGCAGCTATTTCCTCGCTATCTTCATACTCATCTTCTTGATCTGCTCTTTCAAGGAATTGGTTATAGATGTCAGCTACATCATTATTTTTAGCAAATCTGACATCTTTCTTGAAACCATATGCCTGGTTACTCATCAAGGCCAATCTGTGCGACAACTGGCCCAAATCATCAAACTCCATCCCGAACAGCTTCTCCCGAATGGCGGGCAGCATGCCAGCTACAGCCATACCAGCCAGCTGGTCATCAGGTATGTTCAGAGAAAAGCACATACTCTTTGTTTCCCTAAATCTCCTGAGGAATTCTGTAGGTGTTTCATTATTCCTCTGCCTTAAGCTGGTCAAATCAACCAACTTTTTCTCGGTACTGCCAATGTAGTAATGAGCATGGAATTTCTGTTCCAGGTCCTTCCAAGTACAGATCGACTGAGCAGGCAAAGAAGCAAACCACGTAAAAGCTGGGCCCGTCAGTGACAAAGGAAAGTATCTGATTCTGAAAGCCTCGTCTGCCGAAGCCTCTCCAAGCTGCATCAGATATCGAGCTATATGTTCCACAGTACTTGTATCATCTTGTCCCGAAAATTTGGTGAATTCTGTAGGAACCTTGACTCTATTAGGCAATGACACTCTTTGGTACCATTCTCGGAAAGGAGAGGAGTACATGTACCCCTGATGTTTGGGCTTCAGACCGAATTGATTTTGCAATACATCGGCCATTTTTTGCACCATGAGGTCAATATTAGTGTCTTGATTTCCTGTCCTTCCAGCAGCCATTCCTGCATTACTAACATACCCAGGATTTGGGAGAGCATCAATAGCATTATAATCCATGAATTCTGAATATCCATTCCCATACATATCCCTCTGCAACCTGTTATTCAAAGGAGATATCTTGTAAGCAGATGCAGGTGGATTTCCTGTAGTACCGAATGCCATATCACCGTATGTGCGAGTTTTTTGCATTGCAGGCTGAGGATTCTGCTGAATTGGTTGACCATTTGCATCCTTGGTACCAGAAGCTCCAGTTTCTTCAACAGTCCCTTTACCATGAGCTCTTTCAGAAGCTCCAGTTGCTTCAACAGTTCCTTTACCATGAGTTCTTTGACCTGCTGTTTGAACATTGAAGTATGTTGGGCCACCAAGTTGCCCATATGTTTGCTCGAAAGGTTTATCCACTTGCTGACCAAAGATGCTAACCATTATGTGCCGAAAACTGTTCAAGAATGCAGCATTATGATTGGTCATTGTGTCCCCCAGAGCTTTGTATAACAGGCCAGAGAACTTCTCCCTTTCTTCATCTTCATTAAGATCAGATTGTCCAGGCAGTAGAACTCTTGGTAGGTCTGATTTGAGAAACGGTGCACCACTCCTGTTTTTAGCAAAGGACAGCAGACATTTCTTGATAAACTATTCTGCAGCAGTCTTCACCATTTGTTGATGTTCTTCAGACAATTCTTCAAGAGTGATGTCCAAAATGTCTCTTAATTCAGGCATCTTCAAAGCTTGTGAGTCCCACCAGGCGTGCCAAAAAGTGTGTTGACGTAAAATCTGCAGTTCACGCCAAGCACACAGCAAGCCGAATTAGCTAGCTTCACACGCGAACGTTTGAATCCAGAACGTGCCAGTCAATTTTCCCTGAAACTGACAAAGGAAGAAAATATTTAGAATAAAACCTCGAACGTGCCGGATGATACCAGACAGTTCCATATCTACGGCTACAAAGCCAATTTTGAATGACATATAGCTATTGTGGTTGCTACGGGACCTTCACATGTTTATTTTAAATGCTAGTAAAACTAGCAGGAAAAATAAATCCAGCAACGTTCTCAATTCTTCGATCAATAAATAATAGAAGCTTGTGACTTTGTGTGCATTAAAATGAAACCTACTATATTCTTGAAATATACAGGGGTATCTACTAAAAATGCAATAATAGAAGCTGATCTTGTAATTACATATCTTCTAAAATGCCCCCTCAACAACTATATTATTGAAATATACATGGTATCACATTAAAAACAGACCACCCCTACTGCTCCAATGCTTTATATGTCAGCCCTACATCTCGAGTTCTGAACAATTTCGTTCATGGTCACGGAGGGAGCGAACGTCTTTGCCCGCCTTTCTCGGTTGATGTGTCTGACTTTCGCTAGTCTTTGTGAATTCACGTTTCTTCGGTGCACGCATAGAGAAGACATTTATCCTTGCGCCACATATCAATCAAACTGTCTTCAATGGATTCACTCTTTACTGGGTTCGGGCTGCTTCGAATACACCACAGCCCGTGAGCAGCGATGGATCAACTGTCGGTATAACCGCCTTTAGCAATAGTGGACGCCGCCTACCGCATGCCGCTGCTCCTAGGGTTGTAGAGGAGGGAGATTGAGATGTAGAGTGATTGTGCACGCGTCAAGGTCGGGAGCAGGTGATGGCGAGAAGTAGGGTGGAGGAGGGGGCTGATCGCCGGCGTGGAGTGGGGTTGAGGAGGGGGCAAGGGGCAAGGCGCCGGCGTGGTGCAGGGTGGAGGAGGGGGCTGGGCGCCGGCGTATCACGGGGTGGAGGCCAGGGGGTCGACAATGTGGAGGCGTGGTGGAGGCGCTGAGGAGGGGGAGGAAGGGGGCGGCATTCAACAGAGGGAGACTAGGGTTTCGAGGTGGCATTGGCCGTCAGATCAGATGAATTGAGGGCCGGGGATAGTTGGGCCGGTAGGGAGTTTGGGCCATTTTCTGAACTGGGCCAATGTTTTCTTGATGATTTCATTTTTATTTTAGTACAATGATGAATAAGTACCTAGAAATTTAATTAACAATAGTTCCATTCAAGCCTTTTTAGTACTTCTATCTTTTTTTTACTTAGTTTTTACTTCCATCTCTGGGATTTTCCTATGGTTGGAGTCGTGACACCATGACTTGGAACTTCATCATTTGGATACAATAGTTTGAGAATCCTACAAAGACACTATTCTATGGCAAAATGACCGCATCGAATATGAGGAGAAGTAATGTTTCTAGTATGTCCAAACTTCATGGTTCCTAATTATTATCACTTTTCATGGTAAATCTAGAAATAAAAGTGTAAGAACATAGAATAAGTATGTAGAAGTGTAATTAATCATTACAGAAGAACAAATTATTTTGAAAATCTCCGAAACATCTCCTAGGCAACTTATATGTAGCATAGAAGATGTAAAAAATATTTCCATTTAATATGAGCAAAATTATTGTTTTAGATTGTGTAAACTTCAAACGTTGTCTTTAGTTATATAAAAATGTCCGTGAGATGTATAGGATTGTAAGTAAAGTATAGTCTACTATTTAAAAATGTGTTCAATTTTTTATGACAAGGTCATGTACCTAAAAAAGGACTCATGCAATTTTATAGAATTTTCAAGCACTTTTAGGAATTATTATTATTACCAATAAAACTATAAATATAAGTGTTTATTATCCACAACTAATCTTTAATTATTACATACGGAGTATATTTTTCAACATATGACCTAAGCTAGGACATATATACTTAGATAATATTTTTACATGATTTTTAATTCTAAACTAGCAATATTTTGCTTTCATTTCAGGTTATTTATTAAGTATGATAACTTATATTGAATATTGGGGCATTAAAATAAGTTCACTGACAGATAGTTTGAAGTAATACTAAGAATCACCGACAGATGGTTACATGGTAAATCAAAATACTTATACCGACAATCATACACTTGCCATAACTTGAAGTACCGACAGATTGTGATCCGTAAGGCATCTTTACCGACAAATAGTACGTTTGTAATTATCTAGTTTTACCGTCAAATGTCTGACGCTAACTTGGTGTTGTGGTGTAGTGCTCGCTGCGGCGTGGACCAACGATGCCGGCAAGTAGCGCGCGGCAACATCCGACGTCCACGGCGTGGAGCTGCTTCTCTCCTATGCCTTCGCACACCCCGCTCGCGCTGTCGCCGGCATGGTCCGCGACCGCGACACCTTGGTCCACAGTGCCAGTGGGAGAGGCGGAGCAGTGGGCGAGCGGTGAGCCAGCGGCGTGGCGGTGGGGCAGCCGCCGACGCGGGCTTGGCGTGGCGACGGTCGGACGGCACGGGAGGAGGGCCGGCGCGGAGGGGGTGGGTGCGAGACGGCGGGGGTTGTGGAGGGAAAGGAGAGGAGGACATGGCCGCCGCGAGACCCATCATCGCCCACGCGCCCGACCGCCGCAGGAGCTCGCTCACCGCCGTGGGCCGCCGGTGAGGGAGAGGACGCGGGCGGTGGGCCACCGGTGGGGGAGAGGAACGGCAGAGGCACCACTCGCAGGTAACGGCGGCAGCGCCTGTCAGCCCCGGCAACGCCGCATCTGCGGCGGCGACCGCTCGACATCGGTGGCGGCGCAGGTCCGCGCCCACCATGCTGCGCGACTCGGTTCCCTCCCGCCGGCGCGCGGCGACGACGCGGAGCGGTGGGCAGTGGCGTGGCGGTGGGGTGGCCGCCGACGTGGGCTAGGCGCGGCGATGGGTGGGCGGCGCGGGAGGAGGGCCGGCGAGGAGGGGTGGGTGTGGGAAGGCGAAGGGGGAAGAGAGAGGAGAGAGAAGGAGGCCGGTGGGAAAATGAGAGCCGCGGGATTCGTTTGGGAGCGTCCGACATACAGTTGGTCCCAACGCGGGTCCCAGCACGCAATGACGATATTTTTTATGTAAGCGGGGCCGACGGATGCACACCAGCAATAGGGCTGGGCCACGTGGCGGGTACTGAGAGGAGGACGCACGGATGGGCGCCAATCCTTTTAGCGATATGTATCTTAATATATATATATACTAGGTGATACCCCGCGCGATGCGGCGGGATCTTTTGGTAAGTCCAGAATTTTATTTTTTGAGATCAAGACGATATGATCGGATTTTTTTTAAAATCAAGACGATATGCCTAGATGTCATGGCGTCTATGGGCGGAGAAGGAAGGCGAGGGGTAGTACCGTGAGGAATGTCAGTGGGCAGGCGAGGTGGTGGGAATTAAATGTCCGGGTAGGTGAAAGATGACGTGGCATAGCTGAGAGCTCAAAAAAATTTCTTAGTGAGGAGCTAAAACTAAGTTTTGTATGATTCGCACGAGGCTAATTCTAATGCCATAGACACACATTGCTGGGCCTTAACATGTACGTAGTACGATCTACCACGCTTAGCACGTGAGTAAATCAGTGCAACGAAAGCAGTTAACCATGTCTTGCACACCTTATATACAGTCAATGCATACTAATAAGTATCAATAAATATTGTCAGGCTATGAGCTACCTGTTACTTGGGATTGTGCTTATATGATATTCGTCACGGACACTTTTGCTAGTGTAGATAAACAAAAGGCAAAATTTGGACACCGTTATTTTGTGAAATTGGCCACAACATACCGCCATCGATCGTATTTGCTGGGTATCATAATAGAATCGAGTTCATTTACCAGAACACACCGGAACGATTAAAATAATATTTTTTCTGATTTGAGGAGAGAGATACTGGGGCTGTGTTTAGTTCCAAAAAGTGTAGGAGAAAGTTTGGGAAAAATGTTACATCGGACACTGTAGTTTACTGTAGCACCTTTCGTTTGTTTTTGGTAAACATTCTCCTATCAATACCTAACTAGGCTCAAAAGATTCGTCTCGTCGTGTACATCAAAACCATGCAATTAGTTTTTTTATTTACCCGCGTTTAGTGTTCCATGCATGAGGAGAGAGATTTGATGTGATAGGTGGATAGTGATGTTTGGAGAGAAAATTTTGGGAATTTTGGTGATGGGATGGGGAACTAAACACAGTCTGGGAAAAGTCGTTTTTGCCCTCATCTTGTTTATCCTCCCTCCCGTTGACCCCTGCTCCTCGGCCCCACGCGCCTCTCCCTCGCCGACCCCGTCTCCACCGCCATCAGTTGCGGCGCTGCCCATGGCCGCGACCGCCGCCGCCGCGCGAAGCCCAAGCCCATCGCATTCCCGCCGCCGCTAGTGCGCCGCCTCGTCTCCACCTCTCTCTTCGCCGCCTGCTTCCCCGCCCGCGCCCCCTCGCCGTCGTCCTCCTCGGCGGCCGCGGCTGGTGGTTAGGAGGAGAAAGATGCCGGTCGAGGACCTCGCAGTGCTCGCGCTCTCCCTGGCGCTTGGCGGCGACAGGCTCGCGGAGGCCTGGAATGCGTCGGGCCTGCGCCAGGTGCTGAGCGTCTGGGCCGTGGTGCTGGGGAGGAGGCGGAGGACGCGTAGTGGCGGGCTTCAGCGGCTCGCGGCATTCCTGCTCGAGGTCGCGTTCTGCGCGCTCATCTGCCACCTAAGGGGCGCGGCGCTCTTGGACGGGCTCCAGAAGACCGGCGGCGGCCGGAAGTTGATGCGGATTTTTCTGCATCGATGGATTTCTTTATTTCTTGTTCGTCTGCGTGAGATTGGGCATCAGGATACGATTTCATAGTTCTGATTTTACTTGCGATTCTTCCCTCTATCGGCTACTATGCCAGCAACGGCAGCCTGCCCGTAGTGCGCGCCGCCGCGTTCGTCGCCGACGTGCGCCGCCTGCGCGACCTCGAGGACGTGCTGGAGGAGATCGAGCAGATGGGGATCTTCAAGTACGGCAGGCTGCCGCACTGGGCAAGAACAGGAACGTGGCCTTGGTCGGCGCCGCGGGCAAGTACCCCGCCTGCCGGAGTTCCGGCACGTCGGCGCGGGCTGCAACGCCAGTTACAAGTCAACGGAAGGGAGGAGGATGAAGAAGATGAGGGTAAAAGCGACTTTTCCCGGTATCTATCTCTCCTCAAATTAGAAAAATTATTATTTTAATCGTTGCGGTGTGTTCTGACAATTGAATTGATCTCGATTTTATAATGGTACCCAGTAAATATGACCGATGGCGAGTCCCAGGGTAAATTTTGCCTAAACAAAAACACACAAACTATTTTTTTGAATCCTGGACTTATCGCTCGCACCAACCCCCTAAATTGGGCCGAACTCTTTCTTCACTGCACTCGAAGCACTCGCTTGTAGGCTTGTAGCCAACAAAAGGCAAGCCGGCCTCAGAAGCTACATGGGTTTTCCGGTGGACACGGAGGATTGATGAAAGGAAGGAAATGCATGATAAGGGCCGTAGTGGGCCGATAAAGCAGGCCCAAATGATATCAATAATATTGATCCACCCCCTCCTCCACCGGGGCTCCTCTCCACCTGTCTGCAGCGACCGCCGCCGTCCTCTTTTCTTTCCTCCGAATCTCCGATTCCGCTCGTCCAGCTGTGGTGGTAGGGGTAGACGGCCGGCGACGAGGTGCGTCCTCCTTCTCCTCCTCCCTCTCCCGGATTGAGGCATGGCGGTGGCTGGGCTAGGGTTACAGTTTCGGATTCGGTGTTGTCGAGAGAGGGCTACAGGGCCGGCGGGCTTAGAGGATCGTCTGGCGGCGGATTGAGGGTATTGAGGCGGCGGACCGACAACCGCCGGGAAGGGCCGATGGCGGGGGCGAGCGGCTTTCTCATGTAGCGAACGACGGGGGCTCGTGGTGGCGCGGCCGGCGGCCGGTGGCGGTTTTGGAGGCTGTGTTGACGCAAAATCTGCAGCTTCACACCAAGCACACAGCAAGCCGAATTAGCTGGCTTCACACGTGGCCCTGGCTTTCGAATTCCGGAGGCGTGCCAGTCAGTTTTCCCTGAAAACTAACAAAGGAAGAAAACGTTTAGATAAAAACCTGGAACGTGCCGGCTTGATACCAGACAGTTCCATATTTGGGGCTTACAAAGCCAATCTTGATCGATATATAGCTACGGGCGAGCTATCTATCAATAATCCATGCATTCGGTACGTATTCGGCAAAAGCACGTAAGAAAGATCGCATTGCCGACCGCATGACGTCATCGTAACGATAGGTCGGTCTTTAACTACACAAAGCAAAGCAGCACATATCCATAACCGATTATCGAGTACAAATATAATGTGAAAAATAAATAAAAGGGTGAGTCGTGATCGTGAATCCATAGTAAACAAGAATGCATAGGCCGAAAGCAGCACCCGTCAAGCGTAATAACAAACAAGTTAATCCACCGCATGATACGACTTGTTTGAAACCACGCCACCAACCAAAATTAGATCAATCCACCGCATGATACAATCTAATCATGAAAGGCTAAAAGCATGCAGTGTTTAATATGTATCCACTAACACGTTCACTCATGATAGCACTGCCGAATACGGCTGTTTAGCCGAATCGGGATCAAATAAATAAAGGGTGAGACGCGATCGCAAATTTACATTGAAACAAGAATGCATAGCCCGAAAGCAGCACCCGTCAAGCATGGCAACAAACAAGTTAATCCACCGCATGATACGACTTGTTTGAAACCACGCCACCAACCAAAATTAGATCAATCCACCGCATGATACAATCTAACCATGAAAAGCTAAAAGCATTCAATGTTTAAATACGAACCCACAACACAGTCACGAATTTACACTGAAACAAGAATGCATAGGCCGAAAGCAGCACCCGTCAAGCGCGGGGGTGGAAACCGCGAGATGTGCCATCCCACCTTCTAATCCACCGGATGATTAGCTCTAAGACGACCCAAAAACCTGCATCTACCGCATGATACCCGGTTCTGTCAAGATCTACACGATACCAACAAGTTCGAACCCGCGACACGTGGCAACCTAGATCGGTTTCGGACTCGGCTATGAGGGGATAAGTCATCGCATCGTGAAGTAGAGCCAATTCTAGCCGATCTAGTTTGGGCAAAGGAGTGTTGCATGAATTAAGCACGGAGTAAAAACAAAGCAACACGGGGTAACTTAATGAATCTGTTAGATCTTGCCGGAGGGGGTGGGTGCGAGACGGCGGGGGTTGTGGAGGGAAAGGAGAGGAGGACATGGCCGCCGCGAGACCCATCATCGCCCACGCGCCCGACCGCCGCAGGAGCTCGCTCACCGCCGTGGGCCGCCGGTGAGGGAGAGGACGCGGGCGGTGGGCCACCGGTGGGGGAGAGGAACGGCAGAGGCACCACTCGCAGGTAACGGCGGCAGCGCCTGTCAGCCCCGGCAACGCCGCATCTGCGGCGGCGACCGCTCGACATCGGTGGCGGCGCAGGTCCGCGCCCACCATGCTGCGCGACTCGGTTCCCTCCCGCCGGCGCGCGGCGACGACGCGGAGCGGTGGGCAGTGGCGTGGCGGTGGGGTGGCCGCCGACGTGGGCTAGGCGCGGCGATGGGTGGGCGGCGCGGGAGGAGGGCCGGCGAGGAGGGGTGGGTGTGGGAAGGCGAAGGGGGA